>JAQJVL010000128.1:1018280-1068280 GCA_035578905.1 Stictocephala bisonia | reverse complement strand
CATTTCTTGAGATTACAATTAATTAAATAAAATGTATTTAATCTTTAATTCGTTGAGTTCCTCAGATAATTGATGAAAACATGTTGGCCTTGTAACTTGTTTTTCTTGTATGATACTTCTTAGTTACATCCATATAATTTAATTTATTATACATGTCAATAATAAAATTTAGCTTTTAAAGTACTTAGGAAATGTTCATTTACATGTTTGATATCTCCAAAATACAAAGTCCATATGTAAAACACCTTATGTTAAGAAAAGAGTGATCTAAAGTGTTCAATTATATCAATTAAAATATTTTAAGAGTTTTTTGTTGTTTTACTAGTATTTTATCTCAATTTCTTTTTTTTATCATGATAGGCACATACCAATTAAAATAAATGCAAAATATATATTTAGCTCAATTAATTTGAGTAAGTTTGATGTATGTATTTAGTTTTGATGAAATACAACAAAATATTTTGAAAAATTAATTATGGTTATTTTATCTGTCTCAACAAATAGATTTCTAGGAAACATTTACATTTTAAAGGAAATATTTATTATTATTGTTTCTTATAAAACATTTATTGTTAACTCTTCATTATTCTTGTATAAAGCATTATGTTCCACAAAATATCTAATAAACAACAAATAATCTAGTTTTATTTCTTATTATTTTACAGGATAGTTTTTGATTAAATATATAGTTGCCTGCCTAATAAATCAGTCAATCGTGAATAATAATATAATTTTTTAACCATCTAAAAAGAGTAAAATAGGTAAAATCCACCATATTTATTTTACTGAAA
Organism: Stictocephala bisonia; assembly: GCA_035578905.1. NCBI lineage: Eukaryota > Metazoa > Arthropoda > Insecta > Hemiptera > Membracidae > Stictocephala > Stictocephala bisonia. The sequence continues at coordinate 1,067,489 of JAQJVL010000128.1, read as the reverse complement.
ATTTGTAGTTTATAAAATGAAATGTCTCTTATATTCACTTACCTTTTGTTTTTTTTATTTATAAACTTTAAAGTTGTCCCTGCAGTGAATGCAAATTTAAAGATTCTTAACACTCTGATGCTGGTTGCATATTTTAGTGCTGGTAGGAAACATATTTTAGTGCTGGTAGGAAACATATTTTAGTGCTGGTAGGAAACCCACCCGCCCACCCATATACGTACAATAGTACTAACCCACCCGCCCACCCACATACGTACAGTGTTACTGACCCACCCGCCCACCCATATACGTACAGTAGTACTAACCCACCCGCCCACCCACATACGTACAGTGTTACTGACCCACCCGCCCACCCATATACGTACAGTAGTACTAACCCACCCGCCCACCCACATACGTACAGTGTTAGTGACCCACCCATATACGTACAGTAGTACTAACCCACCCGCCCAGCCATATACGTACAGTGTTACTGACCCACCCGCCCACCTATATACGTACAGTAGTACTAACCCACCCGCCCACCCACATACGTACAGTGTTAGTGACCCACCCATATACGTACAGTAGTACTAACCCACCCGCCCAGCCATATACGTACAGTGTTACTGACCCACCCGCCCACCTATATACGTACAGTAGTACTAACCCACCCGCACACCCACATACATACAGTGTTAGTGACCCACCCATATACGTACAGTAGTACTAACCCACCCGCCCACCCATATACGTACAGTGTTACTGCCAATATATGTGTATGGGTGGGCGGGTGGGTCACTGGCAATGTATGTGTATGGGTGGGCGGGTGGGTCACTGCCAATGTATGTGAATGGGTGGGCGGGTTGGTCACTGCTAATGTATATGTATGGGTGGCGGTTGGGTCACTGCGATTGTACGTGTATGGGTGTAATATCACTACTAGTTGTATATTTACGTTCATATTTTATTCTTATTCCACCGTACGTTAATGGGACGGGGTAGGCTGTATTGTGGACCTTTAGTTAACAATTTTGACCCTTCACCCCTTCATTAGTCTGACAAATAACATCTGTACGGGTGGGCGGTTGGGTAAATAACACCTGTACGGGTGGGCGGGTGGGTAAATAACATCTGTACGGGTGGGCGGGTGGGTAAATAACACCTGTACGGGTGGGCGGGTGGGTACATGGGGGTGGGAGGTATGGGTGGGTGGGGGAAATGTAAGTGTGCAACCTCAGCTTAATATTAATAAAAGTAGTAATGACCCCACATGTCCACCCGGTCTCATACACGTACAGTGGTAATGACCCACCCCACCCACCCATACACGTTCAGTAGTAATGACCCACCCGCCCCACCCATACACGTACAGTAGTAATGATCCACCTACCCACCATACACGTACAGTATTAATGATCCACCCGCCCACCCGGTCTCATACAAGTACAGTGGTAACATATGCAAAACATAATTAATATGCAAAAAGTTTAATACAAGAGTTTAATACAAGAGCAAGTTTTTATTGATAATAAACCCGCCCGCCCACCCATACACGTACAGTGGTGATGACCCGCCCACCCACCCATACACGTACAGTGGTGATGACCCGCCCGCCCACCCATACACGTACAGTGGTGATTACCAGCCCGCCAAACCGTACACGTACACTGGTGATGAATTTACATTTACATCAATACCACCGTAGGTGTACGGGAGGGCGGGTGGGATTATGTTTCATAACTGTCAAGTTATTTCTTGTAAGAGTAATCTCAGTTTCAAACCTGGTAAAAGGGTTAGATGTTGATTTACTACTCTAATAAAAATCTATATCGTTTCTTAGTGAACCTCTGGAGGCCAAGATAAACCTATGTATAAAACTTCAAGTCAGTTGGACATATAATTTAGGAGAAATAGTGAAGAGTGTTAAATGGTGTTTAAATAGGCCTATACAGGGTGATTCATGACGTTCTCCCCCCACTTCTATAGCATATTCTACTACTAAAAACAATGAAAAAATGTCATATAAACATAGGTCCAAAAACGCTTCGTTAGCGAGTTACAGCCATCAAAAGATTTCGTCATGGTTCATGGGCAAAAAATGAAATAATATTGTACATAACTTATGGAAAGGTATATTAGGATTGAAATTCCATGATTTCATATGTATTTTCACATGGAAAAGCTAATAAAATAGGTTTGAGAACTGTACCTTAAGTAGTTTTTGAGTAATCCGGGTTAAAATTGGGATATTAGGACAAAAAATTCAGTTTTTCTCAGTTTAGTGTACAGAAACGTTGTTAAATTGGTTACAAAGGCACACAACTTTCGTACATTATTTGTTTAGAATTTAATTCTGAGTCGATTGATATAAGTTGTGTAAAAAATACTACAGAAATAAGAACAGAAACTCAAATTTATTAAATTAAATACATAAATTACCTTAAAAGAACAACAAATTGATTTTCCAAACTTTAGACATGCTTTTTATTACAGTACATGTTCAAAAGTGAGGCCTCCATTTTCGATGCATTTTAAAGCACGTTTGTGTACTGCTTTTGTTGAATTTCTCAATTTTCTTGGGTGTTCCTTTAGCTGTGTAGCAGAATCCATAATACGGGCAGTTAATTCTTCTCGCGAATTAACTCTTGTCTTGTAGACTAGACCTTTCATCCATCCCCAGATACAATAATCCAATGGAGATAGATCTGGTGATCTTGGTGGCCAAGGGTAAGGCCTTCCACGGCCAATCCATCGTCCAGGAAATTGATCATTCAAGTGAGTAATAACGGCCCGAGAAAAGTGGGGAGGTGCTCCATCATGCTGGAAGAACAAATTTCGTCTGAGATGCAAAGGAATATCCTCAAGCAGCTGTGGCAACTCATCTTGAAGGAAGTGCAAATAAAACTCAGCATTTAGTCGTGCAGGTAGTATGAATCAGAATGAATGAATATTATAATCAGCCAATTGTGTATAAGACCACACCAGACATTGACACTAAATCGGTGTTGAAAGTTCTGTTCAATTACCTCATGAGGATTTTCTTGAGCCCATGAGTGCTCATTGTGCAAGTTGTTGACCCCATCCCTAGTGAACTGTGCTTCATCAGTAAAGAGAATACGCTTGTACAGTTGTTGATTAGTATTTAAAAAGTAGCAAAACTCCAAGCGAAGTGGGCCATCCCCCGGCTGTAGATGTTGAACCTGTTGTTTATGAAATGGATGAAATTGATGTCGCTTGAGTGATCTCCACACAGTTGACTGTGAAACTCCTATCCGCCTAGAGAGACGTCGTGTACTTACACCTGGACTTCGGAGAACAGCGTTAATAATGTTATTATCTTCATGTTGGAAAGCACGTTCATAACTAGTACGAATACTTGGTAGTGATCCTGTATCCCGAAGAGTGAGGAAAGTTTCACGTATTGTTTTGGAATCTGGAATCCTCCTATTAGGGTAACGTAGTTCATATTCATCTCTAGCAGCTTTAGCATTACCATAACCCAAAATAAAAACCATATCAGCATATTCTTCCGATGTAAATACGTAAGGCATTATTTCACTGACAAAACAACCAATAGACAACTCGCAGAAAACAATTATTATTGCAATGCACTTCACACAAATAGCTTTTGTAACTTGCAAAACACTACTACAGTACTGTTATACTGTAATGAACAGGTTATGTACAAACCGGATTAGGAAATAATTGTTGATCAGCTGTTGTTCATGCGTTACCAACTTAGGAAAAAAATTAAACAAATTAGAAAAAGGTTTTGCGTACAATATTACGTTGTTATTGGTTGTAAAATGATGCTGGACAATGTTTATTGTTTATTTTTTTGGATTTATCATTTATTATTTACTCTTAGTTTTATTCTTAATAACAATTATAATAATAATTGCATTTGTTAGACCAAAGCAATGATTTTGTTTAATTTGTATAGTAATTTCTTTTGCATTAATAATGTATTTAATTTAATAAATTTGAGTTTCTGTTCTTATTTCTGTAGTATTTTTTACACAACTTATATCAATCGACTCAGAATCAAATTCTAAACAAATAATGTACGAAAGTTGTGTGCCTTTGTAACCAATTTAACAACGTTTCTGTACACTAAACTGAGAAAAACTGAATTTTTTGTCCTAATATCCCAATTTTAACCCGGATTACTCAAAAACTACTTAAGGTACAGTTCTCAAACCTATTTTATTAGCTTTTCCATGTGAAAATACATATGAAATCATGGAATTTCAATCCTAATATACCTTTCCATAAGTTATGTACAATATTATTTCATTTTTTGCCCATGAACCATGACGAAATCTTTTGATGGCTGTAACTCGCTAACGAAGCGTTTTTGGACTTATGTTTATATGACATTTTTTCATTGTTTTTAGTAGTAGAATATGCTATAGAAGTGGGGGGAGAACGTCATGAATCACCCTGTATAGGCCTATTTAAACACCATTTAACACTCTTCACTATTTCTCCTAAATTATATGTCCAACTGACTTGAAGTTTTATACATAGGTTTATCTTGGCCTCCAGAGGTTCACTAAGAAACGATTTTCCTCTCCGTCCCACTGGCCTCCAAAATTCCTATGGTATTCTTATGGAGCTATATTAATATTCATTGATTTATTTGATTAACAGCTGTTAAATAAAAACAAATTGAATAAAATTGTGTCAAATCTATATTTAAAAAAGAGGATGTTTGTATATATATATATATATGTAAACAAAATATATATGTTTGAAGTTTATGCGCTGCCAAACATCTAACCGATCGCCATGAAACTTTAGGATGTTGTCCTGTATACTCCCGAGATGGTTTCTGTGAAGTTTGATGCAGATCCGTCCACAGGGTCTCGCCCCACGGGCTCCTAAAGATCCCATGTTATTCAAATGGAGAATCTGAATTGTTTACAAAAAACATATGACTGTGTGGTTTAAGTAGTTTTACATGCCATAAGCAGATTGAAGTTTTCACAACAACAGTACTGTATATGTTTTGATTTATTGTAGTTCTACATTTCACCTTGAGAGTGTAGCACACACTACTTTTACTTGATCAGATGATCTGTATTTGGTGTTAACCTTTTTTCCTCGGTAATTAAAACATGTGGTGAAACGTGAAAATAAAAAATAAATAATTATTTGTTTTGCAGTTTACTTTTTATGACATGCCTCCTAAAAAATCTAATATTGGTAGAAGAAGCAAAAATGCTAGAATTCTTTCAGCTATTAGGTTCTAAATCACTCAATATTATGACCGGCGAAGCGGGCGGGTACAGCTAGTTAAACTTCTAAAATTAAAAATAATTGAGTACAGTTAGTAGTAAATTATACGTACCATCAGCTGTTCTAAATTGGATGCAGCAAGATGCATTATTCTTATTACATTTTTATTATTACATTATTTTAAAATGTTTGAGAAAATATGTCAATCCGCTGCAGCATATTTATTTATTATAAAAATGAAAGATCATTAAATAAATTTGTTCAGCCGTAAGTAAGTCCTGAAAAACTATTTATTAAAATAAAATAGTACGGTATTTATTAAAAAAAAGTATTTATTAAAAAATAACTATGGTTATAGTTAGAGTTTTTCTTTTAAAAAAATGACTGTTAAACTTTATTTTATCCACAAGGGGACACCCCTGCAATCATCACGCTCCAGGCCCCTCACTCGCTACGCTCTTTAGTTTTCACAACATGAATGGTTTTTATATGTTAAAGAAAGCGCATAAATTGTCTAATGGTTACGCATGATTTGCATCGAGTAACTCAGTTGTGTATTCGTTGTTTAACAACATAATTAATCTAACAATAAATTATTACATTTCAGAAAGGTCAGGATGTGATAATTGCTTGCCCTGGCAAGTTCAATCGTCTTAGTGTTGGTAAAGATTTGCGTTATGCTATCTCCCAGTGTGTGCAAGGCAACCGCCTGATGGTTGCCGGTCATGAAATGGGAGCCGTGGATGTTCAATGTGTCAGCCCTGTAATGTCCAGTGTGAGGCTTACAGACAGGCGTTGTGGCCATCCTAATGCTGCCATGGTTGAAATCGGATATGAGGTAATATTTTAATAGATCTAACTATCTGAATTTCCTTCTATTTCTAATTTATTTCTAATCCCTTTCTCTGTCTCTCTCTCCAGCACTCACTGAAGTGACTAATAGCTAAGCTACTAGTACGCCAAACACATGACCGAGCGATTATTTGAAACCAATCACCATTAGGTAGCAGCACAGACGCACGTCTTCAGCAAATGCATACCTTGGACAGTCTATCTGTTTCTATAGTCAATAGTAAAGCCAAAAAGTGAGCAAATATGTGAATAACAATAATAAACACTTAAATATTCATTTATATGGACACCAAACCAAATATATTGTAGGCTGGAGAAGTCTTCCTCTTTGCATTATTTAGGAAGAAAATCAAATCTTCATCTTTAAAGTTATAAAAAAAATTATAATAATAATAATACAAAAATGGAAATATTACTTCATACTCAGTTTACACATATCTCCCTGTCTCTTTTCATCGCAATAAATGGATGTTAGGAAGACTGAGGCCCTGAGGAAGATGACAGAGAATGTGTGACTTATATTTTGATTACATGTTTCTTGTCTTTGTGTGGTTGACTTCTCTGGCAGTTTGCTGATCCTCTGCCTCTCATAGTAAATTAATTACAGGCCTTGTTATCCATAACTAAACCTCAAATATTTCTATTAAACCTGTTTAAAATATAAAAGAAAGTTACTCACGATAATCGCCAGGGCTCTGATTTGGTTTTCCACTCTTCGCCAATTACCGTTGTTGATACTTTGCCATTGAGGTGCGGAGTTGACGTAGAAGTATGTAGCTGCCTGCCATGCACCAAGAGTGAAATCACAGACTGGAGATATTACTCATCATTACATAATATCATTACATAATATGTAATATCATTACATTACATAATATCAGAACATCATTTGTATAAAAGATTATGTCTTAAACAAATGCTTTAATTCAACTGTCGTATGAATTTCCTTTACTTCAGCAATGTTATGGGTGATAACTTAATATAGTTAAATCCTCTTAACATCATACTCTAATTATAGTTTATGAACTAGCAACAAATTTCTTATTTGGGGGTTGGTAATTATTCTAATTCTACAGTAATAATAAAATAATCATCATTATCCAACGAGATTATCAACAAGTTCGTTCATCTATACTCATTCAAAATATATATTTTGACAGTCGACGACTTAAGAATAAATTAATATTCTTCCATAAATGTAATATTATTTTATATTTTCCTTAAATATTTATTTTGATTGCAATGTATTAATAAAGATCAATTTCCAGATCTTTGGATGGCATCGGCTCATATCATCGTGCTACATAGCTAGTCGCCTGACATCTCTCTTCTCTACCCACTTCCTTAATGGATCCATTCTTGGAGGCGCTAAGCGCACAAACAATGGTCGCCCTTATTTCCAACATGGCTCCCATGTACTTTACGAAGGAGTTAATCCAGAGCCTCTATACAGGAAGGTGGGACTTTTAAGTTACAACTAATAGTTAGTGGCACTATTAGGTATATTAGTAGTAGAAAACCGATTAGACATCAAACCATTCACTAAGAAAGTTAGAAATGTGATAAAACTTAAGTACGTATCAAAAAAAATAAACAACAACAATACACATTCCTAATAGACAAATTCCTTGGCAATTTAACTTAAATGCTCAATGAAAATTATATTTGTGATCTTATCACATTTGATTAGGTACATTATGTTTCTAATGTTATGATGAACTTGTCAATAGGAACCACATCGAATGTATGTTAGTGTGATTTTTGTTGTATTCTGTTTTTAAGTGCTATAACACACGAAGGTATTTAATAAGAATGTGCCAGTGATCCTGTCTAGTCTGCACCTGTGTCACTGGCCTACAAGCTGTGCCTACTCCTTATCATCAAGCTTAGTCATATACCCAAAGTAAATGGCAAATATAGGAATAGGAATGTTTACTTCTCTCACTACAGTTCCCCTCCAGCAGCAGTGGGCTGCAAGGTACAGTCACTTACATAGAAACATATTAAATCAATGATGGCAAAATATTTTATCCATGGCTAGAACAGATTTAATTGAGTTCGTGAGACTGGCAATTAACTCTTTCATTAAAATTTTAAAGAATACTTCAATTTAACTCAATTGATTAAAAAAACACAATACAATGTAAACATTGCAAATGCAATGTAAATGGGATCATTGTTGCAATGACAGATCCATACTTCTAGCAGTTACTACTGTACTAAGAACATATGACTGTGCGTGGTGGGGGACAAAATCATCTGTCGTGCATGCGCTGTTCGCGCTGTTCGCAGGCCATTAACCATGAGTCAGGTACTACTTTATTTGATCTGTTCTATTGTTAACAATTTGCAAGATAGTAGTTTTTATTTTAGCTTCTATTACAGGATCTATAATGGACAAGGTAGGACACAAGTGGAGGTGGATGAGCAAAATGCAAACCAATCTTACTCCTTCATCATTGATATATGCTCGTAGATATTTTATTGACTAAAATTGTTCTTTGTGCTTTTATTGACTTGTACTAAGTTTTCTTCTTACTTTGTTTTGAATTACTTTGAACAGGTATTTTTGTTTAGTTTATAAAATATATGTTACCAGTCACATAGTCATCAGACATATGTATTAGCAACTTAAGCTTTAGATAATATAGAATAGCTGATCTTATATTTGAATTAGTTGCATCTATATATTTTATATATATTAAAATATTTCTAATTTTTATCTCATAATTGCTTTGATTGAAGTTTCTTGATGTGAAATGAGACAACTTACCCTACTGTCTCTATTGAGAGCTATAATAATTGTTTCTTGTCATTACTAATGCTTAATTAATTTGAAATTTTAGTTGTTCTGGTCATTTTTTAGTTCAGTCAAAGTTAAGTAGTAAACTGGTTGAACGAGAGGGAGTTTACTGTGTTAGTATTAAACTCTGTATTAACTCCACAAGAAATCAGCAAACTTCCCTGAGAGGCCTCCATAATAGTTAAGATAAAATTTAACAAATTTTCGGTGGTCACGCTCTTTCTGCATATGGAATTGAAAAAAGAAAATATGTCTAGTATCTTACATTATCAATTATTCAATTTGATGAAGTAGAATGGGACAAAAAGAATCTTGATATCATTTTCTGAAACAGTAACATTTTACTTGATAAATAAATTGATAGATTCCATAAAAAATTGAGTGTCTGAACAATATTTGATTTGTCAGGAGTCACATTTATATATTTCATAATTTGTTGATATGAGAGGTATTTTTGATACAGAGGTATTCATTGATTCTAGGGGAATTCCCTGCACGCTTTGCGTGCCAGCCCCGTCGCTCGCTGCGATCATTACACCTTGGTGTCCAGCCTCGGGATGTGAATTGTCACAACAAATAATAGTAGGTTAACTGTATAACATAAAAACACAATATTAAATTGATTTACATTATCTTACTCACATTACTTGCGTTGCTATGTATTTATTAGTATAAACAATGATATTACTTAGCTAATTTCAAACATGTTCATTTCATTTATTTTTGTTTAACAGCTTAAAATTAATTAAATAACTAAAATAATTGCATTTTGTGGATTTTTAGTCCTACAATCAAATGTGAATAAAACCATGCTTACATGCTTATATCATTATGAAATATCCAATCCCCTCACTATTACAAACAGCATTGTTTACATTCCAACATCTGTTAAAACTTTTTGGAAGTCATTATTTACATTTGAACAGCTGTTTGGTTCGGTTCATTTAAATCTCTCCCAATGTTATTCCTATGGCCGAATAACGTACTTTGAAGGCTTCCCACACCCTTCAAAGTAAAAATACTGCAGACTTAAGACCTTATTACTCAACTACGAACAGAGGCAATTTTGTTGACACTTCAACCGTTAAATTAGTCTAGAAATAAGGGAGTAGTTGTGTGACAAAAAGCGACTTCACATATTGATATATAAGGATATTTGGTATTGATGGTATATAAGTATGTATTTGGTATAAACTTATATGGTATTGAAAGGTATTTTATATCTTTTAGTATATACAGTATGTCTTTTCGAATATTTTCACTAAACCATATTACAAATATAAATATAAAGAATTGCACATCCAAAGTCTCATAGTTAAAAAAATTCACGATATCATTTTATGTGTTATTTTTATTAGTTTACTGTTAAAATATACATTTTTGTTCAGAGATAACATTATTCTTTCAAATAGTATAACAAATAATTTAAAACATATACAGTAAATTATTTTTTTAAAGAAGTACCTTAAAGTCGCTATAAATACCTTAGTCATTTAAAATTAATTTATTGATTTTACATACACACTCATAGATTTCTCCAATGCTAAATTTTGCATCTATAACTATCAGCTGTTTTTGGGTCCATCATGGAGCGTTAGTGTACGCCCATGTAAATGTAATGCAATTTAACCAGGCAGATCTCATAAAGTAATCAAAATTAGGCACACATATTCCTATTCGATGAAAAAACTTGTAAGTAATTTAATCAAGGATTAAAGTGTGTCAGTAAAGCTATTTGAGAAAAACATCAGTGCTGATTATCTGCTATATTATACATAATATAAGACAACTTCATGAACATTTGATGCTTTTAAAAATAATTAGAAGTTTATAGGTCTTTCTTTATATTATTCCAAAAATGTACATATATAAAGCATGTCAATAGCAAAATCAAGAACGAATCCTAACTCTATTATTGGGGGAGCTGAAAGCACGTTACATACTGCGCAAGACTTTCTTGTCTCGAGGCCATCTATCTCCAGACTGTGATTTCACTCTTGGTGCATGGCAGGCAGCTACATACTTCTACGTCAACTCCGCACCTCAATGGCAAAGTATCAACAACGGTAATTGGCGAAGAGTGGAAAACCAAATCAGAGCCCTGGCGATTATCGTGAGTAACTTTCTTTTATGTTTTAAACAGGTTTAATAGAAATATTTGAGGTTTAGTTATGGAGAACAAGGCCTGTAATTAATTTACTATGAGAGGCAGAGGATCAGCAAACTGCCAGAGAAGTCAACCACACAAAGACAAGAAACATGTAATGAAAATATAAGTCACACATTCTCTGTCATCTTCCTCAGGGCCTCAGTCTTCCTAAACTGCCAATTTCCTTATCTGGTGCAATTAAAAAGTCGTCACTAGTGACACAGTTCTGTAACCAGCTACTTGGGGATAAAGTGTTGAGGAGATTGTAGGCGATAGGTTCTATGCTCAGTCCTCTTAATACCGACATGGTGTCCGCCAATGATTGCCATCAACGTGGATACTACTAGAGAAGTCTAGGGGGTCCATGTTGGATGGTAGTCAAGGTTCAGATGTTGTTCCCTAAGGAAGAGAACTGTGTGTAGGCTTGTCATTTAGTTGAAAATCAGACCAACACTACGTGGTTCGTATTACACGTAAAGCTCTAGGTTCCTTAGTTACCCTGGCCATAAAATAAATAGCTCTTTCTGAGGAACAGTCGACCTTAATTAGTAACAATGACTACACTCCTTCATCTACGCTATCTTTATTTTAGAAAATTTAATATTTACACAGTTTAGCAGTATTTAAAAAGGAGTGTATTCGCTATTTATCTTAACTCATTTATATTTTTTTTCAATTTGTTGGTTTCAAGCTATTTCTTGTCGACTTTGGTTCTAAATATGCATGGTATGGTCGTTGACCTTGAATGTTGTAAAATTTGTTATATTTGTTGTATTTATTATCATCGTATTAAATATTTATTAATTATCATATTATTTATTATATTCAATATCGTAATTTATTAAAGTATGCACTTATTATTATTATTTATTTATGGAAGTGAAGCATGAAAGCTTTTTATCAAGAAGCTTCAGTGTCTTATTTAAGAATAATAAAGGTTCACTTAGGTTTACACCAAAATGTTGCTATTTATCTATTTGTGTTTGATGTAACACATTTCTGATTTCCTGTGTTAATTTTAAATAAGGCAAACTACATTTTCTATTTTTTAAATATAAGAGACGAATATTTTTATCATACTATTTTTTATCTGATAAGTAAATTAAACTACTGAAATATAACAAAGGTTACAATCTTTTCATAATGTTTTTAAAGTCATAAATAGCCATTTCCCTAGTTATGTATAATGATACAAACATTGAACGATGAATAGCTAATTTATCCCATGACGCTTGATATAATATCGATGATTAACATGATAGGTTTAATATGACATGTAGTTCCAGTGATTTTGCATGTTATGATTAATTTCCCATTGGACAATGTCTTCTTTGCCATGTATTGTTTGATCTGTAAAATATAACAAACACGAATTATCTCATATTTTACCATCTGCTACTGAACATTATTATTTTGTTTTCTAGATGTGGCAAACAATTAAGTTTTCTAAGTTAAAAAAAAGAAAATATTTTTGGTGAACACTTCTGAAAGCACAAACAAATAGTAAAATAGCTCTGTCATTACGATTTTAATTTAATAAATGTTCATTTATAACTGAGACTATTCTTCATTGATCATTTTTATTTCAAATGACAATAGATTTCTGTGATAGGGAAATTTAGTTCTCTTGTAACTTGTTTCCAATCTCATTTAGTAGGGACAGTAATTTTTTTTTTAGAAAGAGCTCAAAGCTAGGAATTTAGTTCAGCCAGCTCATCTATTAGTATTATAACTCCACTTCTTAAGATACACATAAAATATTTGAAAGAAGAAATATTATTTTGATTGTATGAATGTATGAAGAATATGTACTGTTTGTGTAATACCAGTAAGCTAACACTTGCACATTATTTTGTTTGTATGAATATTTAAGAAGCTATGCTGTTTGTGTAATACCAGTAAGCTAAAACACGAAATAGTATTTTGTTTGCACTAATATATGAAGAAGTGTGCCGTTTGTGTAATACCAGTAAGCTAAAACATGAAATACTATTTTGTTTGCGCTAATATATGAAGAAGCTGTGCCGTTTGTGTAATACCAGTAAGCTAAAACATGAAATACTATTTTGTTTGCGCTAATATATGAAGAAGCTGTGCCGTTTGTGTAATACCAGTAAGCTAAAACATGAAATACTATTTTGTTTGCGCTAATATATGAAGAAGCTGTGCCGTTTGTGTAATACCAGTAAGCTAAAACATGAAATATTATTTTGTTTGCGCTAATATATGAAGAAGCTGTGCCGTTTGTGTAATACTAGTAAGCTAGATGAACGGTCTTCTCTGTTACATTAGTTATATCTTTATAAAAAATAGCAACTTTCACATTCTTCTTTTGATTTTAGGAAAAAATCGACTTTATTGTAACAACTGGCACCTACGGAATATTGAAACTGCTAGATGCAAATGGAACATACAAAAACATATTTATGGACCCAGAAAATAGAAAATTGCCTGTTCCGAATTTTTTTTGGAAAATGGTTTACAACCCAGTAACAAGTGCTGGAATTGTTTTCATAATTAGTAACAATCCGTTTCTTCGCAGATCTCCTAAGTATGTGTGCAGGGATGTTTGTTTCACACATGGCTGGACTCAACCATTTGAAACAAACAGTGGCCATAAAGGCTATGTTTATTGTTGTAGCATCGGACAGTTTAAAAATGTAGTGGAGTACGCTCCTGACTACCATAGCAAATATGTGTTAACATTTATAGGGAAGAACAATACTCAGGATTTACTGCCTAAAAGGCACAATTCTTCTAAGAGATAAATATGCATTATTAATTAAATCCATTGTTTTCATTTAAATATCAGAACATCATTTGTATAAAAGATTATGTCTTAATCAAATGCTTTAATTCAATTGTCGTATGAATTTCCTTTACTTCAGCAATGTTATGGGTGATAACTTAACTTTTTTTAAATATACAGTTATTTGATTGTGATTTACTTATGTCAAAACATCTACAGGAAATTACAAGTAATTTGAAGTTACAATTCAAGTTCAATAATATGAAAGTGACTATATAAGTACTCTTAATAAAATAAATACCGTACTTTAAAACTATGTAAATATATGATTGTATATATTATTAAAATATTCATTTGTTAAATGTTGCATTTAATTTTTGAAATCCAACCTTTAACTCTTCACGTTAAGTACTCCTTTGTTGACGATAAACATTAACAATTATCCTTTTACATGAGGCAATTAGTTGCCTGCCACTAATTGCCCAAGTCATAGGCAATCAGTTGCCTGCCACTAACTGCCCAAGTCATAGACAATCAGTTGCCTGCCACTAATTGCCCAAATCATAGACAATCAGTTGCCTGCCACTAATTGCCCAAGTCATAGACAATCAGTTGCCTGCCACTAATTGCCCAAGTCATAGACAATCAGTTGCCTGCCACTAATTGCCCAAGTCATAGACAATCAGTTGCCTGCCACTAATTGCCCAAGTCATAGACAATCAGTTGCCTGCCACTAATTGCCCAAGTCATAGACAATCAGTTGCCTGCCACTAATTGCCCAAGTCATAGACAATCAGTTGCCTGCCACTAATTGCCCAAGTCATAGACAATCAGTTGCCTGCCACTAATTGCCCAAGTCATAGACAATCAGTTGCCTGCCACTAATTGCCCAAGTCATAGACAATCAGTTGCCTGCCACTAATTGCCCAAGTCATAGACAATCAGTTGCCTGCCACTAATTGCCCAAGTCATAGACAATCAGTTGCCTGCCACTAATTGCCCAAGTCATAGACAATTAGTTGCCTTTCTAATCTTGTTATCCTTCATATCGGGTCTATCTCTCCCTAAAATAAAACTATCTTCTGTTAAAACTACATCAGTATCCATTTTAATATAGTATTATGAACTTACAGGATCGGGGAGATATCAAAATATTTAACGTAGAATTAACTGTAGAGTTCCCTTAATCCAATCTTCTTATAAAGTACTCGTTGCTTACAAGTACCTCCACTCAACCCTTACCATCTTGGTAATCGTGTGTGCCTAGTATAAGTTTGAACCATAGGTAGTTAAAATGTACTTTACATCCAAGCTTAAACAATTAAATTAGACAAATGCACTTAATTGATTTTTTACAGCTAAAACCTTTAGGGTCCGAATTGGAATAAACTTGTTGTTTAAGATAGAACGTTACTATAAACATTTATCTAATTATGAACAGACTGTCGTTATGTAGAGTTATATTCTACAGATAAGGCAACTTAAGATGTCACAGCAAAGAAAATGGAGAATAAGTATGTTACTTAACAAATAACATCCAGCGCTGAGAATTTTTAAAAATAACTATGGCTTGTTCACCATACTGAAAACAAATACTACTACTTTGACAAAAAACTAAATCCATATATTACATTCCTTAATATAATTGTTCGTCGTGATCCTGGCTGGCTTGGTGTAGACAGTGTGTTTAGGAAGTGCCCAACGATGATGGGGCTGGCTTTAATGGGTACGTGGATGGACTGTAAACACAGAAGGCTTTACATTAAAGGCAATTTAGTATCAATTGTTTACCAAGCAGGACGTGTAACTCTCTTGGTGTCCTTTAGAGGTCTTGGATTAACGATTCTGCATAATGTAAATATAACGAGTATATTTTATTACTATTACCCTTTTGGAATAGGTTAACTAACTCGCTTCATGAACCTAAAACTTGTGAAACTTTGGTATTAATTAAAAGAAATATTGTTTACAAGCCCTTTTTTAATAAACTCGTCAACGATATTACAACAGTGGATATAAAGTGGTTAAATGGGATATATTTTGGAATTTATTTCGGTTTAATATTCATTAATTGTTGTTGAAAGTTATTTGTTGGCATTGGATTGATAATGATGGTTTATTTAATGGTATGTTCTGTATTTTTTTATAACGTTTTACTTTTTTTGTTTTGTATATTTTGTCATAATTGAGTATATCTGTAGTAGTTTGTAAGAAGACGTGATTTTTTAAACAGTTCACCGTAGTATACTGTATAAGCATGTAGTTGTTTAAGGTTTTTTAGAATAATATGGGTTATGTATGGAAAATAAAAACAATTTTAAATGTAGACTTAAGTAGTAAGTAACACCTGAAATTGACAGGAGATTTTATACTTGGCGAAACGTTGTATTTGTTTCTTTAAACACTTGAAGGGATGCAAACCATCATAAATATATATTACAGATATAAATGAATAGATAAAAAACTTTCAAAGCAGTGGACAAACAACACTTGAGATTTGTTTTACATTAAGAGATTGTTTGCCTGGCTAACATTATAATCGTAAATATTTTTTGATTTCAAAAATATGAAGGATTTTAATAACCAATTAGGCCTACTATTTGCAATATATTTGTCTGCAAATAATAACCTAAATGTGTTTACATAAAATAAAGAGAGTATGATTATAAGTTAACATACAATACAAAATAAATACCGAACTTCCCTATTTCATGTCCACTGTAGTGTTATAATACACTCGTATAAACAACAAATAAACTGATATAGTTTTATACAAAGGTAAAATAGGAATATTCAGGAATACAATTTCCTATTAAGATTCATTGTTTTCATAACTAGGACCTAACATTTGTCGAAAATAATCCTTATACAACTTTGTAACCGTTTAGAAAACAACATAAGTGGATGCCCATTAAGTAACAGACTGGCTAATCGAAAACTGAACAGTGAACATCTTTCTAAATGGTGCTTACTCAATCATACTGATCATCCACAGTACCTGGGAGTAACGGTATATCGATCGCTGACCTTTTAAAAACAGCAGTTAAAATCAAAACCAGGTCAAATGTATTACTGTACATCATATTGCCGGAACAACCTGGGGAGCCAACGCACACGTTCTGCGTACTACTGCTTTGTCACTGGTCTATTCAGCTGCTGAATATAGTGCTCCCCTATGGCTAAACAGCGTACATACAAAAGCGGTCGATTTCCATGAGAGTAGTGGCACTCTCATGTCAACTCCACTTCCTTGGCTCCCGGTGCTGTGCAATATAGCTCCTCCAGAGATAAGACGTCACGAGGCACTACTCATAATTCAATAAGATCCTCCCCGTTATACAGGATTTCCCACGTCAGAACGGTCGCTTAACATCTCGAAATCTACCTCTACGAACTGCTTTCCATTTGAGCAGATCAAACTACTTGCCCAATACTAGCTGGGCTGTAGCAAGGAACAGTTTTGATGGAAAAATAAGTTCCTCATTAACTTTCTGGCAATACCTGTATGTGGAATGAAGGAGTGGACACTCTTGAATTGGCTCCGAACAGTCGTTGGCAGATGCAGTTACAGGAAGTATAAGTGGGGATTGACACTAGATTAGTCATGTGATTGCAGGGAGTCTATCCAAATAATTGATCACATAGTTACAGAGGCCACCTGTGCTCTTTTACGGAGGGATTAGCCATCATACACAGAATCAGTGATCAGTGATGACAGGTCTTAGATGACTCGATGGGTTCGATTTAGCTTTGTGAAAGGAGATCACTTTACATTTTTAATCAATTAATATACCATCATGACTTTTGAATATTTATCAAAATATACATCGCAGCTTTAAAATTAATAAATGGTAGCTGACAACAAACCATACGATATATATGAGGGATAATTTTGACTTTAGTATTTATTTAAATGCTTAGGGTTTTACATATTTTTTTACTATCAAAATGGGTTTCGGTAACTAATAGAACTGCAAGAAATCCAAATGAAGCGATAAATAGTTTATTCTAGATAATAATATATATGATAGATTTTTTAGGAACATGAGATATTTGTTTCTAATTCCAATCCTGTTTTAATGCATATACTCTAATCCTCTATTCTTATACCTATCTTCTATTTTATAAAAATTCCTCTTTATATGTTTATTTTTCATTATAAATAACTAGGAATAAGGAGTGATTGTTAGTGTCTCATTTCTTCTGGAACCTATTGACCATCTTCTACATCTTAATTATTTGAAATGCATGAAACATTAGCCTGAGTGGTCTGGAATACGAACTTCCAGCTAATTGGGTAATAGCAAAGCATAGTAAATAATTAAAAACTATAAACTTTAATAAAACCCTATTGGAATTTGCCTGAATATTTGTTGACCATTGTTAATTTTTTGTTGATCATGATTTAAATTATAACTCTAACAAATGTGTTAGGTATGTTATATCAAAATAGTCTATATACACACTATACATCACGTAAGACATGTTAACTTTATTGTGATATAACCTCTCATGGAATATTATTTTTATTAAAAAAAAAACTGTGACATCACTGATGATCACTGAAGAAATACTGCACTGATGAACATTGAAGAAATACTGCACTGATGAACACTGAAGAAATACTGCACTGATGATCACTCAGAAAATACTGCACTGATGAACACAGAAGAAATACTGCACTGATGAATACTGAAGATATACTGCACTGATGATAACTGAAGAAATAATAAATTTTGTAATTTTGTCAAGATACGAAATAAAAATACGTCACCGAAGTTGAAAACCAAACTTAATTAAGTTTGGATTATCATTAGTGTGCACAAACAGTTTGATTATGTGTTGAATTAAGGTCAAAGAACTGAGTAGATCAGCCAACTCATGTTAATGGAAATTTGGTCACAATTTTCAGTCTTTTAATAATCACTTTGTTCAATTAAATGTTTGCATTTTAGCTGTTTGAGTAATTGTAAGGTTAGCATTTAAAACAAATTGCTCGGATTACTAATATTTTAATTTTTGTTGTAATTTTTTGTTTTTGCTGCTAGTGTTGGATTCAAAGCCAACTAGCACGGTGATTCCAGTACGGTGATTCCATAAATGCTTTGACTTTATCTCCAGTTATATTTTGTGTTTTGGAAGACAGTACAAAGCAATAAGTCTCCTATTGTAGGCATCGACTTAGCATTTTCAAAATAAACTTATAAGTATGATTTCAAAGTTGGGGTTATTTAAATATGTGTTTTGAGTATTACAGTTTATATTCAATAAGTGTAATAGTTCAATAAGGTACGAAATGTAAGGAATTTTTATATTCTCGTAGTTCAAGACTATTGGCAAGCTTATAAAGGGTGTCAAGGTGCCATAAAAATGGTATCCTGGCTGTTTATTGTCGGATAGTGCTCTGTGTAGGAAGTGATCTGTAGGAAACATTTGCTAAGAAATTTATTTTAAGGGGCTAGCAAGACACAAAGATAAACCTCGAGAAGGAAGAAAAGAAGGGAGGAAATAAGATTCACAGAAAACAACCTCTCCGGAAGAAGATAAAAGACTGAAATAAACCAACCAACAAGAGGCAAAGGAAGGCACCAATTGCTACCCTCATTTTCCCACGAGTGCCTTTCTCTACCCACACATAGATGGTCCACAAGTAGTTACAAAACATTAAAACTAGCATAGGTCAAGATACATCTTTTTAAATGGGCTGTCTAGTACAGATGAATACCGCAAACAACACTTTTTGGAGATTAATCCTGTACAAAATGGCAGACGTTAAAAGATTTTAATGGAAATAAGTGATGCTTACCAAATAATTATACAGTAAATGTTCGTATTGCTAACTATTTTTCATAAGTACATTTGTACGACAGCCATAATGCATGCAGTAGAATTTTTTCTTTAATTTATTGGTGCACTTGAATTGTGTCTACTAATGCAATATCTTCTACAACCAAGATAATCTTTGAACACATGCCATTTTGTACTGGATCCACCTTTTTAAATGCTGTTTGTGCTAGAACAACCATTTAAAACGAAGTCCATATTGACCTATGCTGGAAGTACATGCTGGAAGTTCATATTGGAAGTACAACAAAGTACATATTGGAAGTGAAGAGTCACTAAGTCCAGTAGGAGCTTACAAAGTTTAAATTTCCTAACTTGAGCTGAGAAAAGAATAATTAACCGACTAAAACAGGACTTTCATTGAATCGTTTTAAAACTTCAAACCAGCACAATTGTTTTAAGATCGAACCTTTTGAGGTTGAAATTAATTGTGGGCTTATGTTTTACTACTAAAGACCTTTAATTTGATGTACTACTTGACCTATGCTCTAATTTATGCTTTTCTTCTGACTCCTTGCGGGTCATCCTCCTGATATGAAGGACAAACGAAAAAAAGTTACATAAGAAAATAATAGTAGAATAATAGGTGCAGTACTGATGTGCCAAATTTTATTGCTTTATCTGTAATCGCTAAGAAATTAATAATCTGTTCCGGGACTTTTCTTCCACACTGTTAATATATGAATCAAAGAGCTGTTTTGTAGGCAATTACTGTATCTGGTTTGTATGTTTGAAAATGAATGAAATGTGAATATATTTTAAAGATGTCTTCGTTTAGTTTGCTGGGTAGGCTCTGAAACATGGATATAAGAAAATATTTTCATAATTTAACTAAAAGTTACATGTATTGAAGTATTTTCTCTTGTAGTATATATCTATTTCATATATGTTTTAACAATAAACTATATTTGTTGGTTAAACGTGTAATTTGTATACCTAAAATTGACTAAATAGAGACATTTATTACTTGAACAAAACGATTTAGTGAATAAATCATGCCCAGTCCCAAAATTAAAACGTAAATCATCTGTTTTAAAGCAATAAGAAAATATAACGTGATTTAATTAACAAACCCAGTTCTATCTTAGACACAATTTATACGCATTGACTCGGATACATAGCTTTTAGTTCTGTTTTAATTTAGCATAATGTAAATGTTTAAATTAAATCATTTCGTTTACAACTATAATATTTCGTTGTAGTTTTATCGAGTAAGCTGAAGACTGTATTTTACCAATAAAGCTAAAAGTGTATTAAATTTGTACAATAAATTATTCATTCATCCAATAAGATATAGATTTTAAAAAACCTAATTCTTCATCGTTGTTTGTTTTATAATTGAAATATTTTTGGTGAATGTAATGACACTAATATCGTCACGCCATTGGACGCAGCAATCAAAACATGCTACAGTAGTTCCATCACTTTCTGTAGGAACACTCTGAAAGAAAGTTAGGGGAATCATTAAATATAATATAATATCCATGTACTCAGCTCCTCAGTGAAATGTTAAAACCCCATTAAACACTATATCTCAAGTGGTCTAAGAATGTCAATATAATAAAACATAATGGAATAAATAATTACTTTGAACTTAATTGCAGTCCAATTCTAAATGCTGAGGAACTATAGACAATGATAAAGCGTTTTAATTACACTGTCTTCTTTGTTTATTGTATTTCCAAAAGGAATAATTTCCTAAAAATTAATATCACATTTAAATAATTTTAAATAACTTCCACAAGATCTCTTACTGTTATGAGATATTCTTATTTGAGTATCCGTCATCTTATTTAGTATATATAATTTCATACTCTCTATCCTTGCATTGACATTAAATTAGTTTCTCAAAAATAGCAAAAAAGTACTTAGATATTATTTTACAAGAAATGCAAACTAATGTTCATTAGTTATTCTCTGTAAAAGCGAAATTATTTAACGTGTCAGCTGATAACTTGACCATGAAATAAAATAGTTCTCTATACATAGTAAAAAGGTCTTTAATGTTAATACTGATTTATCAGTGATTTCCTCTAAAACTAGCTAAATAATTTAGTTTCACTGTATCTTATATCATATTTGTTAGGCAGAAAAGATAAAACCTTGCAACTATACTTAATTTTGATGTTAATTGTGCATAGCTATATTAACAATTGATGTTAATTGTGCGTATCTATACTTAACAATTGATGTTAATTGCACGTATTATACTTAATTGTGCGTAACTATACTTAATTGCACGTATCTGTACTTAACAATTGATGATAATTGCGCGTATTACACTTAATTGTGCGTAACTATATTAAAAAAAGAATATATTCCACAAGTTATATTTTTGTCAATTAATGTTTTGCATGTAGTCTTCAATGTAAGTATTTTATACTATGTAATAATAGAATGACATGTTAAGCAATAGAAATTTATTTATTTACATCAGCGTAAACAAAGTTATGAGTTTGCTTGTACATGTAACTCTCATATATTAACATTGTTAATTTGTAAAGTATAGATGTTACCTAAATCAGTACTTTTTTGTTAAGTTAGTTACAAATTTAAAGTGTGATATTATTTACATTTGCAATACCTCAAACGATGATCATTCAGCATTTATAGAAGATATTGAGCTGCTTATCAACCTGGTCATCGGTTTAATTTTTATCAAGATTTAGAAGTTTTCATTATTTTTTTACTACTTTAATTGTCCAAATTTAAGAAAACCGATAACCTTGTACGTTTTAAACACTGTCATTTACAAAAACGAACTTACGAAATGTTCAAATTGTTATCATTAATTTATTGATACATCCATAGTTCTCTTAATGCTTTTAATGAAATTAGTTTTTAGTGTTTTAAACTGTAGTTTTACCATTTAAACACTATATTTAAATTATAATTATAAAAAAAAAAAAAATTAAGTACATAAACTATTTGCCCTTTATAATCTTTAGTTATAGGTATGAAAATAGGCAGAAGTAATATAATTATACTGTATTATATATAACAGTGACGTTGTTACAACTAACAGGCAAGTGAGTTCTTATAATTAACAAACCATTGCTTCTTATCTTCCTGTATTTACTTATATATACTGTATTATATTAACAGTGACGTTGTTACAACTAACAGGCAAGTGAGTTGTTATAGTTAACAAACCATTGCTTCTTATCTTCCTCTATTTACTTATATATACTGTATTATATTAACAGTGACGTTGTTACAACTAACAGGCAAGTGAGTTGTTATAATTAACAAACCATTGCTTCTTATCTTCCTCTATTTACTTATATATACTGTATTATATTAACAGTGACGTTGTTACAACTAACAGGCAAGTGAGTTGTTATAGTTAACAAACCATTGCTTCTTATCTTCCTCTATTTACTTATATATACTGTATTATATTAACAGTGACGTTGTTACAACTAACAGGCAAGTGAGTTGTTATAGTTAACAAACCATTGCTTCTTATCTTCCTCTATTTACTTATATATACTGTATTATATTAACAGTGACGTTGTTACAACTAACAGGCAAGTGAGTTGTTATAGTTAACAAACCATTGCTTCTTATCTTCCTCTATTTACTTATTTATACTGTATTATATTAACAGTGACGTTGTTACAATTAACAGGCAAGTGAGTTGTTATAGTTAACAAACCATTGCTTCTTATCTTCCTCTATTTTTCTTCTTTCTATGGTTTTATCTATTCCTTATTTCCACTTAAATCACGGTCTTCCCCTTTTCCAATGTTTTACAGTCTTCAGTTCCATACCTTAACTAGTGATATAAAAGAGCCGATCAATAATTGTAGTTTTAATGTTCACTATCTCACTTATTCATCGAGTACTCTGTCTTGAGAGCCTACAATAAACAATCCACGTACGTTTGAGAACTATGCAAACATTTATTTTTAATGTTTCGTTTCTGATGAAGTCCAATTTATTAAGAAAATATTGAGTGTTTTATGTTTATAAATTCAGTTTGTTGATATCTTACGTTGTTGATGTGGATTCAAATGTTACAGCTATTATATTTCAATTCACAAATCTATAAAAGACAGCCCCGGATGACTGACTCACTCATAACTCATTCTCCAGCTTTCCATGTACGTAGAGAGCTGGAACTTTGTACAATGATTCTTTAGGTCTTAAATAGGTCAACTAAAGTATTTTCATCTTGTTAAAATACTCGTTAGGGGTAGAAACCACCCCAAAAATATTGTTCTATAAGGATAACATTAGCTCAATTGTGGTAAATTAATAACATCTGTTTTATAAATAAATAAACATGTTGGTTTCGTCCTATATAATTTGTCCTATACATTGTCCTATACAAAAATAAATATACATTGTCCTATACATATTATACATTTATACATTATCCTATTGATGCATTAGGAGTTTAATCTTCAGCTGTTAAACAAAAGAAATTGAAATGAACACGTTTGAAATAGGCTAAGTAATACCATTGGTTATTTATACTAATAAATAGATAACAAAGCAAGTACTGTGAGTGATATACTGTAAATAAATTTAATTTTGTGATTTTACGTTATCCAGTAGATCTACAATTATTTGTAGTGAAAAAGTCACATGCCTGGGCCGAAAGCCGAGTAATTTACAACTCTACGCTGAGAATTGAGCGCAGCAAGGGTCGGGCTTGGCACACGGAGTGTACAGGGGAGTCCCCTAGTTAAGTATATAATTGACACATAAACTGACGAATAATTGCCCAGGTTGTTGTGCTAATGGTCCCTTCTGAGCTATATCAAACTCAGTTGGTAACAATGACTACACTCGTTCATCTACATCTACACTCATTCACGCCTCATATTCGCCTATGTCTCTAAGATCGACGTTTTAGTGATAAGTAATGAATAAATAATAATAATAATAATAATACATTTTATTTAATATTTAGAGTAAGAAGTCACATAAAAACTAATAAGTAGGCCACTTTATTATCGTTTCATATTCCAACACTTTGTAATCATCATTAGAAGTTTATTAAATTATCTTTTTTAATGGGAATTAATTACATTTCATTAGAAAACGTAGTTTATTTTTATGTACATTAGATATTAAGTCTGATTTTTCTTTTCTCTCCAGATAGTGAGTGAAATGTGCACTAAACCTCGGGCAGGGTCAAGTTTATTACGTGTCTTAAATGTAAACACCACACATTTTTTGTTATTTTAACTTAAAACTTACATTTTAATATTTTATTAGTAATTAGCTTTATGTTATTTTTTGATAAAATTATTGAAATAAGCCAAAATCAATAAGTTGTTTTATACTTTTGATCATATACACTAATAAAATTTATAATATTTTTAACTTTATAAACATCCATAACATTAACTATCAGGTATTTAATGTCAATCATATTGGTTTGTCACATTCATTAATTTAAATTTGCAATATTTGTTACAATTTCATGTACATTACATTACAATAATTAATATAGTATAATACATGTTACTTAATACGATGTAAGTATAAATTATGTGTTTTTTTTCTTTACAACATTACTGTACTGTATGTACACAAAATATTATAGTGTATTATATACATCAATATTATTTTGTGTATACTATACAAAAGTACTGATAATTGGTCCGATTCTTGAACTAAGGCTTTAAAAAATTTAAGAATATTATTACACTCCAATAAATAAAATTCTTCAGACTAACAATTCCTGAAAATTCTCTAACAATACTCAGTATATCAGGATAAATAATATATTAACAGAGTGAGTTGTAACATAACAAACAAATTAATATAATGTAGTAAGACAAAGTTTCGCACTTATCGAAGGTCTCAGGACATAGGCTAAAACGCTTGGTCAAAAAATAAAATTAATAGTTATAAAAGATTTGAAAAATAGTGAATATTTTAACAACGGCTAAAATTATATTGTGGTGTTCAATAACATTTAGAAGCAAAAATAGCAGAGGGAATATTGAAGAATTAACCAGTGTTCATTCCGCATGAACAATAGCAGAGGGAATATTGAAGAATTAACCAGTGTTCAGTCCGCATGAACAATATCAACTTCAACTCACAAAATAGCACAGTGAACATTGAAGAATTAACCAGTGTTCATTCCGCATGAACAATATCAACTTTAACTCACAAAATAGCACAGTGAACATTGAAGAACTAACCAGTGTTCAGTCCGCATGAACAATATCAACTTTAACTCACAAAATAGCACAGTGAACATTGAAGAATTAACCAGTGTTCAGTCCGCATGAACAATATCAACTTCAACTCACAAAATAGCACAGTGAACATTGAAGAATTAACCAGTGTTCAGTCCGCATGAACAATATCAACTTCAACTCACAAAATAGCACAGTGAACATTGAAGAATTAACCAGTGTTCATTCCGCATGAACAATATCAACTTTAACTCACAAAATAGCACAGTGAACATCGAAGAATTAATCAGTGTTCATTCCGCATGAACAATATCAACTTTAACTCACAAAATAGCACAGTGAACATTGAAGAACTAACCAGTGTTCATTCCGCATGAACAATATCAACTTTAACTCACAAAATAGCACAGTGAACATTGAAGAATTAACCAGTGTTCAGTCCGCATGAACAATATCAACTTTAACTCACAAAATAGCACAGTGAACATTGAAGAATTAACCAGTGTTCAGTCCGCATGAACAATATCAACTTCAACTCACAAAATAGCACAGTGAACATTGAAGAACTAACCAGTGTTCAGTCCGCATGAACAATATCAACTTCAACTCACAAAATAGCACAGTGAACATTGAAGAATTAACCAGTGTTCATTCCGCATGAACAATATCAACTTTAACTCACAAAATAGCACAGTGAACATTGAAGAATTAACCAGTGTTCAGTCCGCATGAACAATATCAACTTTAACTCACAAAATAGCACAGTGAACATTGAAGAATTAACCAGTGTTCAGTCCGCATGAACAATATCAACTTCAACTCACAAAATAGCACAGTGAACATTGAAGAATTAACCAGTGTTCAGTCCGCATGAACAATATCAACTTCAACTCACAAAATAGCACAGTGAACATTGAAGAATTAACCAGTGTTCAGTCCGCATGAACAATATCAACTTTAGCGCACAAAAACAACTGATTCAACTTGGTTTGGTAGACCAGCCCCAACCATGTACAACAACACCGAAATTCGTAACCAGCCCAGAGTTGATGTCTGATTCATTGGCACACATTATATTTTGTTTTAAGTCAAACCCATAAATCCCAGTAATGTAAAATCAGTCTCACAGCTATAGAAACACATAAATGATATAGAATAGTTTTAATATTAAATCTATAAACTTAATTTTATTTAATAAAAGAATATATTTAGTTCACGATAGTAAATATTCCACAACTATACTATTTTAAGATGAATTTAAATTTACAAATCCATAATTTCTTATCCACTACGTATTTTTATTTGTAAACTTAGAATATAATTAATTATCCCCAAAATTAACTATTTTAGCTCTTCTAACTTGATCTTTCATATATATTTGAATACAACAAATACTGATGTGAACGTATGTAATAGCCACATAAGTAATGTGAGTAAGATGATTGTTATTTGCCATACTTTGGAAAGGGAAAAATAATTATTTGTATATTATATAGTGATAAAATAAGGTATGTAACGTTTTATCCAACTGAAATATACTTGGTAAAAACTTGTTAACGTAATTATTTTTCCATTTTCCTTCTTTGATATTTTTTACTTACTTTAATTTTCATATTTTACGTATAAAGATTTTGACTGATCACAACATACCTTTTTTGCAGTATGTTGTAAAAGTACAGAGAAAAATTTAAGGAATTTACATTTTAGTAGTAAA
The DNA here is from genome assembly GCA_035578905.1 of Stictocephala bisonia. Taxonomy (NCBI): domain Eukaryota; kingdom Metazoa; phylum Arthropoda; class Insecta; order Hemiptera; family Membracidae; genus Stictocephala; species Stictocephala bisonia. Next base: position 1,039,991 of record JAQJVL010000128.1, on the reverse strand, counting down.
ACATCATTTGTTTGTGAACTGTGTGTTGATGTCGGACGATGCCTAAATTGTAGGTGAAAGGCCTGACATAATAAATCATTTTATTGGAATATTTGAGAATTTCTTACAATTTCCAATAAAGAACTCAAAGAAGAAACCCTAAGTTTCATTAAATTTTTGTGTCATAGAAAATTTAATGTGAAATTTAAATTTTTATCAAATAAAAAGATATTCAGCCTGAATAATTGTGTTGTTTTTAGACAAAAAGTTCAATTTATCATATAAGTGTTGTTTGTTATTATTATTATTATTATTTATATTTTAATTATTTCTACAAATACTAATATATGTAGAAATAATTAATCTATAATTTTATATGTTACAAGTTTTTAGTAACATTTAAGGTTGTTGTACAAAATTGAAATTTAAGTGGTATATGAATAATATAAATAACAACATGCATAACAATTTTCATGATTTTATTTCAAATAACTTCAGAGATATTAACGTTTTTGTGAAAATCGCATGCAGACACAGACGTAAACAGTGCGAGACAAACGATTTGTACACATTAATTTTTTTTCTCATCCCAAGGAGTTAACTCCAGGAGTTTGGCTTGATACTTACGGAACATTTAAAATACAGGGGCAGTATGAACTATGCTGTAACAAGTACACGAATATTATTAATAAATGCAGATAATATGTGAATCAAACCACCAGATTGTGACAATCATTGAAGATACCTCACGAATCTTCTTGTTAGCTGAAAAATATACGTAACATTTAATGAGAAATGTCTCAACAAGGAGAACTTAGTATTATAAAGTCCTCTACTCCGCCTAATCCCACGAATAAAGAAAAAATATTTACTTATTCAACATGAGAAATCCTTAATTCAAATCCATACTCAAAATAACCAAAAACATATTACAGAAGTACAGAACTCAAAATACACTTGAGAAAATGTTTTTTCAATTAAGTTATTAAAAGTTATAATAATCATATTTGTTATTTATATTCAACAAAGGGTTGTCACATAGAAATGAATTTTAAATTTCTAATAAACTCACGTCACACTTTAAAGTTTATTTTCCCCCATCATTTGTTCATTGACTAGTACACCCCTTTTCGTAAGTGGTGGGTTATAAATTCAAGCAAATCGTGCCTGTCCAGACTATAATGTGACATACCCAATATAAAACTTCACACATATCTTTAAATCTAAAGCCTAAATAAAATGAATGTTAAACTCGTTTTCTTTATAAAGGGAAGCCCAGTGAATTAGAACCTAAATATCATTAAAGTCATTATATTAAGGTTCAGAAATATGTTTCTATTACATAACCTTATATACTAGTCAGTATGGTAGAGAATATCATTAGAAATTTGTAACTGTTAAAGTTCCTTTCTTAAAGTTAAATTGAAAGATTAAAAGTATAGTCTTTGGTCATTCAAAATGTTAAAACTAGATGCAATTAATAATTCATAATTTAATATGTGAATGTTTAACAAATATCTAGTTTTTGTACGTTTTAGAATTTTGAGAAGGTTTATTTAATTTTATTCTTATAATCCTATTCAATAAAGTTGTACTTATATATCGATATTACATATTTATATAATTACGTAAAGTTTTATATATTGTCTTAAAATTGTGTTTAGTTTGACAATACTAAATATTTATGAAAAAAAAATTTTATTGGTATTGAGGATAACCAAATGCATACAATTATATAATATTCATATAAATAGTACCTGAGACGGTTTAAAATTCAACCACCTCAAAAGTTGAGAAAAATATGCTGTAGAACTATGCTTAAATGTCGTAAAAAATGTACACCAATTAAATATTTAACAAATCAACTCAATTAAATAATTTTTTCCTTCATGTACCATGATACAAACATTAATGTTTTCCTTGTTGCAAATCCTATTTAAGTGAGGTATTATATTATTTAAAAATTTTGTTTGGAAATAGTTATATAAGAAATATACTATTACAGTAAAATGTTAAAAGTAACAATATGTAATGTTATCTACATAAATAAAAATGAATACAATCTAGTTTTTCCTAAAAAATGCTCGTATTTTCTTATCTCATTCTCCTCACAATTCCTAATATGGCCCAACAAATTATTTTAATCTTTTCATTAATAATGAGAAATAAAAAAAAATATATTAAGTGTTGTCACTTAAGTTTATATTAAGCGTAATTAAAGTTTTAATGGTAAGTCAATTTAGTTTTGACAGCCCATAATGTGTCACGTTTCAAGGAGTTCCTGACATCACTCACACAAACATTATGCTATATAAATGTTCCCTTGTTAAATCAGTTTAAGAATTGAGTCTTTAAACATAATTAAATTATATGTTACTTATATATTTTTCAATGTTAATCAAACTACAATAATCTAAGTTTGAGATTTTGAAATATTTATGTTTAGGTAAATGTCAACTGTATCAGTAAAACTATTTTTAAATATTCCATAGCCAAAAAATGTTTACTTTATTTTATTTTGTAGTTGCATTGGACCAACAATATTATATTAAAATCTATTTAAATATACTCTATACAGGCATAGGAAAAGTTTCCTTTGTTAAGATTTTACATTCCGAGGTTTATTTGCTTACTACACGTTAATCATGTTGTAACAGTTGATATTTTAGTATTTTAAACCACACACCTGTGGTAAGGACATTGTTGGCTGGTAAACGTGAATATTATATGAACATCTCAGTAAACGTGATTTCAGCTTACATGTTAAAATACAAAATAAATTATAAACTGTTTTATTCAAAGTAAAACTGCAAGGTGAAAAAAATACCCTCCGTTTGGAAAAGAAAATCCCAGAGTAGTTTCCAAGTTTGAGGGAATTGAATTTCTTGACATTTTTTGACGTGTGTGTGTGTGTGTGTGTGTGTGTGTGTGTGTGTGTGTGTGTGTGTGTGTGTGTGTGTGTGTGTGTGTGTGTGCGTGTGTGTGTGTGTGACGTGTGTATGTAACGTGTGTGTGTGTAACGTGTGTGTTTGTGTGTGTGTGTGTGTGTGTGTGTGTGTGTGTGTGTGTGTGTGTGTGTGTGTGTGTGTGTGTGTGTGTGTGTGTGTGTGTGTGTGTGTGTGCGCGTGCGTGCGTGCGTGCGTGCGTGCGTGCGTGCGTGCGTGCGTGCGTGCGTGCGTGCGTGCGTGCGTGCGTGTGCGTGTGCGTGTGCGTGTGCGTGTGCGTGTGCGTGTGCGTGTGCGTGTGCGTGTGCGTGTGCGTGTGCGTGTGCGTGTGCGTGTGCGTGTGCGTGTGCGTGTGCGTGTGCGTGTGCGTGTGCGTGTGCGTGTGTGTGTGTGTGTGTGTGTGTGTGTGTGTGTGTGTGTGTGTGTGTGTGTGTGTGTGTGTGTGTGTGTGTGTGTGTGTGTGTGTGAAAAAGTACAGTATTTTAGGAATTATTCATATGACTATGACTGGGAAATAACTAATCCATCATAAAGAAATACTGAAAAAATGTCATTGGAACATTTGTTATTTCATCAATAAATTAAAACCCAATTATGGTCACCTTACTGATTCAGGAATTATTCATATTCTCAGAAAAGTACTAAAATTTTCATAAAAACTTAAGGAAAATTCAGATCCTGTATCACTAGGGAAACAAAATAGTAGTTTTCATTTAAGAACTATACTATATGGTAATGTTAAACTTGTTATGAGACTCTCTGAATGATATTATACATAAAGTTAGTATGTACTTTTAAATTATGCAGCAAGAAAACATAAACAATAATGATTTGATTGTATTTTTGTAAAATATCTCTATCTATAAAAAATTGAAGAAAATATATAATTTAACCAAGTAAATAAGCTGTCTTAGACTTGATAAGCTACTAAGTTATCGACAAAGTTAATTTTATCTCTAGATATATTAGTTTGTTAATGTATTCCAACTAAGTCACATTTGTTAGATTTATGCTCTCCCTTTTTTTCAAGCCCTGAAGGCGACTTTTATATTTTAAGTTGCTTATTCTATGCTTCTTTAATTTGTGTGTTTGATAATTAGTGTGTTTGATGCTTTACTTTAAGAGATGTTTCTTTAAATGTAAATACACTAACATAAAATTAGGATGGATAGTGTGTCAGTTTAACTTTTAAATTGCATACGAATTTTAGTGGAGATATATGTCCAATTATGACACAGATCCCCACGCCTGCTTTGACGGGCCTTTTGTTTTTTAGGCTCGTTTGTGACTTCCAAACGACGGGAGTGGCATAGGGCTAAAAACTGATGATCCTATCGGGAATTAAACCCAGGCTGGGCTACGTAGCTACGTAGCAAACAACCGCCCTAGCCCTTTAGCTACGGCCACTCCAGTACATATTAAAACCATATAATTTATTACAAATTTTTGGATGAATAAATAAATCTAAATAATCTTTCTTCCAACTAAACAAATCTAATATACAATATTTTGATGTATGAATCATTATTGAATAACAATTTTATCTTGACATTTAAAAGTAATGTGCAAATCTATTTTTAAAAAAGTTGAATTTTTAGAAAGAACGCATTAATATATTCTCTTCGATATCCTTGTCACCCACGGTACACTAATCTCTTGTGCCTAATATCCTTTCCAATGTTTGTCTACTGCAACTTCCCAGAACATCACATGTTTGTGTAGTCCCTTGTCTCTCAATCCAATCTACTTGGACTCCTTGAGGCAGTGGGTTGTTTAGCTCCGAATATTTGACGAAACATCTTACATGAATGTGAATTGCCACCAATAGACGAGATGTATGAATACCAAAAGGGATAAAATCTTACACCTATTTTAATTTCATTATTAGGGGTGTATCTTCACCTTGCCAAAGATACGCTTCCCCTAGCCTTCCCACATATTTTTATGATTCTGCATCCAGACTTCCAACATTTACAATGCTGTTTACAAGATATGTATTTTAAATAGCTGAGTTTTTTCTAGAATATTCACTACTGAAATTATAATGTTCGATTTTGTGAGTGATAGCATGCCATAATTTCAAGTTGTAATATATTATTCACTGTTGGTTTAAATTTACAATAAAACCCCATCAGTCCGGAACTAAAAAACTATTTCATTTTTGGGGGATTAGCCTCCGGATCACTGTTCAATACTTAAAGTGGTTTATATACCTGCATTCAAGTAATCCAAGTCGTTGCTTCTGCAACCGGTTTCAACTCATCATGAGAGTCATCTTCAGGCCGTACAAGGATGTAATAAAATGTGATCACTTCATATGAAGGTCGTCACGAACACATAACGAATACGGACACTACGAATATACAAACACATAACAAAACACTTAAAAACGTTGACATTAATTAACAACTAAAAATTCACGACGCGTGCCGGGCTGGAGCGTAGTCTAGACTGCCACGGTCAGGGTCATTGGCAGTGACGTCACATCCTTATCTGTTGTTCCAAATTCTATGAATAGGACTCCTTTCCCTCTCCAGTATCTTAATCGCTGTATCGTAAATAAAGTTTGATTGGAAAGACAGCTTGTCGTTCAGTACATTTTGTTTATCTGATTTAACTGCTCTGTAAATTTCAAATTCTTCTAATGTGTTTCTATTGTAATGATCTTGAGAAAAATGAAGAATGTCCATGTTATTATCAATGCTTGTATAATTATGGTTGTTTGAAATTAGGTGTTCGGCAAAGTTTGAGGTCTGGGGGGATGTGGTTTTTCTAGGTATATGTTCTTTGAGTCGTTTTCTGAATGAGCGGGAAGTTTGACCAATATAATATTTTGGGCAGTCGTTGCAATTAATCTTATAAACCCCATTCTTGTCGTGTATTGGTATGGATTCAAGTGGCCGTTCTTTCAGTAAAGCGTTGAGTTTGTTGCCTGTTTTAAATGATACTATGACGTTGTTTTTGGACATTAAATTACTGAATTTGTTGCTGAGAAAAGTGCCATAATTTGCAGAAATGTAGGTTTTTTGTTCTTCAGTTATTTTTAGAGTTTTATTTTTGTGTTTATTAATAAGTTTATCTATCATACAGCTGCTGAAACCATTTGCAACGGCAATGTGTTTTATTATATTGATCTCTTCATTGAAATCATTTGGTTCCATTGGTACAGAGAGCATCCTGTGTATAAGACTATTGTATGCGGCGAGTTTATGGGAATGAGGGTGGTGTGAGTCTGCATGTATGGTTTGGTCTGTGGATGTTGGCTTCCTGTAAATTTTAAATTTAAAATTGTCATCGTGTTTTATTATTGTTATATCCAAAAAATTGAGTGTGTTGTTTTTTTCCTCATCGAGAGTGAATTTTATGCTTGGGTGCATGTTGCATAGATAATTATTCAATAAGGAGAGTTGTCTGCTGTTTCCATTAAAAAGAACTATAGTATCATCTACGTATCTATGGTAAAATATTATTTTGTCTTTGTGCCGATTGGTATCTGTAAAAAGATTATTGTTTTCAATATGGTTAAGGAAGATTTCTGACAAGATGCTGGAGAGTGGGGAACCCATAGCCAGGCCTTCCTTCTGCTGATAAAACTTATTTTCGAATTTAAAGTAATTCTGTTTTAATACTGTTTCGGTAAGATGTATAAGCTGTGCTATTGCCTCTGATGTCATTTTTGAATTTTTCTGCAGGTTATTTTTTAAAATCACTATTGTTTCCTGTATTGGCACGTTCGTGTATAAATTGACAATGTCAAAAGAGGCTAGTTTATAACTATTTTTTACTGTGTGTGTTTTGATTTTCTCAATTAGTTCTAAACTGTTCTTTATGCTATGGTTATTTTCCAAAACGATTTCATTCCTGATAATTTTGTCCAATTTCTTTGCAATTCTATAAGCTGGAGAGGGCATGAAGTTGACAAGTGGTCTGATTGGGACATCTTTTTTATGGATTTTAGGGAGGCCTCTGAGAATAGGAGCCTGTGGATTCGTTATTTTTAATGACATGATTTCGTTTTTTGTTAGTAGGTTCTGACTTCCGGAAATAACTCTATTTATTTCTTTGGAATAAGCAGGTGTGGGATCTTTATTTAATGGTTCAATTTTATTTAACTGTATAAAGTCATTTACTTTTTGGATATATTCATCTTTGTATAGGATGACAATAGAGTTGCCCTTATCGGCTTTGGTTACAATAGCATTGTGTTCGGCAAGTTTTGATCTGATGCTTGTCACTGCACGCCGCATAGGGTAATATTTGAGGTTGCGTTTCTTATTCCTAGGCACGTTTTTTATCACAGACTTTGCTTTATTCCCGACTACAATTCGGGCAGTCTCACGAAGTTCATCTTCTTTTATGCTTTTAATAGATGCTTCAGTATTTAATAATTCAGTGAATAAACTAGATTTATTGGTATTTGGAAAGTTGAAATTTAATCCTTTATTTAATAAATCAATTTCTTCGTCAGTGAATTCAATCTTAGTGTTATTTACTACTCTCTTATAAAAAATATGGGAACATTTAACTACATCTATTTGGTGTTGTTTCTCAACTAAATCCTGAATTTTCTTGTTCTGAGTTTTCTTTTTTGCAAGAATTTTCCTGTTGATCTGCTGCTCTATTTGATTGAGCACATTGTCTTGCTGTGTAGGATGTAAAGTGTTTAATAGTTCTAAATGTTTCTTTAATAACAGTTTGTTTAACAAGTTCTTTTTGAAAAATAAGCTTTTAATCTCATTTTTTATCCATACTAATTCTGCCACTTTTTTAGCTTTAATTGCCGCTTTTGATTTTGAAGAGACCTTAACCAATACATAATTAGGGATTATATTGTGTTCGCTGCATGCTTTGTTAAACCTAATATTTTCTGCAGTTTTACATAGTTTTAACCTAACATCCTTGTACTGATAGGCTACTTTTGCTTGCTGAGCTTCCAATTTCATTTTTGGGGGATTAGCCTCCGGATCACTGTTCAATACTTAAAGTGGTTTATATACCTGCATTCAAGTAATCCAAGTCGTTGCTTCTGCAACCGGTTTCAACTCATCATGAGAGTCATCTTCAGGCCGTACAAGGATGTAATAAAATGTGATCACTTCATATGAAGGTCGTCACGAACACATAACGAATACGGACACTACGAATATACAAACACATAACAAAACACTTAAAAACGTTGACATTAATTAACAACTAAAAATTCACGACGCGTGCCGGGCTGGAGCGTAGTCTAGACTGCCACGGTCAGGGTCATTGGCAGGGACGTCACATCCTTATCTGTTGTTCCAAATTCTATGAATAGGACTCCTTTCCCTCTCCAGTATCTTAATCGCTGTATCGTAAATAAAGTTTGATTGGAAAGACAGCTTGTCGTTCAGTACATTTTGTTTATCTGATTTAACTGCTCTGTAAATTTCAAATTCTTCTAATGTGTTTCTATTGTAATGATCTTGAGAAAAATGAAGAATGTCCATGTTATTATCAATGCTTGTATAATTATAGTTGTTTGAAATTAGGTGTTCGGCAAAGTTTGAGGTCTGGGGGGATGTGGTTTTTCTAGGTATATGTTCTTTGAGTCGTTTTCTGAATGAGCGGGAAGTTTGACCAATATAATATTTTGGGCAGTCGTTGCAATTAATCTTATAAACCCCATTCTTGTCGTGTATTGGTATGGATTCAAGTGGCCGTTCTTTCAGTAAAGCGTTGAGTTTGTTGCCTGTTTTAAATGATACTATGACGTTGTTTTTGGACATTAAATTACTGAATTTGTTGCTGAGAAAAGTGCCATAATTTGCAGAAATGTAGGTTTTTTGTTCTTCAGTTATTTTTAGAGTTTTATTTTTGTGTTTATTAATAAGTTTATCTATCATACAGCTGCTGAAACCATTTGCAACGGCAATGTGTTTTATTATATTGATCTCTTCATTGAAATCATTTGGTTCCATTGGTACAGAGAGCATCCTGTGTATAAGACTATTGTATGCGGCGAGTTTATGGGAATGAGGGTGGTGTGAGTCTGCATGTATGGTTTGGTCTGTGGATGTTGGCTTCCTGTAAATTTTAAATTTAAAATTGTCATCGTGTTTTATTATTGTTATATCCAAAAAATTGAGTGTGTTGTTTTTTTCCTCATCGAGAGTGAATTTTATGCTTGGGTGCATGTTGCATAGATAATTATTCAATAAGGAGAGTTGTCTGCTGTTTCCATTAAAAAGAACTATAGTATCATCTACGTATCTATGGTAAAATATTATTTTGTCTTTGTGCCGATTGGTATCTGTAAAAAGATTATTGTTTTCAATATGGTTAAGGAAGATTTCTGACAAGATGCTGGAGAGTGGGGAACCCATAGCCAGGCCTTCCTTCTGCTGATAAAACTTATTTTCGAATTTAAAGTAATTCTGTTTTAATACTGTTTCGGTAAGATGTATAAGCTGTGCTATTGCCTCTGATGTCATTTTTGAATTTTTCTGCAGGTTATTTTTTAAAATCACTATTGTTTCCTGTATTGGCACGTTCGTGTATAAATTGACAATGTCAAAAGAGGCTAGTTTATAACTATTTTTTACTGTGTGTGTTTTGATTTTCTCAATTAGTTCTAAACTGTTCTTTATGCTATGGTTATTTTCCAAAACGATTTCATTCCTGATAATTTTGTCCAATTTCTTTGCAATTCTATAAGCTGGAGAGGGCATGAAGTTGACAAGTGGTCTGATTGGGACATCTTTTTTATGGATTTTAGGGAGGCCTCTGAGAATAGGAGCCTGTGGATTCGTTATTTTTAATGACATGATTTCGTTTTTTGTTAGTAGGTTCTGACTTCCGGAAATAACTCTATTTATTTCTTTGGAATAAGCAGGTGTGGGATCTTTATTTAATGGTTCAATTTTATTTAACTGTATAAAGTCATTTACTTTTTGGATATATTCATCTTTGTATAGGATGACAATAGAGTTGCCCTTATCGGCTTTGGTTACAATAGCATTGTGTTCGGCAAGTTTTGATCTGATGCTTGTCACTGCACGCCGCATAGGGTAATATTTGAGGTTGCGTTTCTTATTCCTAGGCACGTTTTTTATCACAGACTTTGCTTTATTCCCGACTACAATTCGGGCAGTCTCACGAAGTTCATCTTCTTTTATGCTTTTAATAGATGCTTCAGTATTTAATAATTCAGTGAATAAACTAGATTTATTGGTATTTGGAAAGTTGAAATTTAATCCTTTATTTAATAAATCAATTTCTTCGTCAGTGAATTCAATCTTAGTGTTATTTACTACTCTCTTATAAAAAATATGGGAACATTTAACTACATCTATTTGGTGTTGTTTCTCAACTAAATCCTGAATTTTCTTGTTCTGAGTTTTCTTTTTTGCAAGAATTTTCCTGTTGATCTGCTGCTCTATTTGATTGAGCACATTGTCTTGCTGTGTAGGATGTAAAGTGTTTAATAGTTCTAAATGTTTCTTTAATAACAGTTTGTTTAACAAGTTCTTTTTGAAAAATAAGCTTTTAATCTCATTTTTTATCCATACTAATTCTGCCACTTTTTTAGCTTTAATTGCCGCTTTTGATTTTGAAGAGACCTTAACCAATACATAATTAGGGATTATATTGTGTTCGCTGCATGCTTTGTTAAACCTAATATTTTCTGCAGTTTTACATAGTTTTAACCTAACATCCTTGTACTGATAGGCTACTTTTGCTTGCTGAGCTTCCAATTTCATTTTTGGGGGATTAGCCTCCGGATCACTGTTCAATACTTAAAGTGGTTTATATACCTGCATTCAAGTAATCCAAGTCGTTGCTTCTGCAACCGGTTTCAACTCATCATGAGAGTCATCTTCAGGCCGTACAAGGATGTAATAAAATGTGATCACTTCATATGAAGGTCGTCACGAACACATAACGAATACGGACACTACGAATATACAAACACATAACAAAACACTTAAAAACGTTGACATTAATTAACAACTAAAAATTCACGACGCGTGCCGGGCTGGAGCGTAGTCTAGACTGCCACGGTCAGGGTCATTGGCAGTGACGTCACATCCTTATCTGTTGTTCCAAATTGCCGAACACCTAATTTCAAACAACCATAATTATACAAGCATTGATAATAACATGGACATTCTTCATTTTTCTCAAGATCATTACAATAGAAACACATTAGAAGAATTTGAAATTTACAGAGCAGTTAAATCAGATAAACAAAATGTACTGAACGACAAGCTGTCTTTCCAATCAAACTTTATTTACGATACAGCGATTAAGATACTGGAGAGGGAAAGGAGTCCTATTCATAGAATTTGGAACAACAGATAAGGATGTGACGTCACTGCCAATGACCCTGACCGTGGCAGTCTAGACTACGCTCCAGCCCGGCACGCGTCGTGAATTTTTAGTTGTTAATTAATGTCAACGTTTTTAAGTGTTTTGTTATGTGTTTGTATATTCGTAGTGTCCGAATTCGTTATGTGTTCGTGACGACCTTCATATGAAGTGATCACATTTTATTACATCCTTGTACGGCCTGAAGATGACTCTCATGATGAGTTGAAACCGGTTGCAGAAGCAACGACTTGGATTACTTGAATGCAGGTATATAAACCACTTTAAGTATTGAACAGTGATCCGGAGGCTAATCCCCCAAAAATGAAATTGGAAGCTCAGCAAGCAAAAGTAGCCTATCAGTACAAGGATGTTAGGTTAAAACTATGTAAAACTGCAGAAAATATTAGGTTTAACAAAGCATGCAGCGAACACAATATAATCCCTAATTATGTATTGGTTAAGGTCTCTTCAAAATCAAAAGCGGCAATTAAAGCTAAAAAAGTGGCAGAATTAGTATGGATAAAAAATGAGATTAAAAGCTTATTTTTCAAAAAGAACTTGTTAAACAAACTGTTATTAAAGAAACATTTAGAACTATTAAACACTTTACATCCTACACAGCAAGACAATGTGCTCAATCAAATAGAGCAGCAGATCAACAGGAAAATTCTTGCAAAAAAGAAAACTCAGAACAAGAAAATTCAGGATTTAGTTGAGAAACAACACCAAATAGATGTAGTTAAATGTTCCCATATTTTTTATAAGAGAGTAGTAAATAACACTAAGATTGAATTCACTGACGAAGAAATTGATTTATTAAATAAAGGATTAAATTTCAACTTTCCAAATACCAATAAATCTAGTTTATTCACTGAATTATTAAATACTGAAGCATCTATTAAAAGCATAAAAGAAGATGAACTTCGTGAGACTGCCCGAATTGTAGTCGGGAATAAAGCAAAGTCTGTGATAAAAAACGTGCCTAGGAATAAGAAACGCAACCTCAAATATTACCCTATGCGGCGTGCAGTGACAAGCATCAGATCAAAACTTGCCGAACACAATGCTATTGTAACCAAAGCCGATAAGGGCAACTCTATTGTCATCCTATACAAAGATGAATATATCCAAAAAGTAAATGACTTTATACAGTTAAATAAAATTGAACCATTAAATAAAGATCCCACACCTGCTTATTCCAAAGAAATAAATAGAGTTATTTCCGGAAGTCAGAACCTACTAACAAAAAACGAAATCATGTCATTAAAAATAACGAATCCACAGGCTCCTATTCTCAGAGGCCTCCCTAAAATCCATAAAAAAGATGTCCCAATCAGACCACTTGTCAACTTCATGCCCTCTCCAGCTTATAGAATTGCAAAGAAATTGGACAAAATTATCAGGAATGAAATCGTTTTGGAAAATAACCATAGCATAAAGAACAGTTTAGAACTAATTGAGAAAATCAAAACACACACAGTAAAAAATAGTTATAAACTAGCCTCTTTTGACATTGTCAATTTATACACGAACGTGCCAATACAGGAAACAATAGTGATTTTAAAAAATAACCTGCAGAAAAATTCAAAAATGACATCAGAGGCAATAGCACAGCTTATACATCTTACCGAAACAGTATTAAAACAGAATTACTTTAAATTCGAAAATAAGTTTTATCAGCAGAAGGAAGGCCTGGCTATGGGTTCCCCACTCTCCAGCATCTTGTCAGAAATCTTCCTTAACCATATTGAAAACAATAATCTTTTTACAGATACCAATCGGCACAAAGACAAAATAATATTTTACCATAGATACGTAGATGATACTATAGTTCTTTTTAATGGAAACAGCAGACAACTCTCCTTATTGAATAATTATCTATGCAACATGCACCCAAGCATAAAATTCACTCTCGATGAGGAAAAAAACAACACACTCAATTTTTTGGATATAACAATAATAAAACACGATGACAATTTTAAATTTAAAATTTACAGGAAGCCAACATCCACAGACCAAACCATACATGCAGACTCACACCACCCTCATTCCCATAAACTCGCCGCATACAATAGTCTTATACACAGGATGCTCTCTGTACCAATGGAACCAAATGATTTCAATGAAGAGATCAATATAATAAAACACATTGCCGTTGCAAATGGTTTCAGCAGCTGTATGATAGATAAACTTATTAATAAACACAAAAATAAAACTCTAAAAATAACTGAAGAACAAAAAACCTACATTTCTGCAAATTATGGCACTTTTCTCAGCAACAAATTCAGTAATTTAATGTCCAAAAACAACGTCATAGTATCATTTAAAACAGGCAACAAACTCAACGCTTTACTGAAAGAACGGCCACTTGAATCCATACCAATACACGACAAGAATGGGGTTTATAAGATTAATTGCAACGACTGCCCAAAATATTATATTGGTCAAACTTCCCGCTCATTCAGAAAACGATTCAAAGAACATATACCTAGAAAAACCACATCCCCCCAGACCTCAAACTTTGCCGAACACCTAATTTCAAACAACCATAATTATACAAGTATTGATAATAACATGGACATTCTTCATTTTTCTCAAGATCATTACAATAGAAACACATTAGAAGAATTTGAAATTTACAGAGCAGTTAAATCAGATAAACAAAATGTACTGAACGACAAGCTGTCTTTCCAATCAAACTTTATTTACGATACAGCGATTAAGATACTGGAGAGGGAAAGGAGTCCTATTCATAGAATTTGGAACAACAGATAAGGATGTGACGTCACTGCCAATGACCCTGACCCTGACCGTGGCAGTCTAGACTACGCTCCAGCCCGGCACGCGTCGTGAATTTTTAGTTGTTAATTAATGTCAACGTTTTTAAGTGTTTTGTTATGTGTTTGTATATTCGTAGTGTCCGTATTCGTTATGTGTTCGTGACGACCTTCATATGAAGTGATCACATTTTATTACATCCTTGTACGGCCTGAAGATGACTCTCATGATGAGTTGAAACCGGTTGCAGAAGCAACGACTTGGATTACTTGAATGCAGGTATATAAACCACTTTAAGTAAAAAACTATGTTACGTGCTAGTAGAGTAGATTTGAGTAGTACTCATATTAAAGAAGTGATTCATTTAAAAAAGAATCGAGTAAAAGATTCAGGGGAAAGAACGTGTTCACGATTCTTTTGCGCTTAATTCACCCATCACTACGGGCTACCTCCAAACAATAAACAAACCATTTGAATTGCAATCATTTTAAAATTAGAGACGAAATACCGATATTAATATCATACACTGATTCTTCCCCTAATAATGACTTAAATGATCTATATCTAATTAAAACTATCTTGTTTGAAAGAAAAAGAAAAATGTGTGATGATATAATGAATGATTTGCTGTTATACTGTACATTAAAATATTTGTATTTTACAAGTTTTATATTTACTTACTAGTTTACGCATGATTTTACTTTATAAGTTTAAAATGCTGCCATTTTGAAATTTGTAAATAAAAAAATTGCGAAATTTGAGATAGTTAAGGTATTAAAGCATCTACTAAGTTTCAAACAAATATTTTTATAGGTTTTTAAAATATCAATGTTTTTGTAAATTAACTACAACAACAAAATGGTGAAAACAAGCAGAAATCATAAACTGTCCCCGAACATTTTCGATTTGTTTTCGTATGTAGAAGCACGTCCTGTAGCTGTTGCTAAGCATTTTTGTGACACCCTGTACAAACACAATGATATACCGATTTGGTGTTTACATTTGAAGTAAATTTTCACTAGTTCTATGATTACAAAATAGTACTTAAAAGCACATTTTCCGAGAAAAATCTTTGTACCAAAACAGTATAATCATCAACAAACATATTTGTCTCTGTCTTCCTTTTTTAATGTTACTTTTCCTAGGATTACTAGTAACTAAAGATTCCGGTAACAACCACGTCAGGTGTTATCTACAATATTTACATCACCAAACATTTCGCCAATGCTGTGATGTGGCATTCTCATTGTTATCTCTGAGACTGAAGTGGCAATACAACCTCTCGAATATAGTCAAGCCAGTTCTGCAGGGGAAGAACAACTCCAACCACAATACCACTTTATTGCCACTTCAGTCTCAAAAATACCAATGAAGATGCCAATCTCAGCATGGGCGAAACGTTTGGTGATGTAAATATTGTAGATAACACTTTGACGTAGTTGTTATCGGAAGCTTTAATTTATTAGTAGTAATACTGGCCGCTTAAGCCTACGAAATACAATTTCCTTACATTGTTTTATATTCTGTGTTTTCATGTTAATGCGAGGTTCACTCGAGATACATAACCGACTTGGTTTTAAATTTAATGAAAGTGATAACTTGTATGTCATCTAACCAGTAATAAATGTAACATCACAATATTTTTTTAACGTCATTCTCTATGAGAGTGATATTCTAGACATTGGTTGAGCCTCGTTAGAACATTATTTTAAAAAGACTGATTGAACTTTTACCCAGAGCTCTGTTCAGTGAGAGATAAAAAATATATATGCCAAAGCGTATTCATTTGTTGATAGCAAGGAGAGTTATAAAATATATAAAAGATCACGTTATTTATTTTATTTCATCCTCAAAATTAGGATAGCTTTCTAAAAGATTAAATATTAAAAAATATATTCTGATTTTATCTGCATGGTCATACACATCTTTAATCTGTATGTAATTAATATATAGCAAAATCGATGGACAGGTCTTGTTATGATCATCGTTTTGTACAGTAAATAATATTGTTTTTTTTAAACGACCAACACTGTTTCTCACTCTTAAAAGTCTGTAATGTACAGTATAATGTAATCGTATATACACAGAGACTGATATCAATATTTACGTCTATAAAATATCTACACCGATACTTAGAGATAAAATACTAAACTTTAAAGTAACATACTAAACATAAAAAAATCATCTTCCATATATAAAAAAATATACATAATTAATTAGAAAGTATGTTTAAACCACTATAAGTTAAACGTACATTTGAAAGTTATGTATTGCTGTCGGGCTGTTCATGATTTATTGGAGACTTTCAATGCGATACATTTCAAAGTGTTCAATATTTAACACTCTTTTGTCTATCAAAAACTAATTTCTATTTCAGAATATGTTGTGTGAAAGGACTCTTGGTATATAGTTGTACATGTCTTAAAAATGCTATAATACGTGTTTACGTGTCCACAGTAAAAATGTGTACTGTGGACATAAATAAAAATTAGCCTGTACAGTAATGTAAACAATTTACTTTATTAATCAACTATCTTTTAAGTATTTTCGTACGTTTGGGTCCGTGGGGGTTAGTAAAATCATAACTGACTTACGTAGTAATAGAGGTCAATGGTTGGTCAACTATAATTATGCTTACGGTTTTTATTTTTTTAAAGTTGCGTTTATATCATTAATTGCAATTTACGGATATAAATAATAGCTAAGGGAGAAAGGAGCTTCATCATTTTTGTAATTTAGTGAAATTTATTGAAGAATGTATATTCCATCTAGAGTATATAAGGAGAAATGTATTCCCATATTTTTATTTTTTAATTCCTCGATACCTAAATATTTATATTGAAAATAAAGATAAAGTGTTATTGAAGTAAAAGGAATGCGTATGATTTAAGTATAGTACTGTACGTTTGGAACAATCATAACAATAACACACGACCTAACCTAACCTTGTGTGGAATAAAAATCCCGCAAAGGCTTAGTGTTTAAAAATAAAGCAATACAATTTGGTACATCATTACTGCACATATAAATCTACTTTTTGAAGTAACTATAATTTGTTACTGTATAATTTACCTTTAATTTGATGTACTACTCGACCTATGCTCTCATTTATGATTTTCTTCTGGCTTCTTGCTGCCCCCCTGATATGACAGAAAAATGTTAGTTACTTCAAAAAGTAGATTTATAGATTACTTTTTCTGTAATCGTTAAGCTGTTCCGGCACCTTTCTTCCACGTTGTGTATATATAGTTTTATTTAGTGACAAAAGTTTCATTATAATTATAATAATATTTTAGGGTTTTTAAAACTCATGCAATGTTAAGTTAACAATTCGCAAAATTAGTTTAAGGTTTATTATTTAAAGAAATTATCATTTTTTGTACGTGACTAAATAATGCTTACTATTACCTCCATCAACTGTACCACTGATGATGTTTTGTTTGAAATGAAATGATTGTTTACAAAATGAACAATGTTTTACAGTCAATATATCTCCCTTGACACTCAGTGAAATGTCTACTTTGAGTGTAACGGGTATTAAATAATTTGTTACGGAAACTAAAGGGAATGTTTCAAATTAGACGTGTAAACACATTTTTTCATACGTACACCCACATACATATATATACACGCACGCAAGCAGACCACCCCAGCTAGTATGTAATATATGGAATTCTTACATGTTAAAACTTTAAATGTACAGATAGTCTGTCATCAATGGAATGTTAAAATGAGAATATTAATTATTTATTAAGATCTGCCGTCGTTTTAAAATATAGGTTATGACGCATTGATGATTAAAATATTTCCACTTTTTAACAGAATTTCTGTTTAATTTCACAGAATTTCTAGTAATTCAGTGATGATTCAAGAATGTCTGGAATCATTTAAATGTTAAGATGAGAAATGATAGTTACTCAACATTATCTAGATTCATTATCACGGTAACATTTCAAATCAAAGTAAGCGTTTCCTAAACGGTAAATCCATAGTTGGAAGTTGGGATCTTAGTAGACATAAACTCTGACCGTCAGCGGCCAGAACATGAATTTCAAACTGTATGGTTTATGTTTATTACTATAATGAGCTTTAATAAAAAATATACTGTTACTTAAGGGCCATTCTAGAGGGCCATAAGTTGTTTTTACGAGTTTTATATTTTTAAAGGGTACATACTTCACTGTGAGTAAATAATAAAAATACTCAATTAAAAAAAAAAAAAAAAACTTATAGTCCAATGAAATAGTTCTTCACCTAGGAAAGTACTTTAAGTGTTGCGATGCGATTTATGGATCGAATCCTTGAAATACAAATTGATGCATTTGACGTGTTCCGTGAAACGAAACGGCCTTCTTAATGTATTTGCTATTATCTAATGCAATAATTTGAAAATAAAACGTGACAATCTTGGGTGAAACTTCACCTTATGGTCACAATAATAAAAAAATGACACTCAACAATTGATGCCGTTTCAGGCATGTCAGCATGGCTGCTCTTCACCCTTACGTGTGTGCAGTGATGGCTTGCTGCGTATTGGTTACTACGGCAGCGGCGTACTACGACCAG
Source organism: Stictocephala bisonia (assembly GCA_035578905.1). Taxonomy (NCBI): domain Eukaryota; kingdom Metazoa; phylum Arthropoda; class Insecta; order Hemiptera; family Membracidae; genus Stictocephala; species Stictocephala bisonia. The sequence continues at coordinate 1,021,386 of JAQJVL010000128.1, read as the reverse complement.
AACACAGCTTTCCTGCAGCAAGTCCCGGGAGTTCCTGCCCTGGACTCTGAAACTTCTTTCTTCCTCATTCCACGACTGACCCACAAGTACCGCCCCCAGACAGGTGACTGGATTGACGTCTCAGACCCTAGGCTCTACTTGCTCACTGAGAATGAAAATGAAGAATTACAAGTAAGTTTGGTTGAAATATTTTACTTTTCGTGATGTATATTCTGCTATTATATTTTTACTTTGTAACATAACTGATATTTACAGATTTACTCTTTTGCTACCATTTCTCACAAAAACATGGGCCACAGTTCACTAATATTGAAAGATAAATTTACCCTACCTTAATTTTATTTTTTCTGACTAAGCTTATGTCCCAAAATAAGTGTATCTAGAGTGAAATATTCATTGCTGAAGAAGAAATTAGTAAATATAACACTAAGTAATTTGTTTACTAGCCATCGTAAATTGGAGAAAATTTATACTCCGTTTACTGAATCCCTGAAGGTGACTATAGCGCTCCTAAAGCAAGTGCTGGAACCTCGAGGAGGTTGGAAATGCTAAGACCGATAGCGTAACGTTATTAGCTAGCCATAAACATAACTACAGCATGATAACTTGTATGTTTTCTCGTTTAAAAATTGTTATTGCATCTCTTTTATAACCTGCTGCTTGTTTGGACATGTCAATTCGTGTATAAGTCAATATTTTAAGGGCACATACTGTCTTATTATTTTTTCGTCTTATATATTTTGTATTGTTATTGTTTGTAATTCGTTACACATTGCCACAAGTAGTTTCCACTTGGAAACAACGTGCGTCAATCAACTGTTTTCCCCAAACTACTTGATGCTCTCTAATGTCGAATGCGCATAGATAACTTCAAATTGTACCGTACCAGTGAACAATGATAACGAGAGTGAGCCAATGACTTAAGAAAGCTATGATATTTTTGTTCTTCAAATATCAGCTTAGATGATGTGTTGAAATGCATATTTTCTGTCAAATATATGAAAATGAGAAAATAGCGAACAATTTAGTTAAAAAAACCGTGGAAATTTTGTAGTCGCAAACCACTTTGCGAACAAAGGTGAAAAAGACGGACTGTACGCGATAAACTACGCCTAAGCTTATTCCACAATGGTAGACACTCACGATCAAATTGGTTAGTACATGGGTAGCCAAGCTGATACAAAAAACTACACATAAAATTAAACATGACACAAAAGCTTGGCTATTTTTTTTCATTCTGAAATGTTTAAGATCAATTATATTAACTCTGGTGGTATGATTGCACTACCACACATCCCTCTAAGCCCTAAAGTAGACTTATAGGGTTTTAAACTATTATATTTTGTTATATAAGAGAACGGCAGCAAGCTGAGGTTTAATATTGATCTGGTGGTTTAGAGAGTTTAGAGAGAAGCGGAGAAGAGGGTAAGCAAGCATAGAGAACCACCACGTAGCGGAGCAATGGCTGTCGGTTAGTAAGATATAAAAAAGAAAGTAAATATAATAATAAATCATCAGCGTGACTAAATAGCCACAGAATCAGTCACCGTTCACGTTGACAGACAGGACAAGCTAGGGCTGCCATACATTTTCACAGTAAAATACGGACACCGGAAATATTTAGGGGTCTGGTGGAAGGTAGGGTTATTTGTAAAGTCTCTATTATGAATTTTATTACATGCGATTCAGGTTGTCAACTGGGGAAAATTATTAACGACTTAGTTACATTTGCTCGTAATATTACAACTATGTTTTAATTTAAGATTACAGAATAATACAATATTATTAGACAGTTAATTTTTTTATTTTAAAAAGTCATTCATTACGTTTGAGTTAACTCAGTAGAATTCAATAAATTTTTCTAATTGTTCAGGCATCTCTTTTGCTAGTTGTGCTAGTATACTGGCTGAATATATTATTGTTTAAAGTACTAAATGACATATCATTGTTAACTTTGATGCTCAGAACAGATTTGCCATTCTCCACTGACAGTCTAACTCGATCGGGTGTCCAGAAATTTTTCATTAGAATAAAACTCGTTCAACTGGTGCCGAAGGACTGAGTTGAGAAAGAACAAACTCCAACACTCTTTCAAAATTCTCATAGTAATTTTGGGCCAATTTCAAAAGAAAAAAACTTCTTTTTTAAGGGGAGGGAGATGTATGGTATTATAATACTAGAGTATGGGAGACATTACACAACCTCTCACGAGTGTTGATTGACGATCGCCTGAAGTAATACATGTCTGTATTTCTTACAATATGAAATATTCAAGATATATACTTTTAGTATTAATAGAATGAAAAATACGGACACTTGCCCGGGTTTTTCTTTGTACGGTACGGACACGGATATTGAATGTAAAATACAAACTGTCCGTACAAAATACGGATAGCTAGGACATTTTTATATTTTGATTAGACACGTTTGGCCAGATATATTTTTCGAACATAGAGTCAATGAAATATTTAAAAAACAATAAAGCAATTACCGTGAACCAAATTATATTTTAACAAATTTAAATTCTATGCCAAAGTAATAATATAACTGGACTTTTTAATAAAATGAAAAACAATTCTGTACACAGATTGTCTCAATTAGGCCATAAGGTAAAAACTATTTTTATCTTATAAAATATTATATATAAATAGATGCATGATTTTTCAATTAATTTTATATAACCTTATCATAAAACGTACAGTTTTATGTTTTGTCCAGTCTTTTTCTTTATAAATACTGTATTATGTTAGGACTATTTCAATATTTACTTTGTCAAATAAATAAATAGTTTAAATTTTTAAGTTATTTTATCATTCCACCATTTCATTTATTGATAGAATATTTGCAGATTACATTTGTAATATAAACGGTGTCATTATTTACAAATGAAAACATTTTTTTGAAAAAATTAACTAGGCTAACCGAATGTGAAATATTTAATAATTGATGTACAACAGTCGATTTAACCAACTAACGAATAATTAAAATGCACTAAATAAAGATTGTTCCAGATGGGCCACAGAACTTGAAAATGTATCCCTAATTAGCAAGAATTATCACCAGAATTGCCGATAAGATGGTTGCCTTATTCATGTGTGTCTATTTA
>JAQJVL010000128.1:665780-1015780 GCA_035578905.1 Stictocephala bisonia | reverse complement strand
TAAAAGTCCTTCCATCAACCTTAACAGTTTCAACTACTAAAGGTCCTCCCATCAATTCAAACGAACATGACTACTAAAAGTCCTTCCATCAACCCTAACAGTTTTAACTACTAAAGGTCCTCCTCAATCCAAACGAACATGACTACTAAAAGCATTCCCATCAACCCAAACAGACACGACTAAAATACCTTCCCAGTACCCCCAGCGGACACGACTACTAAAGGTCATCCCACCAGCCCAAACAGACACGACTTATTAAGGTATTTCCATCAATGCTAACGGATACGACTGCTAAAGGTAAGATAGTATAATCAGCGAGTGTGTTCACTTAAATAAAAAAAATAATTTATACTAAGAATCAGGTAAAGGTGGAACAGGACAGGCGGAAAATACTTAAAAATACATTGCATATAAGTTGTGCATCTTATTATTTCGGCTTAAAGTCAAGGAATATGTGCTAAGTTAAAGGGTGTATGGGTAAGTCCGCCAAAAGGCTGAGGCAGAACAATCGTATCCATAGTCAAGGAATATATGCTAAGTTAAAGGGTGTATAGGTAAGTCCACCAAAAGGCTGAGGCAGAACAATCGTATACAAAGTCAAGAAATATGTGCAAAGTTAAAGGGTGTATGGGTAAGTCAGCCAAAAGGCTGAGGCAGAACAATCATATCCAAAGTCAAGGCATTTAAGCAAAGTTAAAGGGCAGTCAACCAAAAGACTGAGGCAGAACAATCGTATCCAAAGTCAAGGAATATGTGCAAAGTTAAAGGGTGTATGGGTAAGTCCGCCAAAAGGCTGAGGCAGAACAATCGTATACAAAGTCAAGAAATATGTGCAAAGTTAAAGGGTGTATGGGTAAGTCAGCCAAAAGGCTGAGGTAGAACAATCGTATACAAAGTCAAGGAATATGTGCAAAGTTAAAGGGTGTATGGGTAAGTCAGCCAAAAGGCTGAGGCAGAACAATCATATCCAAAGTCAAGGCATTTGAGCAAAGTTAAAGGGTAGTCAACCAAAAGGCTGAGGCAGAACAATCGTATCCAAAGTCAAGGAATATGTGCAATGTTAAAGGGTGTATGGGTAAGTTCGCCAAAAGGCTGAGGCAGAACAATCGTATTCAAAGTCAAGAAATATGTGCTAAGGTAAAGGGTGTATGGGTGTCAGCCAAAAGGCTGAGGCAGAACAATAGTATACAAAGTCAAGGAATATGTGCAAAGTTAAAGGGTGTATGGGTAAGTCAGCCAAAAGGCTGAGGCAGAACAATCGTATACAAAGTCAAGAAATATGTGCTAAGTTAAAGGGTGTATGGGTAAGTCAGCCAAAAGGCTGGAGCAAAACAATCGTATCCAAAGTCAAGGAATGTGAGCAAAGTTAAAGGGTGTATAGGTAAGTCAGCCAAAAGGCTGGAGCAAAACAATCGTATCCAAAGTCAAGGCATTTGAGCAAAGTTAAAGGGTAGTAACCAAAAGGCTGAGGCAGAACAATCGTATCCAAAGTCAAGGAAATGTGCAAAGTTAAAGGTTGTATGGGTAAGTCAGCCAAAAGGCTGGAGCAAAACAATCGTATCCAAAGTCAAGGCATTTGAGCAAAGTTAAAGGGTAGTCAACCAAAAGGCTGAGGCAGAACAATCGTATCCAAAGTCAAGTATAGAACTTCCAATATTAAAAATAAGTGTAGGATGGTTTTGGAGCTATGTTTAATAGTAAGACATTGTTATTTATATCTAAACTAAACTATTTAACTATCGTTAAATTTTATCTTACCACGTTTGTCTTTGTTGATATAAATTATTAAGTGGATCTACGTGTTTCCAGATTAAAGGACGAGCAGTCATCGGCTCGCTGGACGAGTGGCTCATAGACACCCTTCCCCCCTCTCCTGTGAGTACTGCAGGGAGCACGTTTTTTTTTTTATTAATTTAACAGTGTCTATTTGCTACGAGTGAAATAATTAAGTATTTAAAATTTTTATTTTTATAGTTTAATGTACAAACTAATATAGGGGTATGTGAAGCTATTCTTTTATAAGGAACATGGGTAAACATTTGGCATAAATCAGGTTTTGTATTAAATGACTACAAGTAAGTTACATTGAAATGTTAGTGGATAAATTTAACATTCCTAAATCATTTGGTTCGATACATATTTATGGAAGGAACTCTTTAGATGTTTTATAGTAAACCAAGCATTAAAAGATAGTAAAATAACTACAACTTATGATCGCTATATTAATAGAGAAGTTATTGATCTTAAAGGTTTCAATTGTACATAGTTTTTGTATTAAAACAACATGCAATATCCTTATATCAACTATTTTCAGCAATAAAATGAATATAAACACGTGAAATAAACATTTGTGGAATTTATGTAGGTAGGTACTTTGAATTATTTATAAATAATTTAATTGCATTTTTGGTAAGTTGATTAAAACCTTAAATTGATTAATGATGATTGTTGCTTTCTCTGCATCATTTGTTACAATATTTTCACTATCAAAGTATTCATTTATGAACTATGTATACCAGTTTACATAGTTTGGTATTTGTACAGTATTCTATGCCATATCTTCCATGATCTACTTTTCTCTAGCTTACTTATCTGTTTGCCGAGGCTCGGCCACTTTTTGAACTGCTCATGACTGATATAAAGTATTATAGTCAACGCCGAGGAAGTAAACTTTTGTAATGCATAAAAAAAATTAATTAAACTAACAAATTTCTTAATAGGCAAACCCTAAAGCGTGTTAATGTGCGTGTAATAACTCATCCATTGTTTCTTATTGCACGTCTTTCATGTACTATTCTACATAACATTTGAATATATATTAAAAAATAAATGATTGTTAAGAAAATGACCAGTTTGAAACCTGCTTTAATAATATTACGAAAATTAAATTTGATTTAATATAATATTTTTATGAAAGTTTTATTTAGGATTTATAATAAATTTTATCATATAAATTAAAACTGGTTTCAATTATAGTTAATCAATAAATAAATTACCCTATATCTGATTTGGTTTTATAAAGAATTGTTAAGAAAATTAAATCTCAATGACTTGAAAATATTTTTTATGGTTTTTATAAATTGAATCCTTTCTTGAATGATATCATCTTATGAAAATCACAATATATTTATGTAATAAACACAGGTTGTAATATTTTTAGTATCATGCAACAAATAGTTTTTGCTTGAAATGCTTTTGTTAGGGTTGATTGTTTTTCAACTTTTTTCGAACTTTATTTAATGCTATGTTAATCAAAAAAACATAATAATTAAAGTTCGGATGTCAGAAACAGAATGAACGATAAAAATCAACATCAATGAGTCATCCTTGCATTAATTTAAATTTATTATAGTAACTTGGTAACGAGTTTTATTTAAAAAAATGTATACAAGGGTTAAATACTTACTACTTGAATTTACATTTTAATGGGACATTTAACAAAAAGAAATATCATTTACTGATTAAAATAGTATTGACTAAAGGTATCACCAATAAATAAAACATTATTTACAACAAATAAATTTAAAATAAATTAAACATTTTTCACAAAACACATTATTACATTGAAAATGTCCAAAATAAATGTATTACTATCCAGGGCTTAATCATTTCAATAATGAAATTCTTTTTCTGAAAAAAAAAAGAAAATCTACAAGGATTAATCAAAGTTACTTTAAATTCTCCCTAAGTTTAATTTTATAAATTTTGTATTTGAAATCAAAGCTTTATGTTTATTATTTTAGTCTATTGGACATTGAATGCTTGAAACGTATATTAAACCATCGCAGATTGCTGTTCACGCCAATGTTTGATATTTTACTTAATATTTTCATGATTGTTCGTTAAATGTTGATTGTTGTTTATTGTGTTTGTTACATATGCAGCTCTTACAAACCCCACATCAGCATTTGATATGTTTATTTGAATCTGTAATCCAGCATCTATTGTAATTAGTGTTAATGCACCTTGTTTGTATTCATAGATTAAGAAGTAACGAATGCTTCTCATCAACTTCCAGCTGTGGGAGATTTTGATTGTTGTGCTAAATAATAGGCTATATACATATTTATTTTAAACGTTGGTTTATTAATGAATATAAGTGAAATACTGGCAGTAATAGATCTGGTCTCTGTAGTATCATGGAAAATGAAGGCGCTACCTTTTAATTAATTATATATTTAACTCCCTCTGATTGGTCGAGAGCGGTCACGTGACTCAAGATGGCGGCCGGCCCACAGTGCTACCAACCCTGTGGGAATTTTCCCTACCTAAATTTCCCTCAAATTCACTCGTTATACTATATAAATGCACTTTTTCCCCAAGATGGTGGCCTTTCCCTTGTTATACTACGTAAAATGTACTATTAACCTACTATTAAAATTAATTTTTTATTAAATTTTTCTCATTTTTTTAATAAATACAATGTTAACCTAACTGTTGACATGTGCTCTTACCTTCGGTACTCCCACTCATCTACGGCTTCCATTAATATACATCGTTACCTACCTATGCCTCCCATATACTTCCGTAAAAAAATCTCTAATCACGGTTAATCATTGGGTATCCTCAAGTCCCTACTTAACACTCTTACGCTAGGACACCCACAATACACGTTTTATTTAAAAATTAAGGGGCAGCTATTATTTACTTATTTAATACACTGTTAACATTAGGGTCCTTCTAACCCCTCCCATCTACTACCGGTTACTTCGTATAGATACCTTCGTATCAAACACACGCGGCATCCTCAAGTCAAGAGTACTTAACAAACTTCCATTTAACTTCGTACGCTCTTACCCTAGAGCCCTCTTGCCTTGAAATCTTTGGACTATCCAACCTAAATTACTTTAACTGTTCTTACGAAGTCTACTGGTGGCCGGGCTTTATCGCTGTTATCACATCCGCTTCCGTTATTAGTCACAAGCTTTACATCTTAGTATAATATGTTTTCCTTCATTAGCCTAACTATCATCATGTACTATAATTATTTCCTATTTTCACCCAACTTCGGCTTCCTTTGCGTGCGTGTACTGTAACAAATGCATACTCTTTACCTAAACCAGCTTCATACATATGCTATAAAAACACTTACTCTCGGCTACTTTCATTATCAATTCTGTGGACTCCCCCCTTACCTCACTTCCTATCCACGTTCCTATCTTTAATTTTAGGTCCCATCAGTCCTCCTACACTCTTATACATAACTAACCTAGCACACCTAGCCTCACTTCCTTTACTCAAAAATTCCTTCCTTCGTACTATAGCAACAATTATCAACACTCAAGGACTAATTCACTACCACTTCACAATCCGTATCTCACTTACTACCTCTGCTCGGCGCACTGTGGACTCTACTCAGTCCAATAGTTCTCGCGCACTTTTCTTATCGAAACCACTTCCATTACCACAATCATTGCTTTACATCTCGTATGTTGTCTTTTATTTGCACAATGTCTTTTAAATCACAAGAGTTGTATAATATCGTACACTTAATTAACATTGTATATGGTTCCTTCTGATCATTTATTAAAACAGTACTACACTGGATGACATAACTAAAAAAACTAAAACTCACCCATGACCCAATGTATACTTTGAAACAGAAAAACACTAATCAATTATATACACTTCAAACATAAAAATTAATAAAAGAACAACTAAAATTGCAAAAAATATAATGTTCGAACGTATTTCCAGAACCTAACCTCTGACTGACCACCACTCCCTTCCCCTACCTCTCCTTCCTTTCCCGCATCCTGTTCACTTGCATATAGCGCGAAATCAGTTATTCCACTTCATCGGAACTTTGAACTTTTTTAAAAATCTTTAAAATTTATCGAAAATAACTTAAATCAAATTAATTTTTCTAAAATATTTACCACAGTATCATATTGAAAATTTAATATTGGACAGATTTTGTATATACTAAACTGAATATTTGTACATAACTTATCCGTTTGGTTAGATTTTACTTTGTGTACATTTTAAAATGTAAAAAACTGGGTCCTTTAGCAGTTTTAATGTACGTATATACATGCAAAGTCTACGAGTAATACTTTGAGCAGTACCACAATGTTACAGGATGTGGCTCACCACATCAATATTAACGCTTGTGTCACAAAGGCGAAATATCAGTTTGATTTTTATTGTTAATAATATAAAAATTATATACTTCCAACTTCTAAAAATAGTAATGGAATGGGATTGTAACCCATGGTTACTAACAAGCCCGTAAAAACCAAATTTACGGCATTGGAAGGGCTCAACCCGACCGTAGTGCAATGTAGGAACCTCGTACTGGGCGAACCATCTTCTTGATTACGGTAACTCCTACGCCAGCTAAGTAATGTTAAGTTAGTTTTAAGTAAACTCTTTTACCGTCAACCTTTAAAAACAATTTGTAAAGTCAATTCTGTTATAATATGGACACTTTTGTGAGATTTCATAACTACAATTTAATAGCGGCTATCTCCAGCTCTGAGTGATAGAATACCGTACCATCGAGGTCAGGACGACCCAAATTTAATAAAAATCGTCCGACTGTTCTCCAAGGCAGCCTTAACACACGTAAGTACTGAGGCAGTCCTGCAGCTTGGGGCTGTGCTAAACCCCGTAAGACCTTGAGTTACAGTCCGAGTCCTCGTAAGGTACGTGTATGTTTGAATGACTGGATAGTATCCATAGGTGGGGAAGAGTGGCTTACAAGAAAAGAAAAAACACAACAAATCTATAACCAAAAACCTACTGTAAAATAGCAGAACCAAAAAACAAATAAAAAAATATATAAAAACCCCTTTGTAAGTGTGTACGGGTAGTAGTACGTCTTTACTTTCAGAGGGAGCCTAAAATTTTAAAAAATCTAAATAATTTTGGGAGATAGCATTTTGTTGGATGGCTACCACCGTAATGAGCGTTTCGGTTGGTGCTCATTACACTAAAATACCCGTGCGGGGATACCAGTCCTCCTCCATCGGGTGCGTCCCATGGAAATTGGGAAATGCCCTTCAGATTTGCCTTCAGCTTACTTGAAGGTAGAGAGGAATTAAATACTCACCGTGAAAAAAACTGGTTAAATCAAAAACAAACACATCAATAAAATCTGCGAGAAAGATCATGGTAGGGTACAGAATCAGGAAGTGATCTTAGTAAGATATGGTAAAACTTTCTATAAGAAGAGTAAATTATGTCCAAAAGTAAGAAAAAAACCAAAGATACATACAAATTTCAGAAAAAGAGTCATTTTACATAAAAATATAACTGTTGAAAAATGTCTCAAATCAAGGAAGAACTACCAAAATAAAAGAAAAGTACTCTCCAAACCCCTTAAAATTGAGTTAGAATTTCCATAAATAGGGATATTTGTATAAAAAATATGTTATAATTCCCTAAAAGTATTAAAATTCAGTGCCATAACAATGATATTTGTTGGATAAAAACTAAAATAAATATTCAAAACATTAAAATAATCCTTTAAAATACTCTTATAGAAAGCTTTAAAAACTTAGTTTGAGCTCAAAACAACGTACAAAACTGATGTAACACTTGTAAATTAATTGTTTAGCCTGCATAGTTATTTAATTGACTCCAAACAGTTTCAAAGTGTAAGTAGCCAATAGGAATAAATTCTCTATAATGTTCACATTTTAAGCCTGATTTTAACAAAACTTGGTGCTAATGATTGTTTGCATCTATTTATTAAACAAATAAACGAATAGTTAGTTGAAATGTGTCTATTGTAGAAACTTTGGTATTAACAGTAAGAAAGTTTAGTTTCTTTTGGTTATAATATACTCGATCAGAAAATGTATATACACCACTCCCAGAGACCCAAACACATGGAGAACCTACCTACTAAACAACTATAACTCTTGATAGATCCCCTCCCCCTACCGAATAAGTAAGACTCTTGTTAGTCCTAACATAAAAGCCTATTGACTGACCCCCTACCTACTTGATCATTCTTGATAGACTACCCACATTCCCTACACATTCAACTTTTGATAGACTACCTACTATTCAACATTGACCACCAATCTACACAACACAGGCTAGCAAACAGCCGAAAGGTTTATTGCTATCCTAACTTTTCCGAAAAGTTCTTAAAATTAACAAAAGTCAACAAATTGTCAACCATTTTAGACTTTTGGTAATTTTAACCTAACTTTTCGGATGTTTGCTAACCTAACTTTATTTGTGTTTTTTTCTGTGTTAACCTAACTTTTTCTCGTACTTTTTTAGATGTATAACAGAATTTCTATTAAACTACTAGCTGATTCTTATTTTCTATGTTTAGTTTGGATGTTTTCCACCAACAGCTCTCAGATTTCTAGAGAAAACAGAATTTTAGGAAACAATTTAGGTCTTTAGCTATTTTAAACCTATCTTACAGTATGAAAATTTTATTTTAAAACATGATTATATGAAGCATTAGTGTTTTTATGGTGGGTGGATAGTTCTCTAGGAGTTTTGTCTGTAGGATGAGTAGAGGGTGTAGAGTGTGTCCTAATGAATCGTGTGTGCAGAGGTAGGTGATTGGTCTATTAAGAGTCATGTGTGTTTGGTGATTGGGTGGAATATCACCGGTTTTATGTAATGTTCAAGTGGATGGTGTATCAGAGTTGTTGTATGTTGAGTAGGTGGGCGATAAACCAAGAGTCTTGTGTGTAGAGTGTGTGGTTAGTCTTTTGTGTGTTGAGTAGGTGGATGTATTAAATGTAGAATGTGTGGTAAGTCTTGTATGTTAAGCAGATAGTCTGACAAAAGTATTTTTATGGGAAGGTGATTGGTCTATCAAGAGAACTGTGTGATGGGTAGGTGGGTGGTCAATCAGTCGTATGTTTTGTAGGTAGGTCGTCCATGAATGTTGGGTGTCAATCTAAGGTTTTATGTAATGGGTAGTTACGTAGTCTATCGAGGGTACCATGTGTGTTGTGTAGGTGGGTGGTCAATGTTGAATAGTAGGTAGTCTATCAAAAGTTGAATGTGTAGGGAATGTGGGTAGTCTATCAAGAATGATCAAGTAGGTAGGGGGTCAGTCAATAGGCTTTTATGTTAGGACTAACAAGAGTCTTACTTATTCGGTAGGGGGAGGGGATCTATCAAGAGTTATAGTTGTTTAGTAGGTAGGTTCTCCATGTGTTTGGGTCTCTGGGAGTGGTGTATATACATTTTCTGATCGAGTATATTATAACCAAAAGAAACTAAACTTTCTTACTGTTAATACCAAAGTTTCTACAATAGACACATTTCAACTAACTATACGTTTATTTATTTAGTAAATAGATGCAAACAATCATTAGCACCAAGTTTTGTTAAAATCAGGCTTAAAATGTGAACATTATAGAGAATTTATTCCTATTGGCTACTTACACTTTGTAACTGTTTGGAGTCAATTAAATAACTATGTACGCTAAACAATTAATTTACAAGTGTTACATCAGTTTTGTACGTTGTTTTGAGCTCAAACTAAGTTTTTAAAGCTTTCTATAAGAGTATTTTAAAGGATTATTTTAATGTTTTGAATATTTATTTTAGTTTTTATCCAACAAATATCATTGTTATGGCACTGGATTTTAATACTTTTAGGGAATTATAACATATTTTTTATACAAATATCCCTATTTATGGAAATTCTAACTCAATTTTAAAGGGTTTGGAGAGTACTATTCTTTTATTTTGGTAGTTCTTCCTTGATTTGAGACATTTTTCAACAGTTATATTTTTATGTAAAATGACTCTTTTTCTGAAATTAGTATGTATCTTTGATTTTTTTCTTAATTTTTGACATAATTTACTCTTCTTATAGAAAGTTTTACCATATCTTACTAAGATCACTTCCTGATTCTGTACCATACCATGATATTTCACGCAGATTTTATTGATGTGTTTGTTTTTGATTTAACCAGATTTTTTCACGGTGAGTATTTAATTCCTCTCTACCTTCAAGTAAGCTGAAGGCAAAACTGAAGGGCATTTCCCAATTCCCATGGGACGCGCCCGATGGAGGAGGACTGGTATCCCCGCACGGGTATTTTAGTTTAATGAGCCCCAACCGAAACGCTCATTACGGTGGTAGCCATCCAACAAAATGCTATCTCCCAAAATTATTTAGATTTTTTAAAATTTTAGGGTCCCTCTGAAAGTAAAGACGTACTACTACCCGTACACACTTACAAAGGGGTTTTTATAAATTTTTATTTGTTTTTTTGGTTGTGCTATTTTACAGTAGGTTTTTGGTTATAGATTTGTTGTGTTTTTTCTTTTTTTGTAAGCCACTCTTCCTCACCTATGGATACTATCCAGTCATTCAATCATGCACGTACCTTACGAGGGCCCGGACTGTGACTCAAGGTCTTACGGGGTTTAGACCAGCCCCAAGCTATAGGACTGCCTAAGTAGTTACGCGTGTTAAGGCTGCCTTGGAGAACAGTCGGATGATTTTTATTAAATTTGGGCCGTCCTGACCTCGATGGTACGGTATTCCATCACTCAGAGCTGGAGATGGCCGCTATTAAATTGTAGTTATGAAATCTCACAAAAGTGTCCATATTATAACAGAATTAACTTTACAAATTGTTTTTAAAGGTTGACGGTAAAAGAGTTTACTTAAAACTAACTTAACATTACTTACCTGGCGTAGGAGTTACCGTAATCAAGAAGATGGTTCGCCCAGTCGAGGTTCCTACATTGCACTACGGTCGGGTTGAGCCCTGCCAATGCCGTAATTTTGGTTTTTACGAGCATGTTAGTAACCATGGGTTACAATCCCATTCCATTACTTTTTTTAGTAGTTCGATGTATATAATCTTTATATTATTAAGAATAAAAAGCAAACTGATATTTCGCCTTTGTGACACAAGCGTTAATATTGATGTGGTGAGCCACATCCTGTAACATTGTGGTACTGCTCAAAGTATTACTCGTATACTTTGCATGTATATACGTACATTGAAACTGCTAAAGGACCCGGTTTTTTTACATTTTTAAATGTACACAAAGTAGAATCTAACTAAACGGATAAATTATGTACAAATATTCAGTTTAGTATATACAATAAACTGTCCAATACTAAATTTTCAATATGATACTGTGGTAAATATTTTAGAAAAAATAATTTCATTTAAGTTATTTTCGATAAATTTTAAAGATTTTTAAAAAAGTTCAAAGTTCCGATGAAGTGGAATAACTGATTGGCGCTATATGCAAGTGAACAGGATGCGGGAAAGGAAGGAGAGGTGGGGGAAAGGAGTGGTGGTCAGTCAGAGGTTAGGTTCTGGAAATACGTTCGAACATTATATTGTTTGCAATTTTAGTTGTTCTTTTATTAATTTTTATGTTTGAAGTGTATATAATTGATTAGTGTTTTTCTGTTTCAAAGTATACATTGGGTCATGGGTGAGATTTAGTTTTTTTTTAGTTATGTCATCCAGTGTAGTACTGTTTTAATAAATGATCAGAAGGAACCATATACAATGTTAATTAAGTGTACGATATTATACAACTCTTGTGATTTAAAAGACATTGTGCAAATAAAAGACAACATACGAGATGTAAAGCAATGATTGTGGTAATGGAAGTGGTTTCGATAAGAAAAGTGCGCGAGAACTATTGGACTGAGTAGAGTCCACAGTGCGCCGAGCAGAGGTAGTAAGTGAGATACGGATTGTGAAGTGGTAGTGAATTAGTCCTTGAGTGTTGATAATTGTTGCTATAGTACGAAGGAAGGAATTTATGAGTAAAGGAAGTGAGGCTAGGTGTGCTAGTTTCGTTATGTATAAGAGTGTAGGGGGACTGATGGGACATAACATTAAAGATAGGAACGTGGATAGGAAGTGAGGTAAGGGGGGAGTCCACAGAATTGATAATGAAAGTAGCCGAGAGTAAGTGTTTTTATAGCATATGTATGAAGCTGGTCTAGGTAAAGAGTATGCATTTGTTACAGTACACGCACGCAAAGGAAGCCGAAGTTGGGTGAAAATAGGAAATAATTATAGTACATGATGATAGTTAGGCTAATGAAGGAAAACATATTATACTAAGATGTAAAGCTTGTGACCAATAACGGAAGTGGATGTGATAACAGCGATAAAGCCCGGCCACCAGTAGACTTCGTAAGAACAGTTAAAGTAATTTAGGTTGGATAGTCCAAAGATTTCAAGGCAAGAGGGCTCTAGGGTAAGAGCGTACGAAGTTAAATGGAAGTTTGTTAAGTACTCTTGACTTGAGGATGCCGGGTGTGTTTGATACGAAGGTATCTATACGAAGTAACCGGTAGTAGATGGGAGGGGGTAGAAGGACCCAAATGTTAACAGTGTATTAAATAAGTAAATAATAGCTGCCCCTTAATTTTTAAATAAAACGTGTATTGTGGGTTGCCTAGCGTAAGAGTGTTAAGTAGGGACTTGAGGATACCCAATGATTAACCGTGATTAGAGATTTTTTTACGGAAGTATATGGGAGGCATAGGTAGGTAACGATGTATGTTAATGGAAGCCGTAGATGAGGGGGAGTACCGAAGGTAAGAGCACATGTTAACAGTTAGGTTAACATTGTATTTATTAAAAAAATGAGAAAAATTAAATAAAAAATTAATTTTAATAGGTAGGTTAAGAGTGCATTTTACATAGTATAACAAGGGAAAGGCCACCATCTTGGGGAAAAAGTGCATTTTATATAGTATAACGAGGGAATTTGAGGGAAATTTAGGTAGGGAAAATTCCCACAGGGTTGGTAGCACTGTGGGCCGGCCACCATCTTGAGTCACGTGACCGCCCTCGACCAATCAGAGGGAGTTAAATATATAATTAATTAAAAGGTAGCCCCTTCATTTTCCGTAATACTACAGAGACCTGGATCAATTACTGCCAGTATTTCACTACTTATATAAATATGTTTACGTCCTGTGTACTTTTATTTATGTGATATTGTAAAACGATTGTATCTGGTAAAATAAAATGTTTGAATATAATTTCAAACAATTTGTGTTTAATTATCAAAATTGTTCCTTTACATGAATGATATATATTTTGGATTTCCTCAGGCTTAAGGTAGTGGTTGAGAAAGACAGTACTATGATTCGTTTCACTTAAATATATCAATGGTGCAGAAGGAACTCAAGAAGATTTACTCATAAAAGCTTAAACGATTCCTTTTCATCAAAGAGGTTCAGGAACCACGAATGAAAAAAAAATATGAAAGTGTTTTCTACATATATCTGAACAGTAAAATATAGTTTTGTAGATGTAACAGTTTTTTTCACATATTAAAAAAAACAGTTATTACACTTACTTACACTGCCTAGTTTTGAATACCGGTGACAATTATAACAAATACCGGTGACAATTATAACAAATACCGGTGACAATTATAACAAATACCGGTGACAATTATAACAAATACCGGTGACAATTATAACAAATACCGGTGACAATTATAACAAATTAAACAAACCCGTTTTATGAAGTTTTACATCACCAGATTGACTGCATTCCTCTTGTGCTCTATGACTCATTATTTGCATGTATGCATTTCAGTAATTATGTGAATTATGTGTCAGCTGATTGCCGTGAACTATTTCAATAATTTGTTTTTTAAGTAGTTCTTTAATATTTGAAGATTGAAGAAGAGTGGGATAGCATTATGAAACAAGGCTTACTTGATTGGAATTGGACGTGTTAGGCGGACAATATGAGTAACCATCTGACTTCATAAACATTTTTTTCGTAAATTACGTATAATGAAACGGTTCATTTAATTCTAGATTTTGTAATGCAAGATGTTTAATGAAATAAAATAAATGTAGTTTTATACATCTAATTCGATTATTGAACATTCAAGATGATGGCTAAATTTTCAAGAATGAATAAGGATTAAATTTAATAAAACTCAATAACGCAAAATATTACCCTGCTTGTAAACTTAGATCTTGGATAACAAATTATAATAATTATAACATTTGTTTTTCTGTCAAAAAAGTATGTTAAACCACCAATGAGTTTCATTAAATATAATTTATCATTATTAATGTTTTAAAAATAGAGGGTAGTCAAGTATAAATTGTTACTCTCACACACCACGCTGTGGTTTGAAATAATTTAACAAGTACATGATTTTATTTATAAGCTTAGAAATTAGAAAAACAAAAAAAATAACATAAATAAAAAGACACAAAAATAATGTAATGGAAAAAGTCATTTGATATACTTTGGATATTTTACTTTATCTGAAATATTAATGTTATGAAGTCTATGATAGTAAAAAGAAAACTTGACCGGATTATATTTAATCATATATTTAGATTATATCAAGTCTTAACTAATACTTTTGCTGAAATTTACTAAGCGTGCTAAAATTAATAACACGTTAAAAATGTAGGAATATTTCTATAAAAGATTATTTACAATGAGACAGATAAACAACTTTTTTATGTTAAGAATATTGAGTTTCTCCATATATTTACTCTCCTTTGCCACATGTTCTTACCACGATAAAAATAGTATATATTTATAATGCATTTATTACATGGAATAAAATACGAGTTCCTAAAACAACAATTGGTTGCATAAACTGGATTTTTAAGCCTGATATACCATACAGTTAGTTGTTAACTAGGTGCAAGCGTATGAATTTAAGTAGATATAACTAAAGCCAACTATTTATTACTGTTCCTGGATAGATTATTTTCCAATTAATAAATCTATAGATATTCGGGAAAAATTTTAGTTACGCTTGATATAATTACTTAGTTATGATTATTTTTTTAGAATATGGATAGTAATTTTGAAAGAGAAATTCATGATCATCACAAGATGATAAATAAATAAAATTTCAAATAGTCAAATATATAATTAAATCATTTTATAAATTTCTATTATATTTAATGGGTTTCCTAAAGTATATGTTGAACTAAATTAGATACCGAATAATCATCAATACAGTTAGGACAATAAGACCACAGTGAAATCCGGTGTGTTTTGACTCCTGACTGGGCGTCTGAACTACAGTCCAATCATTGATGACTTTGATCGTGTTCCAGAAGGTAATTAAAACTGTATTGCATTGCTGTTTCATTTAGTATCTCTATACATCGTTGGTAAATTGTATCGTTCTGAAAATTTTAATAAAAATTCAGTTTTATTTCATTTTTTTCGGGCAGCAAAAATAATTAAGAAATTAAATACAAAGCTCAAACCAAGGTTGTTTTCTAGGTCAGTACAATAGAAAACCGTTATTTATAAAATATAAAGTTATGCTAAAGAAGCTTGATACCCCTGTGTTCACGTGTCCTTGGTGTCTGACAAGAATCCAAATAAGGTCCTTGTTTAAACCAATTGTTTAAAATCATTATAAAGTATCAATTGTTTAAAAGTATTATAGATTAAATTTAACGGTGGGCTTCCAAAATAAGCCATCATAAATATGCCAACTAATCAAACGACACCTCTAAAGGCATTTCCAGACAACATCCTTTTTATTCGGAGTCCTGTATTTCCCTTCATTATTTGCAGATTATTCCTGACACACGTACAACGCTGATACGGGTTGCATTGACTGATTTATATTCTGTTTTGTACAAAAATACTGAATTTTATGACTCAAAACCAGTTTGTAAGAAGCTCGTTATTTGCCTTGAACTTTATGATTGCGTTTATTATTTCAATTATAAATTATTTATCTATATTTACAATGTAACTTTTACCGCTAGGATTGTTCACGCCTAGTGATTAATATTTTAGAAAATAGGCAATATTTTGTACCTAAACAGAATCATACGAGAAATTAAACTGATTAGCTTGAATTGGGTCATCAAATATTGTTAAAGGTGGAAGTTATGAATACCTATGAACAAGTATTCAGAAAGTTATAAACTTTTAAACTGTACCCTCTGCTCAATCATGACGCCAGCAAAACCGCGGGAGAAAAGACACGAAGATGCGACAGCGATGAAATCTAAGTAAAACCAGAACTAATGCAATTTATCTGAGAATTAGAATGAAGCTTAGAGAGACCAGTCTTGATTTTATCAATGTCAGCCGCGACGCCAATGGTATGTAATGAAAAGTTACCCAGGATGCGCGCCAACGATGCCATGGGAGGGATCCACCCCCTTTCACCCCTAAGTAATGATGACTTTTATCTTCATATAGTCATTGTTCACTGATTCAATTTAATAAGAATCTATATTTCCTAATATAAGTGTATTTTTCTAGCTCTTAGTTCTAATATCCTTTGCTACTACACTCATTTTCTTGGCAATATAACATTAATCGTGTTCGTTTTGAACATGTTGTGCTTTGTATCTATCAGTGGACTGCGTTTACTAACCATGCTGAATATCACGTTTAAAGAACTAAGAACCATTCAACTATTATATCTTCATGAGTATTTTTCAAGATGAGACACGATAAAAACAATTAAAGTAACAATTATAGAATCCAATAAATACCACTAACTTTTGTAATTTAAATTAATAAATAAATGCTACGTTTAGCTATGAAATCCAAAGATCAGTTGTATTTTTTATATATTATCCTAACATAAATTTTGTAATAGCTTTTATCGTCTTCAAACAGTAGTAACCTTGATAGTATAATTATTCCCTACTGTAGAAATAGCATTCTGTATCAGCTTATCTTTTTTACGATTGTACAGTATGTTATATTACATTGCTTACCTAGGTAGAGTTGTAAATTGGGTCTTAAAAGCACTGTATATAAAATTGAATTTGAATCGAAAAATGAATCGAGTTTTTTAGGCTATTTGACCTAAACTATAATGGTTAAATATAAAATTGTCTCCACGATTTGGAATTATAAATTCATTAAAATCAATTCACTAGGTTTACTGAATTGATTTTAATGAAGTTGAATATAAATTAGACAGTTATATAAAATACCTCTACATAATATTTGTCGTTTGAGCTACTACCCAACAGATCTTCAGAACATATTATAGTTTTCTATAGAAAATTCTGCAACATTGAATTATTCGACTATCGATACCACATGTAAACAATCTTAAACGGTGGACCAACATAAAGCAGTTAACAGATTTAATAATCATTTCATCTGATTAACAATGGCATGGTTGTAAAATCATTGTTATGTATACAAACCACGTGTTCCAGTGTGAATATTAAAAACATGCTTTGAGTAGTGTTGAATGAGAACTTTAATATTACACTCAAAATATCGATATTTTTATTCTTTGAATGAACTTGAGTTTTACTTTTATGACACTGCAAAGATAAATTACCTGTGATAATACAGCCTATGCTTCTGAGGAAATTTGAGTTCTACTTTACACACTTCCGATGCACAAAACCACATAAAATGTCAAACACTACATAAATAAAACCAACGTACCACGACACTCAGTCACCAGTGGTAAATTATGTTCTATCTGGAGAAAACCGTCTAAGAAAATACCCAAAGAAATCAAAATTCTCTAGTTATATTTTTCAAAACGGTTTAATGGTTTTTACGTACATACCAATAAAAAAAAAATACATAATTTAATGGTTTTTAAATCTCCCGCGAGAAATGTATGCGGCGGAGGTCATCAGCGGTGGCGCTCACGGGCAACTGAGTTCCCGGTACGAGCACAGAACGCTAGTGTGGCCGGTTGACCAGTGTTCTAGGACACATATTGAGTTGTGGTGGGGGTTGGAGGGGCCCCTCCAACCCTATAGCGGAAATTGATGGATGAGTGAGTGATGTCGTCTGCTTTACGGATCAGAATTGTTTTGTTTTTTTATATAAATGTGTTAAATGCAATATTTAAATAATTAACTGTTACAGTAAGTATTATAATCAATTAATTTCGTTCTGTTGTTTTTTTGTAAATGTGTTAAATGCAATGATATTTAAATAGTTAATTTTATTTATTTATTTTTTATTTATTTATTTATTCATAAGACGCCGATCGTCAAGATATGGGCGAATATGGATTTCGAATGAGTGTGATGAGTGTAGATGAACGAATGTAGTCATTGTTACAAACTAAGGCCGACTATACCTTAGAAAGTGTCATTAATTAATAGCCCAATGACAAATGAACAGCCGGTGGTTATCAGCTGATTATTCTCAAAATGTATTGACTCTGATTGGGATCGAACTGACAACCTTTAGCACATGAATCTGGGATTGAACCAACTACGCTACCGACCAATTATTATAAGTATTATAATTATAATCAATTAAGTATTATAATCAATTAATTTTTTATCACTATCTTTAATGAATGTTAAACATAACCATCATTATGAATATAACATAAAGTACTTATCTGTATTTACTCCTGTCAGTTATGTTTAAAGGCCTCAAACTCTAACTTTAATCAGACAGTTTCAATTTAAATAAAGTTCATATTCCATAGTCTATAGACATTAAAAGTGTTTCATTCTGTAAATTAAGTTGACAAACTCAAAAATCACTAAATAGCAATAATTATAATACTGTTTTTGTTGTACCATATTTTTTATTCTGTCGTCTTAAATATTTTAAATTTTATCGCTGTTATTGCTACATTATTTATTTAGTTGTGTTTATGTATAATGTGTCTACAAATTATTCACTGCAAGGATTCACCACATATATTGTAATTAATTAATTGACGTGGCCTATGCCATGTATTGTTGGTCGGTGGCTTTAATAAATCTTGATTCTTAATTGAATATTTAAAATAGTTTTTAGAGTAACAGGCATCTTAACTTGTAACAGATATTATTTATCACAACATCTTGCCACTAAATATTAAATTAGATATTTATTTATGTATTCTTTCAACGGCATCCGCCAATATACAATAGTTACAATAATATAACAATAAAATCGAATAAAAACTAATAGAATAATATATTTTTTACTATAGGCCTACAAATAATTTTATAGATGGATTCAAAAAAATATAAATGGAATACTGCTGTAAGCTGTTAAATGACAGAAGAAATTTCAGTAGGCATAAAAAAATATTCATAAACGAAATTCACGAGATGAATTAGTTCCAGACATTGAGAAAAAAATATACATGTGTTTTATGTGACAAGGTATATACAGCAAAACATAGTTTGGATCAACACATTAACATTGTTTATTTGCAACAAAACAAAATTTACTCCTGCAGCCAGTGTAACTATGAAAGCAAATACAAATATGCTTTGACAAGACATATAACACGTGCACACAAACCTGGATCCACATCACCCTTTAGTTGCTCTGAATGTAATGCTTCCTTTAAAAAAGAAATATATCTAAATCATCACAAGAGAAAAACCGTAATAATGTAAAAACATCTGTCATTTTCAAGAAGAAATGTCCTCTTTGCCCTCATGCATCATTAGGTCAAAGTAACAAAAACATATATAGTCATTTTAAAAAGAACATAATATTTCTATACACATTGAACATCATAAGTTTCGCTCATTCATAGAATTTGATGCTTGGAAGAAAGAAATTGAAAAGGGAACTGTAACATTTTTCAGGAAAAAGCGCACTTATCTTACCCCTTCCAAAAAAACTGAAACATACCATTGCCACAGAAGTGGCATGTACACATGTAAAGGGTCAAAGAAAAGAAACCTAAAACAGTCAGGTTCTTCCAAAATTAACGGTTTTTGCCCATCCTCAATAAAGGCAGTATTTAAGGACAATGATGAAGTGCATGATACGTACATACCTTGTCATGTGGGTCATTTTAATGAATTGAGACACATCAGATTAACAAATGAAGAAAGAAAGTTTATAGCCGTCCAACTGACAACGGGGAAACCTTATGAAACAGTGTTGAAACAAATAAGGGGTTCAATTTCTAACTCTATACTCAATAGATTTCATCTTACTAACAAGAAAGATATAATAAATATTGAAACAAGCTTCAATCTCCATGAAGAATCAATTAAACATCCTTATGATCCAGTTAGCATTGAGTCTTGGGTAAAAGAGCTCAATGAATCAGACTCTACAGCCTTGCTTATTTATAAACCACAAGGAACAGAATCTTCTGAGTATAATTTAACAGCTGATGACTTTTTGTTAATTTACATGTCTAAAGTTCAAAAAAAAAAAAAAAAAAATGCTACAAAGTTATGGCTATGATAACATTTGTATTGATGGTACGCACGGGTTAAACAATTACTGTATAACTTTCAATTATACACCATCTTAACTTCGGATGAAACGAGAGAAGGTTTTCCAGTGGCCTTCATGTTTACCAACCGATAGGATGAGAATATTATGATGTTTTTTTAATTCAATTAAGGCTACTGTAGGATCAATGGCAATAAATGTCTTCATGTCGGATATGGAGGAGACTTTTTGTGCTGCATGGTATAAAACAATGGTCCCAGCAAATATGAGAATATTTTGCTCTTGGCATGTGCTAAAAGCTTGGAGAAAAAATATTATCTCAAAAATTAAAAATAAAGCCAAGCAAGAAGAAATGTATAAAGTTCTCAAAGTCTTGCTGTATGAAACTGATGTAAATACATTCCATTTACTTTTGGAGAAAACAATAAAAAATTACAATGTGATGAGGAGTTGCATGAGTTCTTGACATATTTCGAAACTTACTACAAAACGAAATACTCAACCTGGGCATACTCTTGCAGAATACATGCAGGAATAAACACAAATATGTCAATTGAAAATTTCAACAGAATGTTAAAGCATTTATATTTAAAAGGAAAACAGTTAGAAGATTAGACAAAACGTTGTGTGCAATTTTGACTCTTTTAAAAGATAAGTTGTTTGATCTAATTATAAAATTAACTAGAGGAAAACTTGTTACAAAATTGAGAAATCTGCGAACAGCCCACAAAAGTAGTTTACTAATAGACAATGAGTATATAACAAAAGAAGATGATAAGTGGCAAGTTTTATCCTCCTCACAGTCAGAATTCTACATTGTAAAAAAAATAAAAAATTGCAGGACATGCCAATTACAATGCACTCACTGTAATACATGCTTCCATGCATTTGTTTGTACTTGCCTAGAAAACTGTATTAAAAATAACATGTGCAAAAAAAACAAAAATTAATATGGAACACCAAAGAAGGTTTTATAAAAAAATTATTGAAAAACCTAAAAAAACACAACCATACCTGCAAAGAAAAAAATGATATCAGTTTTAATTTGATAATGGACACAAATTATGTTATGTAAGTAATATCAATATATATGTGTGTATGTGTGTGTGTGCGCGCGTGCGCGCGAGTGTGTTTGTATTAAATAGAAACTACGACTAGTATTAGTAATATATGCCTAATATATGGTATAAATTAGAATAAAGGTAACAGTAAATAAGATACCTATATAATATACAATAATGAGATAACAGATAATAACAACGACTACATGTGAATATGATAGGTAACTATAAATATTATTTGCCCAATCCAAGGTGGAACAAAAAAGTGAATGAAATCAACATGACAAATATAGAGATTGAATCATTAATAATATGAATGAAAAATACAAAAAAAAAAAAAATTTTGATTCGACAACATTATACAACAACAATTATACAACAAGAATAACAATAAATATAAAGTAAACAGCACGAAAATAGTTGCATAACTATTATATAATACAAACGTGTACATGCCAGGGTATGAAACATATCAAATTGCATGTCTGAAAAACAAATAAAAATGTAAATTTAGGAAAATAATTACTATTGCTACAGATAGTGAAGAAGAATGTAGAAATCAATTTGAGTCGGAACAATTTTTAAATGAATAATCTAGGAATAAATTGATTTATTTTATTGATTTATTCATTACGCAATCAGATATTTAGTCTAGACTGGTAGGCCTATTTATTACTAATATGTTTGAAACAATTGTTGCAGTATTACACACAATTATTTCCTGCGAAAAAAGAGAAAATTGTATTGGAAGTCATTTATAAGAGAAATGATAACATGACATTTCACATTAAATTTTAATATATACAGTCATTATTCATTAAATATCATTTGGTCCTTATTTGCACCCAATTCAGTTGTTCATTTACAAAATATCATTTTATTTGTTGACATGTGTCATTTTATTTTCAGGCTTTAAGATAATCCTGAAATTGATGTAAATAATGTAAAGAATACAACACATTTTCATTGTAAATAGATATAAATAACAAATTGTAAATATTGTGTATATATGATTAATACAATGATTTGCTGCAAGTATTTTGTCAACTGTTTCTTCAGTCTCTGTAAGTACATTAGTTCTATAAATTAACTATAATTAATTAAAATTCATAGAAATAAGATAGACGAGACTAATTAAGTCCAATAGGTCTAATAATTGACTAGCATATCAAGATAAGCAAACCAAAAGCCAGACAGCTCCTCTACAGCTGACTGTCTAGACAAGTAGAAGCTCTCTCTTGCGTCTCAAATTGACAACGACGACATTAAACGCCGTTTCCCCCACCACAACTCAATATGTGTCCTAGAACACTGGTCAACCGGCCACACTAGCGTTCTGTGGTAAAAGCTGTCTCCCCTCCCACCAACCCCACCAGGAGCTGCCAGCTGGGCCTGCCCGCTGATAAGCGTCTAGTCGTCTGGCGTGATAGCGATTGGCACGCTGACATCGCAATGTGTATTGATCAACCATTCTTGCAGCTTCACTCCAAGTCTAATAAGATTTCAGGGTCGCTTTTTGATACTATTACTTCTCTTTACATGTAGGGTATATAGAGTCAAAATATATTATAGCTGAGACAACACTTATCTAAATAAAAATATCCTGTAATGTAAGGAGTTAGGTGTTAGAAATGACAGTCATTAATTGCTAAAAGTTGTCGTATTTAGTGGTCCTAATTAATATAGAATCTTCTTAACTTCTTCACTTTTTTAATGCTATTTGTGTTCTTTTGATGCTTAGCCTGACATTGTTATTTTTACTAACTATTAATAAAACATTATAACATTGTTTGAAATGTTTTAATGCAAATTCAATAAGTATGTCACCAAGTCACAAGTTTTACTATATCATTGCAAACTATCCTACACGGAAAAAAACGGTGGTGTTATATGACTTCAGTTTTAAATACCACATAATTACTAAAGATTTGTATTCATAGGTGTTTGAATATAAAAACCAGATATAAATTGTGTTTTGTAATTCAGTAATTTTAATTATATTTAATAACTTTTCAAATCGTATATTAAAATTAAATAGGTACCTTCAAATAAAAAAACTATGGTACGTTCAAGAAGTTAACAAAATATGTACTGTAACACATATAAAATACTATTGACCTGACTGCTCAATTAATATAAAATAAACCCATCATACGTGTATGGGAGGATGAGTGGGTCAATACCGTTGTACGTGTATGGGAGGGTGGGTGGGTCAATACCATCGTACGTGTATGGGAGTGGGTCATTACTGTCAAACGTGTATGGGAGTGTGAGTGGGTCAATACCATCGTACGTGTATGGGAGGGTCAATACCATTGTACGTGTATGGGAGGGTGGCTGGGTCAGTATCGTCGTACGTGTATAGGAGGGTGAGTGGGTCAATACCGTCGTACGTGTATGAGAGGGTGGGTGGGTCAATACCGTCGTACGTGTATGGGAGGATGAGTGGGTCAATACCGTTGTATGTGTATGGGAGGGTGGGTGGGTCAATACCATCATACGTGTATGGGAGGGTGAGTGGGTCAATACCGTCGTACGTGTATGGGAGGGTGGGCGGGTCAATACCGTCGTACGTGTATGGGAGGATGAGTGGTTGGTAGGCCTGGCCTACTTTTTATTTACTAAAGACTTTTCGCTCCATCTTTTTAGTATTAATTAACTGGTTTATATTAATTTTCAAGCGTGTTAAAATATACAGTGACTATTAATAGCTAGTTAAGTATTGATATCGAGCCAGGGAGGACAATTTCTCGTCGATTCAAGTGAGTAAATGACGGTAGCAAATTCGACAGTTTGAGGTTAGACTGACAAGTCGTCCTAACCTCACGCTGCATTGACCCGAAGACAACACACTCTTTGAACAACTGCCGACCACTTGACTTATCAGTTCTAGTGGCGTTAGCGATAGGGTTTATCGCTACAAAGTTTGAGGATCTCGGTTCAATTCTCACTGTCTGTTACTACTTTTTGCCACTGAAGTCGTTTATGGAACTGTTATTTATATTTATTAACTACTATTTTTATAATTTTTAAATTATATGTGTGCTCGTCTTTTTAACTGTTAATTTATTTGTTGTCTATTTATTTATTTGTTATATATTTATTTATTTGTTGTCTTTCAATTTATTTGTAACTAATTTATTTACTATAATATTTTTCTTCCCAAAGTAAAAACCTCTATAAACAATGTCTTTTATATTAGAAGTGTCAAAGACTGGAAAAGACACAATACTGTTCAAGAACCACAGATATCGGGAAACATATACAATCAAGAGTGGCGATCTTGTGTGGAAGTGTTTGGGGAAATCCTGTAAAGCCTCAATAAAATCAAATCCAAAAAAGACCACCATCTACTCTTCGGTCAATTCACATAGTGGACCACATCCAGTGACGATGAAGTCTCTTACTCCAACTCCAACACAAAAGCGTCGTCTTCCAGCCAAAAACCCCGTGCCTACTCTCACTAGTGCACCGGTCTCCAACCCTGTAGCTAAGGAGGCGGTTTCTGGCCACTCGGAAGATACTGTAACGCCCCCTCGATCTCCGTCAACGCCAGCCAATGAACCATCAGCTTCGTGTAATCACTCAACTCCTGCTACACACACCTCAACTACTAATACCGAGATGGAAGCCGAGAACATTAGACTGAGGGACCAGCTATCGGAGGTCAAGAACCAGCTAAAATGCGTCCTCGACCACACGATAGAATCAGATACCCGACTGCTGGAGTACACTGACCAGATATTCATCAGCAACACATCACAAGCGGACTCACCGAAGCAAGTCTCCCGTTCGGACTGTTCCACTCAGTGTGAGATACAGCAGACAATCTGTCAACATTGTCAGAATACTCAAGACTTCATAAAAAGTATTCGCACCACCATCGAAGTCCTGGAAGCTGAGGTTAGTTGCCTGAGAGCGGAAAAAAAGGAGCTCGAGTTTGGAAGTAAGTTCTCACAAGAAAATCAGGAAAACTGGATCTTATGCTAAAGAAAAAAAAATCACCTCCAGTCCTCACTCAGATCAGATTCACAAAGCTGCCGGAAGAAGTACCTGAACCTTACCTAAAAATCACACCACCTACAGGTTCCAATCATAATCGAACGACACATAGGTCTAACAAAAAACAACGTAACAGTCAGCATAGGATTCATAGAAATCAAGTTTTAAATCCCAAACCAAACACCATCAGCCCACCAATCTTTAATTTACTGCACATCAAGGGAGACAGCCACACTCGTCACCTGGCCAGCATGCTGCAGGAGAAAGTCAGCCTCAAGATAAAAGTGAGTGGGATGTGTAAGCCCGGAGCAGGTCTTGTCACTGTGTCGTCTGGAAGTCCACCACCACCACGGAGCTGTACAGTGTTGATAGCGGGCACTAATGACGTTGCAGCAGGAGCTCCCAAGAATGTACAAAATCATCTCGAAAGGATAGTCACCTCTCTCCTCACTCCATCTAGTGCAGATATCGTCTCCACACTACCAATACGACACGATCTGCCGGCGGGCCACCCCGTACATATGCAGACTGCACATATCAATAACTTGATTGAAGAACTTTGTGCCAGATCCAATCAGGTGCAGCTGCTAAACATCAACTCTATTGGAAGACGCTATTTCACTAGGCATGGTATGCACCTGCGAATGGCCGGCAAACGACTACTGGCCTGTCTGATCTTAGAGGGCATGAAGCGCGTAGCCGACGGGATGGCCCAGTCGAGAACTCCAGAGTTGGCCGGATCCGGCACTACTTCACGTGCTAATCGCCTCGGAGTGACACCCATCTCCAAACCGCAGACAACCTTCACACCGTGTCAACAAGTTGTCAGCTACGCAGAGGCTTTGGTGACCAATCAACCTACCCAGCAGCCTACTGGATTGACCACTAGTAATAGTAATTATTTTTTAGGTGCCCCACTTACCAACATCGGGCGAAATTGACTGACTCAACTCAACGAACTCACACAAACTCAAATCAAAGTTTAATACGACTGCTTCATCAAAATGCCCAATTTGCCACTAACAAATTAGAAGAAATCCAAATCATGTGTGAGGAGTTACAAACAGACGTGCTTGTGGTAACTGAAAATGGATTCATTAACAATAATATCGATCGTTGTCAAATTCCAAATTTCAATTTAGCCAGCTCATATTGCCGTCAACTCTCCAAAGGAGGAGGTGTCGCAATTTTCGTGAAACAAAATTATGCTTTTGACACGCTCATTCTCAATGAGGCGATCGAAAAAGATTTTGAAGCAGTCGGTATCAAATTTCACACACAAAATTCAAAAATAGTCGTAATCGGCATATACAGAGCTCCCAGTGGAAATGAAGGTATATTTTTCTCAAAACTCGAATCATTACTAATGCACCTATCAGCACATAAACAGAATTATGTGCTGATGGGTGACTTTAACATTGACGCGTTGGTTGACAATTCTCCAATCACCAAAAGATTGATCGACCTGCTAAGAACGTTCGGCCTGGAGTTGTTAGTAAATACACCGACGCGGGTGTCAACAACAACTCAAACAGCGATCGACAATGTCATCACCAATCTCTCAGGTGTCGCAGTTTACGTGGTCAATACAGCGATTTCCGACCACTACGGCCAAGAGGCTGTAATTAGTGGGGATGCAATTGTAAGGGAGCCCAAAATTACCAAAACAATAAGAGACACAAGGCCAAGTAATATCGCCCTCCTCAACGCTCCCCTTTCTAAAGAAAAGTGGAAATGTTTCAATTCATCACAGTCAGTCGAAAATAATTTTAAATATTTTTCAGACTGCCTGAATTTTTACTTAAGTACATGTTGTCCTACTAAAACAATCAATGCTTTACCAAAAAAGAAAAATAACAAATGGATAATTAAAGGAATTTTGGTTTTGAGAGAAAAACTCAAATTTTATTCCAAAATTTACAAAACAAATACAAATCAAAATTTCAAATTGTTTTACCAGAATTACAAAAGAATTTACAGAAAGGTTATCCAAGCCGCAAAATCGTATAATGTATCCAAAGCAATCATGTTATCTAAAAATGTTCCCAAAACGGTGTGGGACATCATAAACAATAAGCAAATAGAACGTAAACAAATTAAAGTTAAAGTTGGGGAATGAGTTGTGGACGATTCGACCGACGTGGCAAACGAGTTTAATAGATTCTTCGCGTCTGTTGCTTTTGAGCTCGGCGCCTGTCATTCACCTCCACAAGAAACCCCCATGCGTATACGGAGCCCAGTTACATCAATGGTACTGGCTCCGGTAGTTGAGGAAGAGGTCGAGAAAATTATTCAGCAGCTCCCAGCCAAAAAATCAAACGATATATATTTAATGTCCGTGTGGCTCACTAAAAAGTTTGCGAAACAGATCATTACACCATTGACGCAATTGATAAATTCATCTTTCGAAAATGGAGTTTTTCCCTCACTCCTTAAAGTTGCAAAAGTATGTCCAATTTTAAAGAAAAACGATCCTTATTCCATAAATAATTACAGGCCTGTCTCAATTTTGCCAGTTTTAAGCAAAGTATTCTAAAAACTCTTTTTAATTAGAATGGTGCAGTTTCTAAACAGACACAACCTTCTCTCTGACAACCTATTTGGTTTCAGAAAAAACAAATCGACAGTAGACGCTGTTGTGAGTCTAGTCGAAAAGGTTGTTGAGGGATTAGAAGATCGAGATTACACACTTAGTGTATTTCTCGACTTGTCAAAAGCTTTCGATTGTGTTGACCACTCTAAGCTGCTTGACAAACTTGAATTTTATGGTGTAAGAGGAGTGCCGCTCAAGTGGCTTCACTCTTTTCTGAACAATCGATTCCAAGTTGTCCAAATTTCAGACAAATTATCTGAACCAATGGAGCTGAGATATGGAGTTCCTCAGGGCTCAATACTCAGCCCTATTCTTTTTCTCATCTATGTCAACGACATAGGGTCATCACTAATGCATGGGCAACTCATTCAGTACGCAGATGACACGACCCTTTTATTCAGAAACAAATTAACACCGATCCTTGAACAACAAGCTTTTTTTGATTTAAACAATTGTGTCCAATATTTCAACAGTCTCAATCTTGAAGTAAACCCCTCAAAATGTAATGTTTTGTCATTTTCGTTGCGACCATATGATGACATGGAGAGACCACTCATTTGGCTGGCAGATAAACGGTTAGATGAGACTGTTAGTTCAAAATTCCTGGGAATACACCTGAATCGATGGTTGACCTGGAATTCGCACATGCACCACATTTGGTTCAAATTGTCCACAGGCATTTATGTTTTGAGGACGTTAGCAAAATTCTGCCCAATTCAAGTTCTAATGACGGCGTATTACGGTCTGATTTACCCCCATCTCACCTACGGTGTGGTGCTGTGGGGAGCTTCTGCAAACAATCAGTTTAGCAGAGCATTTAAATTGCAAAAACGAGCGGTTCGCATTGTTGCACAATTAAAGTTCAGAGAAACCTGCAAAGAAACATTCAAAAAATTGCAACTGTTGACATTGCCTAGCCTTTACATACTGGAGACAACCCTATTTAGCATATCCAAAAGCGTTATGACAAGTGGCCGGGACATACATACACACGACACAAGAGGCAGAAACAACTACCGAACTGGGAATCACAGGACGGTAGTCCACGAACGCTTGCCCTCACACGCAGGTGTTCGTTTTGTCAACAAGTTGCCGGATTCAATTAAGAATGCCCCAACGCTCAAGCCGTTAAAAACTCGTCTCAAACGCTGTTTAGCGTCTCATGCATTTTATAGTGTGGACGAGTTTATGGCATACAACTGGGAGACCGCATAATCAGAAGACTGACGACCGGTGTCGGAAGTGGGGATTTGGTATGAGTGAATATGAGTGCAACCGTAAATGATATGTTTTGACAGAGGCTTTTATGTGGGATGTATGTTTTAGATTTTTATATAGGGATGACGTTTGCTATACATTTTTGTAATGTCATTGCAAATAAATATTTGATTTGAGTGGGTCAATACCGTTGT
Organism: Stictocephala bisonia; assembly: GCA_035578905.1. Lineage (NCBI taxonomy): Eukaryota > Metazoa > Arthropoda > Insecta > Hemiptera > Membracidae > Stictocephala > Stictocephala bisonia. Next base: position 986,628 of record JAQJVL010000128.1, on the reverse strand, counting down.
ACGTGTATGGGAGGGTGGGTGGGTTAATATAAAATTCTAACATGCTGACTTTTTTAAATACTACTCTCTTTTGTAATACTAAACTGTTACAATCTATTTCATTTTTTATTGACTGGCCTTAAAATAATATTATCACTCTAAATAAAATCAACAATTAAATTATTTGTTATATTGCTAAATAAAATTATATGTACCAAAGTTTTTTGTTAAAATCGTATTAGTTTATGTTGTGAAGTAACTAAAAATAGATACTGTATTTTAAGATGAAATTTAAAAAAATGGATGTGAAAGAAATAAAATATTAATACAAAAAATAAATTCCAAATAACTATCATTGTTATTTGTTCCCTTAAAAATGATTTAACCAAGTAAAATAATGTCAAGCACAAAAACAAATTGTAAACTAAGATTGAGTATAACAAGTCCTGCACTGTACTGAAATAAATTAATACAGAAAACCGTTAGATTTTTAGACAAGATATAGTTCACAAAACAAATTAAAATAAAATGTAATATGCAGGGTAATTCTGAAAAGATTCAGTGCAAAACTTCAGGGGGTGATAGTAAACATAAATCAAAAAAGATTGTATAAACATACACCATACTTTGTTTCGTCTAAGTCCGTTTCTGTGTTTTTAATCCAATTATCTGTTTAGAAACGTTGCAGACTTATTCAGTTAATTAGTAGCATTATAGTGAGTACAATTTCCCTAATATCTCCAGCCGTTTCGGAACGGCAGCAATGGCTGTAAAATTTATTCAATAAAAAGTGAGTATATCTTGACGTAAAAAATTAACGGCACCCTGAGTTCTCTGATAAATATGTCCATCATAAGGTATTATTAAAAATTTTCCTATAAGACTTATCACATAAACTTTATTGTTTAACAGTTAAATTTAATAACATCATAAATTATTTTTCAATGTTGAATTGAACGGTTCCATAAATGTCTTTCATTACCTGTGCATGTAAACAAGACAGTGATCGATACAATTTTTATCTATACTTAAACTGCTGTTAATTTGAGACATCTGTTTTAGATGAATACTTTATGAAAATATGTAACAGAATTTGAATTATATAAAATTTATATACAGTAAATATTTTCTGCTGAAAAAATATAATAAACTAGCTGTAACCGCCCGCTTCGCCGGTCATAATATTGAGTTTGATTTAGAACCTAATAGCTGAAAGAATTCGAGAATTTTCGCTTCTTCTACCAATATTAGATTTTTTAGGAGGCATGTCATAAAAAGTAAACTGCAAAACAAATAATTATTTATTTTTTATTTTCACGTTTCACCACATGTTTTAATTACCGAGGAAAAAAGGTTAACACCAAATACAGATCACCTGATCAAGTAAAAGTAGAGTGTGCTACACTCTCAAGGTGAAATGTAGAACTACAATAAATCAAAACATATACAGTACTGTTGTTGTGAGAACTTCAATCTGCTTATGGCATGTGAAACTACATTAAACCACACAGTCATATGTTTTTTGTAAACAATTCAGATTCTCCATTTGAATAACATGGGATCTTTAGGAGCCCGTGGGGCGGGACCCTGTGGACGAATCTGCATCAAACTTCACAGAAACCATTTCGGGAGTATACAGGACAACATCCTAAAGTTTCATGGTGATCGGTTGGATGGTTTGGCAGCGCATAAACTTCAAACATACATACATATATATATATATATATATATATATATATATATATATATATATATATATATACATATACAAACATCCTCTTTTATAAATATATAAGAATTAAGTTTTCAGAAAGTGTTCGTGTATGGTTCAAGTAACCTTGACAAACAAAACATCGTCATTCTTTAGATTATATTCTCATTGACCTTTATATAAATTCTTCAAAAATTTTGATTTTGTATTTGAATTTTATTTTATGAACACGAATATTTTGTGATAATAAATAATAATGCAACATTCTTCACATATCAAATTCATATAATTATTAATTTCATTGTAAATACGTAAACATATAGAGTATCCAAAGAAAAGCTAAATTATTGGTTTATATATTTTAAATTAACAAGTATGTATGACATTTTAAATTAACAAGTATGTATGATATTTTAAATTAACAAGTATGTATTATATTTTAAATTAACAAGTATGTATGATATTTTAAATTAACAAGTATGTATGATATTTTAAATTAACAAGTATGTATTATATTTTAAATTAACAAGTATGTATGATATTTTAAATTAACAAGTATGTATGATATTTTAAATTAACAAGTATGTATTATATTTTAAATTAACAAGTATGTATGATATTTTAAATTAACAAGTATGTATGATATTTTAAATTAACAAGTATGTATGATATTTTAAATTAACAAGTATGTATGATATTTTAAATTAACAAATATGTATGACATTTTAAGTTAACAAGTATGTATGATATTATAAATTAACAAGTATGTATGACATTTTAAATTAACAAGTATGTATGATATTTTAAATTAACAAGTATGTATGATATTTTAAATTAACAAGTATGTATGATATTTTAAATTAACAAGTATGTATGATATTTTAAATTAACAAGTATGTATGATATTTTAAATTAATAAGTATGTATGATATTTTAAATTAACAAACATGTATGACATTTTAAGTTAACAAGTATGTATGATATTATAAATTAACAAGTATGTATGATATTTTAAATTAACAAGTATGTATGATATTTTAAATTAACAAGTATGTATGATATTTTAAATTAACAAATATGTATGACATTTTAAGTTAACAAGTATGTATGATATTATAAATTAACAAGTATGTATGACATTTTAAATTAACAAGTATGTATGATATTTTAAATTAACAAGTATGTATTATATTTTAAATTAACAAGTATGTATGATATTTTAAATTAACAAATATGAATGACATTTTAAGTTAACAAGTATGTATGATATTATAAATTAACAAGTATGTATGACATTTTAAATTAACAAGTATGTATGATATTTTAAATTAACAAGTATGTATGACATTTCAAATTAACAAGTATGTATGATATTTTAAATTAACAAGTATGTATGATATTTTAAATTAACAAGTATGTATGATATTTTAAATTAACAAGTATGTATGATATTTTAAATTAACAAGTATGTATGACATTTTAAATTAACAAGTATGTATGATATTTTTAATTAACAAGTATGTATGATATTTTAAATTAACAAGTATGTATGACATTTTAAATTAACAAGTATGTATGATATTTTAAATTAACAAGTATGTATGATATTTTAAATTAACAAGTATGTATGATATTTTAAATTAACAAGTATGTATGATATTTTAAATTAACAAGTATGTATGATATTTTAAATTAACAAGTATGTATGATATTTTAAATTAACAAGTATGTATGACATTTTAAATTAACAAGTATGTATGATATTTTAAATTAACAAGTATGTATGACATTTTAAATTAACAAGTATGTATGATATTTTAAATTAACAAGTATGTATGATATTTTAAATTAACAAGTATGTATGACATTTTAAATTAACAAGTATGTATGATATTTTAAATTAACAAGTATGTATGACATTTTAAATTAACAAGTATGTATGATATTTTAAATTAACAAGTATGTATGATATTTTAAATTAACAAGTATGTATGATATTTTAAATTAACAAGTATGTATGATATTTTAAATTAACAAGTATGTATGATATTTTAAATTAACAAGTATGTATGATATTTTAAATTAACAAGTATGTATGATATTTTAAATTAACAAGTATGTATGATATTTTAAATTAACAAGTATGTATGATATTTTAAATTAACAAGTATGTATGATATTTTTAATTAACAAGTATGTATGACATTTTAAATTAACAAGTATGTATGATATTTTAAATTAACAAGTATGTATGACATTTTAAATTAACAAGTATGTATGATATTTTAAATTAACAAGTATGTATGATATTTTAAATTAACAAGTATGTATGACATTTTAAATTAACAAGTATGTATGATATTTTAAATTAACAAGTATGTATGACATTTTAAATTAACAAGTATGTATGATATTTTAAATTAACAAGTATGTATGATATTTTAAATTAACAAGTATGTATGATATTTTAAATTAACAAGTATGTATGATATTTTAAATTAACAAGTATGTATGATATTTTAAATTAACAAGTATGTATGATATTTTAAATTAACAAGTATGTATGATATTTTAAATTAACAAGTATGTATGATATTTTAAATTAACAAGTATGTATGATATTTTAAATTAACAAGTATGTATGATATTTTAAATTAACAAGTATGTATGATATTTTAAATTAACAAGTATGTATGACATTTTAAATTAACAAGTATGTATGATATTTTAAATTAACAAGTATGTATGATATTTTAAATTAACAAGTATGTATGACATTTTAAATTAACAAGTATGTATGATATTTTAAATTAACAAGTATGTATGACATTTTAAATTAACAAGTATGTATGATATTTTAAATTAACAAGTATGTATGATATTTTAAATTAACAAGTATGTATGATATTTTAAATTAACAAGTATGTATGATATTTTAAATTAACAAGTATGTATGATATTTTAAATTAACAAGTATGTATGATATTTTAAATTAACAAGTATGTATGATATTTTAAATTAACAAGTATGTATGATATTTTAAATTAACAAGTATGTATGACATTTTAAATTAACAAGTATGTATGATATTTTAAATTAACAAGTATGTATGACATTTTAAATTAACAAGTATGTATGATATTTTAAATTAACAAGTATGTATGATATTTTAAATTAACAAGTATGTATGATATTTTAAATTAACAAGTATGTATGATATTTTAAATTAACAAGTATGTATGACATTTTAAATTAACAAGTATGTATGATATTTTAAATTAACAAGTATGTATGATATTTTAAATTAACAAGTATGTATGATATTTTAAATTAACAAGTATGTATGATATTTTAAATTAACAAGTATGTATGACATTTTAAAGTTAACAAGTATGTATGATATTTTAAATTAACAAGTATGTATGATATTTTAAATTAACAAGTATGTATGACATTTTAAATTAACAAGTATGTATGATATTTTAAATTAACAAGTATGTATGATATTTTAAATTAACAAGTATGTATGACATTTTAAATTAACAAGTATGTATGATATTTTAAATTAACAAGTATGTATGACATTTTAAATTAACAAGTATGTATGACATTTTAAATTAACAAGTATGTACGATATTTTAAATTAACAAGTATGTATGACATTTTAAATTAACAAGTATGTATGATATTTTAAATTAACAAGTATGTATGACATTTTAAATTAACAAGTATGTATGATATTTTAAATTAACAAGTATGTATGTTATTTTAAATTAACAAGTATGTATGACATTTTAAATTAACAAGTATGTATGATATTTTAAATTAACAAGTATGTATGACATTTTAAATTAACAAGTATGTATGACATTTTAAATTAACAAGTATGTATGATATTTTAAATTAACAAGTATGTATGATATTTTAAATTAACAAGTATGTATGATATTTTAAATTAACAAGTATGTATGACATTTTAAATTAACAAGTATGTATGATATTTTAAATTAACAAGTATGTATGACATTTTAAATTAACAAGTATGTATGATATTTTAAATTAACAAGTATGTATGACATTTTAAATTAACAAGTATGTATGATATTTTAAATTAACAAGTATGTATGATATTTTAAATTAACAAGTATGTATGACATTTTAAATTAACAAGTATGTATGATATTTTAAATTAACAAGTATGTATGACATTTTAAATTAACAAGTATGTATGATATTTTAAATTAACAAGTATGTATGACATTTTAAATTAACAAGTATGTATGATATTTTAAATTAACAAGTATGTATGACATTTTAAATTAACAAGTATGTATGACATTTTAAATTAACAAGTATGTATGACATTTTAAATTAACAAGTATGTATGATATTTTAAATCAACAAGTATGTATGACATTTTAAATTAACAAGTATGTATGATATTTTAAATTAACAAGTATGTATGATATTTTAAATTAACAAGTATGTATGATATTATAAATTAACAAGTATGTATGACATTTTAAATTAACAAGTATGTATGACATTTTAAATTAACAAGTATGTATGACATTTTAAATTAACAAGTATGTATGATATTTTAAATTAACAAGTATGTATGACATTTTAAATTAACAAGTATGTATGATATTTTAAATTAACAAGTATGTATGATATTTTAAATTAACAAGTATGTATGATATTATAAATTAACAAGTATGTATGACATTTTAAATTAACAAGTATGTATGACATTTTAAATTAACAAGTATGTATGACATTTTAAATTAACAAGTATGTATGATATTTTAAATTAACAAGTATGTATGACATTTTAAATTAACAAGTATGTATGACATTTTAAATTAACAAGTATGTATGATATTTTAAATTAACAAGTATGTATGACATTTTAAATTAACAAGTATGTATGACATTTTAAATTAACAAGTATGTATGACATTTTAAATTAACAAGTATGTATGATATTTTAAATTAACAAGTATGTATGACATTTTAAATTAACAAGTATGTATGATATTTTAAATTAACAAGTATGTATGATTTTTTAAATTAACAAGTATGTATGATATTTTAAATTAACAAGTATGTATGACATTTTAAATTAACAAGTATGTATGACATTTTAAATTAACAAGTATGTATGACATTTTAAATTAACAAGTATGTATGATATTTTAAATTAACAAGTATGTATGACATTTTAAATTAACAAGTATGTATGATATTTTAAATTAACAAGTATGTATGATATTTTAAATTAACAAGTATGTATGATATTTTAAATTAACAAGTATGTATGACATTTTAAATTAACAAGTATGTATGATATTTTAAATTAACAAGTATGTATGACATTTTAAATTAACAAGTATGTATGACATTTTAAATTAACAAGTATGTATGATATTTTAAATTAACAAGTATGTATGACATTTTAAATTAACAAGTATGTATGATATTTTAAATTAACAAGTATGTATGATATTATAAATTAACAAGTATGTATGATATTTTAAATTAACAAATATGTATGACATTTTAAATTAACAAGTATGTATGATATTATAAATTAACAAGTATGTATGATATTTTAAATTAACAAGTATGTATGACATTTTAAATTAACAAGTATGTATGATATTTTAAATTAACAAGTATGTATGATATTTTAAATTAACAAGTATGTATGATATTATAAATTAACAAGTATGTATGACAATGACAGTCAGAACGTTGATTTAATGAATTTTAAGCTTAAGAGTACATCAAAATTCTGTTGTACTCAATAATAAATTCACGATTACTTTTTTCATGATTTACATTTAAAAAAATTAAGTTAATAAAGTTTAATTTTGATACTTATTATAAGTTGTGAAGTTTTATTTGAATAACGAATGTCGTGCGGCAACATATGCATAAAGAAGCAAAGACATGTATGGATTCCCCTGTGTTATGTTGCTCACCGTAGGTCGTTTTGAAATCTTCAGAAAAAGGAGTATTATATCTTTTAAAAGGTCTCAGACTAGCTGGCCGTAATCCTGTTTTACTCTTTAGGCTGGATGATACTTTTGAATACGACAACCAGTAGGGTATTTATCTGTATAGGATTTATATATTTTATTTTAAATTCACACTTCAATTAAACTTTTTTTATCTAAATGGTATACATTCGTCTGTGCATACTTTATCGTTTTATTACTAAAATGTCTGGTAGCTTTATTAAAAAAATTTGGAAACCATATTTAAAGTATACTATAATTGCATATCTTGTTGATTGTTAATGACTAAAGAAATTTTTTTGATAATAATTGTAACACAATAAAATCTTTAGAATAAAAATAATTATGACTAATGAAATTTAAATTATATACTTACTAGCTGCACCCGCCCGCTTCGCTAGTCATAATATTGAGTTTTGATTGTATAATTTGTTGGACTGAGTTATTTGTTAATTTATTTTATTATTATTATTATTTTTGGTCACTAACCACATTACTGGAAACAGTGGATAGTATTATTCACTTAAGTCTTATGTTGATTTAATTGTCAAGATGTTGTGAATAAAGATCATTATTCATTATTCACTATTCATAATTGAAATGTGCAGCAACCTCTCAGTTTACACAGTATCCAATTTATATGCAATTTAGAACAGCTGATGTTATGTATAGTTTACTGCTGTACTCAATTATTTATTATTTTAAAAGTTTACCATACCACAATTTTATTCTATTTGTTTTAATTAACAGCTGTTAATCAAATAAATCGATCAATTAATATAGCTCCATAATAATACCATGGGGATTTTGGAGGCCAGTAGGACGGAGACCTCAGGTAGAGGAGAAACATCCTTTCTTAGTGAGCCTCTAGGGGCCAAGATAAACCTATGTACAAAATATAGTCAATTAGACGTATAGTTTTGGAGAAATATTGATGATCGGTAAATGGCTTTTGTATATGTATATAGATATTGAATCACAGTTTTTCCGATTGAAATGCGTTTGTTATCTTAGAAAAGTTTCAAAGTATAGACAAATCTGTAAATTACTTTTAGAGAGCACAAACTACTGTGTTTCACTGTGAATCAGTGAAATATCCTGTTTCTAGCCATGTTTAGCCATGCCCTATGATATGGCTACGCATGCTTTAAAACTAAATTGTTAATTTTTCGATTGAATACAGTTTGTTCTCTTAGATAACAAAGTTTCATAGGCTAGAAAAATTTGTAAGTCTACTTTTAGAGGGCACAAAGCACGGTACTTGACTCTGAATCAGTGCAATATCATGTTTCTAGCCATGTACAGTCATGTCCTATAACATGGCTATACATGTGTTCAGATTAAGTTGTATATTTTCTCATTAAATATAATATGCTCTCCTAGATAACAAAGTTTCACAGTCTAGAAATTTTTTTTAAGTCTACTCTTAGAGGCCGTAAATTAACCAATTTGATTTTCACGCACACATTGAAAATATAGCTCTACCTAAGGACGAAGGAGGTGAGATAGAGCAAAGAGTCATAGGGAAAAAGTTGTCAATCGTCTCAAATAAGAAGGAAAATATGGTGTTACTTTTGCTGTAGAATCGTGCATTTAGCCGCTACAGTCCAATTACAGAAACGCTGTTTTTGGCATTTAAAATGTTTTGCAGTAAAAGGTCTGCCATCTTCGATTTATTAAGATTAAAAAAAAAAAAATATATTGCACATATAAAACATCAACCTTTACAAAATTTCAGCCTCGTAGGCTTAGTAGTTTTTTAGTTACAGCGATGAGTCAGTGGTATTTGCCTATTATAGATATAAATATCAATAGAAAGTAGCAAGTCAGAGAAAACATTTTAAATGACAATTAGAACATAAATATAATATTACATTTCCTACTTGAGATAAGTGTGTCTTGCATGGTTTTTAAACCAAATTATATATTATGCTCATTAAGTATATTGTAAATATCATGATGAAAAACCAAAACTATACTCTATTTCACGTTGAGAATGCAGTGAAATATGGACAAGCGCTCCGCTACTAACAGGTGCAAAAATAAGGTCCACCATCTGTCTGAGTGCTGTACTTGCTCGGTCTGACACGGCGTTCTAGGATATATATATATATATATATATATATATATATATATATATATATATATTATAATATTTTTGTTTTAGAAATCATATATTTGAAACGTTTAATAAAATTAAACTGTTACTCAAATTATTTAAAACATGGACGAATTGAGTCTCCTTATTTAACAATTGATTTAAAGTTAAACAAATTATTAACCATGAAAAATCTGTTGGTATTTTTAAGAATGTGTATCCATGTACAAGAAAAATATCAGTAATAATAAGAGAAATACAATAAAATAGACGAATAAAATAGTAATTATGTATTATATAATTTTCAATAAATTATGTACGCTTTTCGTATTTAAGAAATGTCATTTTGATCCAATAAATAATTACTTTTAGTGAAAAATTATATTGAAAAAAAATAAACCAGTGAAGAATGCGTTCCTTATTATCTCTAAACCATCAATAACTCGCTTGAAGACGAGACGGGCGTGTCACTTGTTTGGGCCTTTCACTCATTTTATCTTCTGTTGATTCTAAGGATTAAACACCCCAAGAGTTAGGGTTGCCATAAATGTTCAAAGTAAAATACGGACACCAGATATACTTGGGGGTCTAGGGGGGATTTTGTAAACGGTCTTATAAATTTTATGATACGCAATTTGGGTTGTTAAATTGGGAAATTTATACTAACGGCATTGTGATATTTAATATTAGTATTAGGCTACAACTATATTTCATTTTAAGATTTAAGAGTAATACAATACTAATATATTTCATAAAGTTTAACTTAAGTTGGCCGAACTCAGTTTACCTCAGCTGACTAAATATGACACAGTTAAATTGTCATAAATATCCTTGAAAATGCTTAGGCATCACTTGTACTAGTTGTACTGGCTGAAGGCTGAAACATGTCATATTTTCCTGATGAGATTACTTTTTTAAGTAAAGAACTATTGTTTTTAATAGCTTTAAAAAATGTAGTACATGACATGTCACTGTTAATTTTGATGCTCAGAATATCTTCGACCTTCTCCACTGACTGTATATTCCGATCGGGTGTCCAGAAATTTTCATTTATGAAAAAACTCGTTCAACTGTTCAGCAATGATATGGCTCAGGTGTTCATTACAATGTTAAAATGTACATGGTAGGGCTGACGTGTTCATTACAAGATTAAGGGGTACATGATAGGGCTGACATGTTCATTACAAGGTTAAGGTGTACATGGTAGGGCTGACGTGTTCATTACAAGGTTAAGGTGTACATGGTAGGGCTGATGTGTTCATTACTAGGTTAAGGTGTACATGGTAGGGCTGACGTGTTCATTACAAGATTAAGGTGTACATGGTAGGGCTGACGTGTTTATTACTAGGTTAAGTGTACATGATAGGGCTGACGTGTTCATTACTAGGTTAAGGTGTACACGGTAGGGCTGACGTGTTCATTACTAGGTTATGAATATAAATTGTCCTCATAAATCAGTTATATTAATATTTGGTACCAAACTATTATAACGGCGTCTGCAACAGGGGTTATTGGATATATTAAATATGCTTTCTTTGTTAAAGATAAACACCGTTCCATTGTTCGAAACAATGCCATGTTTTAAAGACAGTCTTACCAATTAAAACAAAGCATTCATGATTTAATTTGTATGATACAAGATTGGAATGATGTAATGCTATATGAAGATTCAAATATAGCATTTGATAAATTCCTTTCCTGACAATTTGATCAAAATTCCATTGACAAATTTTAACATACTAAAATAATGTTATGGGATATTTTATATATTCGTCAATGGTACAAACCCACCCATACACGTACAATGATACTAACCCATCCGCCTATCCATAAACGTACAATGGTACTAATCCACCCACACACCCATACACGTACAATGGTACTAACCCATCCACCTACCCATAGACATACAAAGGTACTAACCCACTCATACACTTACAATGGTACTCGCCCACCTATACATGTACAATGGTACGAAGTACCGGGCAGAGAAAGAGCAAATTCTAAAACTCTTTCAAAATTTTCACACTTTTACTTTCAGCCAAGAGATGAAACAACTTATTTTAAGGGGAGGGGGTGTGTATAGTATAATAGTGCATAGTATGTGAGTCATCATACAATACACAATTATCTCTAACGACTGTCGATTAACGATTGCCCCAAGTAATAATAAAACCAAAATACGGACGTATGGCAACCCTACCCAGAGTAAACTGCCAAGTTCCAGCCAGTATTCTTACCATTGTAACAACAATCACAGTTAAATTTGAATATTTTGTTTGATTACGCTTTTCAGAATCGAAAAAAAAAACTACCAGCAAAGGTGATATAGTGATTGCCATGCAATAAACAACAAATTCAATTTACCAAAATTTTTAAAGACAATAATTTAGAAAAAGTAATAATTTAAGATCAACCACATACTACAATCCTTGTTCTCTTGGAATGGATGGGTGACTAAAAATGTGACACTATATGTAACATCTACTCTAATGATTTGATGCGCTGTTAAAATAAATGAAAAATAATAACTGGCTTTATGAATAAATGCATTATAAATGCATCTTTAAACAGCATATTTTTTATCATATTAGGTTTTGTATCAAATGAATTGCAAACCTCCAATTGTTCACTTCAGTCATTGCAGGAGCAATGGAATCGTGGTTGGTTCAGAGTGCGGCTAGCTCACCAACACGATGTCCAACTCGCGCGCTTATGTTCATGTTTCTTTGTCACTTATTATCGACTGAACTATGCATATTAGGGGAAAAAGTTTGAATAAAAAAAACAAATGCTAATGTTTTTCTACAACTTTACCGCTGACGAAGCTTTCCTGATTAACAAATAAAAACCTTCCTTACAGGTCGACTTTTTAATGTAATTTCTCAAAAATATAAACTACTTTTTACTTTTGTTATATGATAACAAATTCAATTTATTATATCATTAACTAATACAAACACAGTCAGCATCCAATGCTTATGTATCAGGTTTACACAAAATGTCAAATCAACATTTACTGATTTAAAATGCAGTTCAAGTGAATTGTGTCCTTGTAAAACAGAATCTCTAAGAGATATATAATTAAAAATCATATACTTCATTAAAAAAATTACATTAATATATTGTTTGGTTAATACCATTGACAACATGAAATAAACGTCTTCCAAACGTCTACAAACATTTAAATGTAAACTTACGTTCTATCGGCGAACCAACGTTTGTATACAGAGCTGTAGCTCTCAAACTCCGATTTGATTAACATTGCTTATGGGCTTACCGCACTGCATCAAACTACACATAGGCTTACCGTACTGCATCAAACTGCCCACAGGCTTACCGTACTGCATCAAACTGCCCATAGGCTTACCGTACTGCATCAAACTGCCCATAGGCTTACCGTACTACATCAAACTACACATATGCTTACCGTACTGCATCAAACTACACATAGGCTTACCGTACTGCATCAAACTACACATAGGCTTAGCGTACTGCATCAAACTGCCCACAGGCTTACCGTACTGCATCAAACTGCCCACAGGCTTACCGTACTGCATCAAACTGCCCATAGGCTTACCGTACTACATCAAACTACACATAGGCTTACCGTACTGCATCAAACTGCCCACAGGCTTACCGTACTACATCAAACTACACATAGGCTTACCGTACTGCATCAAACTACACATAGGGCTTACCGTACTGCATCAAACTGCCCCACAGGCTTACCGTACTACATCAAACTACACATAGCTACCGTACTGCATCAAACTGCCCACAGGCTTACCGTACTACATGCTTACCGTACTGCATCAAACTACACATAGGCTTACCGTACTGCATCAAACTGCCCATAGTCTTACCGTACTGCATCAAACTGCCCATAGTCTTACCGTACTGCATCAAACTGCCCATAGGCTTACCGTACTGCATCAAACTGCCCATAGGCTTACCGTACTGCATCAAACTGCCCATAGGCTTACCATACTGCATTCTCAATGTGAAATAGAGTATAGGTATACGAACAGATATACAAGTTTCCTGATTTTTATTTGAAATATCTATATTCTATTCTAGTTTCAGTTACAAACAAGGGTCAAATAAACTATGTTTGTTCAATATCTCGAAGTCACAGTTTCAAATGTATACACTTAAATTAAAGTCTATAAGTTACTAAAAGAAAGTAAATTACCAAATATATAACATGTTTCTCTTTATTTTACTGGGCATCACTTTAAATCAAAAACTTTCAGTTAGATCCTTCTAGTATTTTCATTTAATTAATATTTCAATTAATATTTTACTAAAAATCCTGATATAAAATCTAAGTTGCGGTACAGGAATTGTCAAAAAAATACAACAATATTAGTACATACAATGTAAACTATTTATCAAATATACATACAATATATAATTTAACGTACAACGAGTATTTTAAAAATATATTAATGGGTTGTTAGTAAACAATGAAATTATAGTATCAGACTAAATACATATTAGCCCCTTAATTTACAACATTTCTCAAAACATTGGAATCATTTTTTAAATAAATCTATGTGAACAGTAAAATGTATTCTCCTAGAACATAAGTGTATGGTGCTCAAATTTATAAACGTGATTCTTTAACTTTGAAAAAGGTGGTCAAATTATTTATTTATTTTTTGTTATTTATTTAAACTTTAATGTTGTTTTCGTGTTCCAGATTGAAAATGTGAACGTGAAATGAAACTTAACTTTTTATTGAAGGAAGATAAAACTTGATATACTTTTACCTAGTAGTACATTCAGACTTCATATATGTTATAATAATGATACAAACAGGGCAATATCAGACAAGGCATGTATCCGGCCCAAGCCATGAAGTTGGTCGCCTTAGGCCAGTCAACACCTGTTATATTGTATATATATTGCCTGAAACACAACATTTGTACCATCAGTTATTAATCCTTGTAGATTTAATAGTAGTATAAAACTATTACAGATGGTTCTAGTAGTCACTAAAACTGTTAACAAAGATATTAATCATGTTAATAAATTTTAATAGATGTTACATCGTTTTTAAAACACCAATGCGACAGAGATGCACTGAGTGATAGAAGTGAGAAAGAGATTCTCATCCTCCACCATATAATTATATTTAGTCTTTGTTATAGACAAAACGTACATGGTAGGTCACATGTTGGCTGCGTAGTAGTAAGCCCCACCCATTATGTCATCAGTAGCAGTGACCATTGGGCGAGGATCTATATCACTTATAGTTCCAATTATAGTCTGTAAGGCAAAGAAAGTTTTCCCAGACCTTACACAATAGTAATGACCCATCCATTCACTCATATATGAAAGTGGTGGATCCAACCATCCATACAACGCGCAGTGATAGTTACCAACCCGCCCATCCTTACACATACAGTGGTGATGACCCACACACCCCCACCTGTACCTGACAGTGGTATTGGTTTATGGCAAAGGTTTTATTACGATAAACATTTGAATAACATTGTATTTACATACACAGGAGAGAGAGAGAGAGAGAGAGAGAGAGAGAGAGAGAGAGAGAGAGAGAGAGAGAGAGAGAGAGAGAGAGAGAGAGAGAGAGAGAGAGAGAGAGAGAGAGAGAGAGAGAGAGAGAGAGAGAGAGAGAGAGAGAGAGAGAGAGAGAGAGAGAGAGAGAGAGAGAGAGAGAGAGAGAGAGAGAGAGAGAGAGAGAGAGAGAGAGAGAGAGAGAGAGAGAGAGAGAGAGAGAGAGAGAGAGAGAGAGAGAGAGAGAGAGAGAGAGAGAGAGAGAGAGAGAGAGAGAGAGAGAGAGAGAGAGAGAGAGAGAGAGAGAGAGAGAGAGAGAGAGAGAGAGAGAGAGAGAGAGAGAGAGAGAGAGAGAGAGAGAGAGAGAGAGAGAGAGAGAGAGAGAGAGAGAGAGAGAGAGAGAGAGAGAGAGAGAGAGAGAGAGAGAGAGAGAGAGAGAGAGAGAGAGAGAGAGAGAGAGAGAGAGAGAGAGAGAGAGAGAGAGAGAGAGAGAGAGAGAGAGAGAGAGAGAGAGAGAGAGAGAGAGAGAGAGAGAGAGAGAGAGAGAGAGAGAGAGAGAGAGAGAGAGAGAGAGAGAGAGAGAGAGAGAGAGAGAGAGAGAGAGAGAGAGAGAGAGAGAGAGAGAGAGAGAGAGAGAGAGAGAGAGAGAGAGAGAGAGAGAGAGAGAGAGAGAGAGAGAGAGAGAGAGAGAGAGAGAGAGAGAGAGAGAGAGAGAGAGAGAGAGAGAGAGAGAGAGAGAGAGAGAGAGAGAGAGAGAGAGAGAGAGAGAGAGAGAGAGAGAGAGAGAGAGAGAGAGAGAGAGAGAGAGAGAGAGAGAGAGAGAGAGAGAGAGAGAGAGAGAGAGAGAGAGAGAGAGAGAGAGAGAGAGAGAGAGAGAGAGAGAGAGAGAGAGAGAGAGAGAGAGAGAGAGAGAGAGAGAGAGAGAGAGAGAGAGAGAGAGAGAGAGAGAGAGAGCGAGCAAATTAAGTGTTAAAATCAATTATCCATAGTTTATTACTTATACTCTTAAAAGACAAATAATACATACAATTAAAAATAACATGTAATGTCATTTTCATTAAATAAAAAAATTACATAATTTCAATTTTTAAGCTTTTTAATCTCAGAATTATTTAAAGTTGTTGATACTATGATCTTTTGAAACGTAAAGCGGTATTTCATCCACTTATTTTGCCAATTCAGTAAAATTTCAACATTATTCTTAGACACAAACTGTAATACACACTTTTTAAACTTATATACCAGATTTCTATACTTGTTTTCCAGCCCTCACGTCAAATTTTATGAAATAAGTCACCACAAATGTATTATAAGATAAGTACAACATGTAAACATATTATGGTTATAGATTTTGGACAAAGGAATTATGTCACTAACCACACAAACTGGGGTATCCAGAAGAGAGTGATATTCCAGTACACAGACCACAAGATAAGAGCCAGTCGTTGCTGCCGTTGTAGCTCCATTCCCTTCCAGGGTAGAGCAGTCTTGATATCATCGTCGTTGAATTTTTCTAAACTTACTCCCCTCGAGAAAGCTACCAAGCGATCTTGCAAGGCCATTGTCTTGAAGATTTTTATGATCATGATTGCAATTAGAAGAACAGGTATCCAGAACGTAATCACAGGGGAGAGGAGAGCGTATATGATGTTCGTCTGGAAACATATGTTATTTTATAACTTTAAAACATGAAAGCATGCATTTTGTAGATAAATAGAATAGAACATTGTTAGAGTTAAAGTTGTTAGAGCTTCCTCCTGTGGAGCAATCTTACTATCAATGGCTTAGACGAATATACGGTCAAAAAAATAATATAACACTGTCATTATTGATATAACATTTCAACAGATACACATAATTGTGGAAAAGAATGTTGAGTATTAACTAGGTACAATTTCAAATTTTCATATAAATTATAAGTTGATAATAACAATTAAAATAAATAGGGCCTATTGTAATTTTGTTCATATGCATAGGAGGAATAAAGAAATTCAGTGTGCTATTTAAGGTCAGCAGTTTACGTGGCCAGACAGCTGATCGACTCTCCCACCTTTCCTTATAACACGACATAAAATGGACTTTACCACACATACTTTGTACATGATACAGTGATGGACTCTCTCACCAATATCTATTTTAGTAACAGGAAATAGATATATAGTACCACTCTCCTTCAGCAAAAGACACAAAATGGGCTTTCCCACACACTATCAGCACATAACAAAATACAGACCCAGGGTGAACAAGATCTTCCACTAAATGAGAGAACTTTCATCTCTCTTGCTTAAGGTAATTAATTTTAAAGTGATTTGTATAAAAATATTACAGGTTTCATACTGTATACAGCTCTCAATTTATAATAGTTATTATGGTTCTAAACTCTCTCATTTTTGAACGTCATAACGAATATTTTATAAGTATTTTCAGTAAACGTTTGAGTATCATATATTTTGATATATATTTGCACATGTAGGCTATTAATTGATTAAATGTTAAATATTTTTCAAGCATCTTCAAAAGTTTGTGCCTTTGCAACGATTCAGTAAAAACACTTTTTACGTGTGCCTATCAGACACATAGGTTAAATAAGTATCATCACAAAATCTTCATATCTGCTTTGTTGAACTATGTCTAATAGTTTTTACTCATAGTGTGACGTCATAATTTAAGATTTATTTTGGAAATTCTAGTCAGAAAACAAGAAACTAATACAAAATGAAAAGAGTTTCTACTTATTTGTCATTTACTTGTTGAGAAATTAATTGATTTATAGTTTAGTTTGATTGCAAGAAAATTCCAAACGTTCTTTACCTATGTAGAAAAAAAGTAAATAAAGACTTTTAAAACTCATTTATACAAGTGTGTAAGTTGAAAAAGAAAATTACTATATGTTAATGAATTTTAATCGTTTATATCAATGATCTTAACTAGTTTTCTTCCTCAATGAAACATTGGTTGATCTTAATTAAAGGTTTTCAGGTAATTCATTATCGGGTTTACAAAGTAATTAAGATATGAATGGCCCAATATATTCAAGTTGTGAATTACAATCTAAATAGGAATTACTTTAAATTATTTACGTCAACGTATCAAAACAAAACAAACAGAATTTCGGTTTCCATATAGGCTCGTTTCACACAGGAGAACTAAAATTAGTAAAATGTAGCAAAGCAGGCATTGATCCGTGCAACTATAATAAAAACACTAAAACAGTCAAAACTTGTACCCCATATTCCAGACACCATTTATACATTGTGGGCCATGCACCACTCTCCTACCGACCAGTGTCTCTACATGCCTTACCCACTAACCCATACACGTAAAGTATTGGTATTTACGTAAGGTATTGACTGTATTTTCACTACCAAGGTAGTAGATAGATAACATTCACCACATTTAGGCAGTTAGAATCAAATCAAAAAATAAATCCCACCCACCCACCCTACATGTACGGTGGTACTGACTCAACCACACACGGAAGGTACCATTTACCCACCTGCCCACCCTTACATGGATGATGGTGTTGACCCACCTGTACACCTTTACACGTACGTTAGTACCGACCCACCCACACACATATGGTGTAGTTGACCTACCTGCCCACCTACCCTACATGTACGTTGGTACTGACTCAACCACACACATAAGGTGCCATTTACCCATCTGCCCACCCTTATATGGATGATGGCGTTTACCCACCTATCCAGCTTTACACGTACGGTAGTACTGACCCACCCACACACATATGGTGTCGTTGACCTACCTGCCCACCCACCCAACACTTACGGTAGTACTGACCCACCCACACACATATGGTGTCATTAACCTACCTGTCCACCCACCCTACACGTACGATAGTACTGACCCACCCACACAAATGTGGTGTCGTCAACCTACCTGCCCACCTACCCTACATGTACGTTGGTACTGACTCAACCACACACATAAGGTGCCATTTACCCATCTGCCCACCCTTATATGGATGATGGCGTTTACCCACCTATCCAGCTTTACACGTACGGTAGTACTGACCCACCCACACACATGTGGTGTCGTCAACCTACCTGCCCATCCACCCTACATGTACGGTGGTACTGACTCACCCACACACACATATGGTGTCATTACCCTACCTGCCCACCCATACCTGCAAGGTGTTTTGCCCCAACTCAGTCGCTCAGATACGTAAATTGGTGCTGTCACAACCTGCTGCCCTGCGTACGTATTTAGGCTAGTGGAAGGTTCGTTATCTGGATCGGGACATTTCTATCTCATGTGTGTAGGTGGGCGGGAGGGTCAATGCCACTGTACACAGCTCATCACAAGACAAATTACGTATTTGTATTACTATTATGTGGTATAGTTAGCAGTTATTCTGATCACCACTACTTACTTTGGTTGGTGACTTTCAGGAAACACAGGAGAAAGTGTAGTATGAGTGGTAGGGCCCAAATTCTGGGCTTCTAAACAGGTAATGTCTTTAAATGAACTAATTAATTATTGTTGTTCCATCCATCTCCCAGTTAATAATACATTATAGACTCTTTCCCGAGCCACAATGTCTCTGGTTTCTGACTAATATGTGTTTCAAAACCACTAAATTCTGTATGATTGTAGTAAATTATTATTATGACGTGGTTTACATTAAATCTAAAATTTCCCAACAATTAAAACACTAAAATATTTGATATTTTAATATATTATCATAGTTTAGTAATTATATAAAATAAACCCTTATTAGTTGAGCCTACTAAGGAAAATAAAAATTACCTTGTATTTACAGTCATTTTTGGTCCTTGAGATGATGTAGCTGTCATTCGTGTTCCACTGAAGTAACACTGGTGGGATTGTAACCACCAGAGGTACAAGGAAGCTGAACACCACCATCACTACAACCACAGAGGAGCTCATTGCTTTGTTGTGTAGATCTGGACGGGCCAGCAGAATATATCGATCCATCAAGGCGAAAAAGCACAAGAGTGCGAGCAACATGGGTAGGTAAACATTGAGCGTGTGCCAGGTATCACACACAGTCCATCCCAAGGCATAGGAGTCCTTCTGGTTAAAGATATGGTTCACATAGTCGATACACGCGGTGAGGGTTTGCAGAATCAGAGCCAGTGAGATCGCCGTGATGTACATGTTAGTGGTCCTTGGCAGATTGGACTTGGTCCTAACATTGTAGATAGTATCGATGTTACCGACAAAGCCCACCACCACGATCGCCGTCTGGACGATGATTTTCAAACCAAATTCTATTTGTTGCAATGGTACACCAAGTATATTGAAGGCATCCATAGCTTGAGGTCTGTACTTTTACCTTCAAGCTTTATTGATTTCAAGCTTCCCAGTGTGGTGATCGCAAGACTGGTCAATATCCACGGTGTGCCTGCAATTATTACCAGTGTGGTGATCGCAAGACTGGTCAAAATCCACGGTGTGCCTGCAATAATTACCAGTGATTTTGTGTTAAATTATTAAAGTAATATTACTTTAAACGTTACAATTGATTAGAGTGTGTTTATATGACTTTTAATAAACAATTATTCTCTTGTAAGTATCCGTGTTAATATGTTAGGAAAGGCGATAATATAGTGATTTAGGAATGCAAGTTAAGTTTTTGTGCAGTAACAACAAACTATTTGAGTTAAAGAATTCGTTAGTTTCTTTTATTTGCAAATGACGTATTATTTTCGTTATACTCAGGTTTATGCATTAGGCTAATAAATATCCTGCTTTATTCTATGAAAGATCAATTTAAAAGGTCTATATGCAATATCATAAGTTATTCCAGGTTTTTTGTAAATAAATGTCTCGTATTTTAATTTAAAAAATTTTTACTAACCCACATTTCATTAAATATGTGGATGGTATCGATAAGTTAACCACATAGCCTTGGTAAAAAAAAAAAAAAAAAAAAAAAAAAAAAAAAAAAAAAAAAAAAAAACAATTACGATTTTAACCAAAAGTGGCCATTACAAGGAAAAAGTGACTATTTAATTTTAGATATATAAAACGTAAATTTTTTTGTGCCTATTGCTTATAAATATATTATTTTGATTGATTTGTTTCATAATGAACAGTATATTTTTTTTAATTTAAAAAATTTTTTACTAACCCACATTTCATTAAATATGTGGATGGTATCGATAAGTTAACCACATAGCCTTGGTAATAAAAAAAAAAAAAAAAAAAAAAAAAAAAAACAATTACGATTTTAACCAAAAGTGGCCATTACAAGGAAAAAGTGACTATTTAATTTTAGATATATAAAACGTAAATTTTTTTGTGCCTATTGCTTATAAATATATTATTTTGATTGATTTGTTTCATAATGAACAGTATATTTTTTTTTATAAAGTGGTGAAAATGATGGAGAATTTTTTGAGCTGTTTAACACTGGCTGCGGTAATCTTCCATATTAATTATTTTATATTACTTAATTAAAAAAATGAAATGCTTGTGTATTTTCCATAGAGAATTTACTATTTTATCACTTACTGATCGATATTTGATTTTAGCAATTGACCAGAATAACGGTAATACACAATAAAGACATCACTTATAAATCTGCTTGGTTTAAAATTAGATAGTTTGATACATATAACAAATGTGTATTTTGATGAAATTAAGTTTTTTGCATTGTTTTTGTTACTTGTTCAAAATATATTATTGTTAAGTTTTGTTAGAATAATGTTATTGATTTGCGTGGAGATATTTATAATAATAGTCTTATAGATTAAAAAAAACTTGCATCATGCTGATTGTAATTGTTAGTTATTAGTGCTGCGTTTTAGTTGGGCTTTTCCTGTAATGTATCATATGTATATAAATAAATAAATTCCACTCTCTCAAATATTTCTTCTTCTTTTTTTTGATTTTGTTTTAAATGAAATGTTCTACCATTATTTATATAGGATCATGGATTAGATGAGGTTTGAAGTACTGTAAAGGAGGGCGAACAATAAGTCCTTTTGGCTTAAGGTCCGTTACCAGGTTTGAAGCCTGGCCCTCCAAATCATAATAAAAAATTATTGATGTACTACAGCAATGACTTACTGAGTTGTGTAAAAACAAAATTTAATAACTAAAGTTTCCGCCAACGACCAAGTCAAGGTGTTATCTACAAAATTTACACCACCAAACGTTTCGCTCGTGCTGAGAAGTAAATATTGTAGACAACACCTTGATGAGGTCGTTAGCGAGGGCTTTAGTTATTAGTAATTACACCAGCCGCTTAAACCTACGAAATAATACAAAATGTAAAATTAGCTTTATAAACATTTTTATCGTTTCTGATATAAATATATATTCTAGTGTTTTACTTAACCAAATAAATTTAATATTTTTTCGACAATACTGAATTATTTTAAATAAGTATATATAATAATTCAGTATATATATAATATACCTCTCATGTATAAATGGAGTATAACTGGAGTATGGAGTTGACTGTTTAATGTTCGCCGATGACATTAAAGTATTCACACGTATCTCTACAGCAAGTGATTTCAATGCTCTCCAATCAAGTCTCTTGAATATAGAAAATTGGTGTCATTCTAATTGTATGGAAATGAATCCCAGCAAGTGCAATGTCATTACCTTCCATCGTTCTGCTGAACACACTATCTTTGGTTATATGCTTCATGGTTCCCTCCTGAAACGAGTTGAATCTATACGTGACTTGGGCATTAATATGACCTTCAATCTGAATTCTGCTGACCACATCAACAATATTATTGGCAGAGCTGTTCGTAATCTGGGATTTCTTATCAGAACCTCCAGGAGTGGTTTGAGCATTGATGCAATGAATGCGGTCTACAAGGCTCTTGTGAGGTCTATCTTGGAGTTTGGTTCTACTGTGTGGTCCCCGCATCAGGTTGGACTTATTCAACGTCTGCAGAAGGTCCAGGACAGATTTGTGAGAGTGGTGGGAGTTAAAATGGGTTTCGACTACCAGTCTGTGCCGTTGAGTGAAGTTGAAGAAGTACTGAATCTGCAATCTCTAGAGTCTAGACGGCAATTACAGGACCTTATTTTCCTTCGAAGAATACTCCTTGGGGATGTGGACTGTCCTGAGATACTCAGCCTTATTGATCTGCGAGTTCCTGGACGGACAAGATCTGCTCAGACTTTCTATCATCAAGCCTGTTCAACTAACTATGAGATGAATAGTGTGGTTCCTCGGTTGCATAGATTGGGCAATTTGGTCTCCTCTAATTTTGATTTTTTCCATGGTAGTAATCGCCAACTAAAGTTAATATTCTATAAAAAATAGGAATGCCTCATAAATGCTGTTTTTTTGTTTTTGTTGTTTGCTTGTAAACTTAGAATTAATAATGATCTAATTTTCAATTGTTATGTAGTTATTAACTTTGTCATAATTTTACTTATCATATATATTCTTGTGTAAGGACATTTTTTGTGTATGCATTTTGCAGTTCTTTGTCAACTATGCATGTAACGTGCTCTGAACTAGTTTTTACATTAATACTATTATTGCCTGTGAATGATTACGCACTGCATGTTAGTTCTTGATCTTGTTATGTATGGAAATAGTCTTGAAACATTATTATTTTTGTGAATGATCACTCTGAATATTAGATCCTAGTTTTGTTTTCATTAGCTGGCTAATTCCTCTATGCATGTATGAATCATTGAACTGGTTGTACATTAGATTTGTATTCATTATATATATTTATAATAGGTAGTGAATGGTGCTGTACTGGATGTTAGATATTGATTGATTGATTGGTTTGCTTGGCTGTAATCTCTCTTTCACCAGTCTTTGTATTTGCATGTTGCATGGAGAATTCTTGAAGCATGAAACTAAATAGACTGATTTCATTTTATTTATGTATTTATGTGATGATTTGTATGACACATTTGTAAATTGGCGTATGCCGTATATGGAAATAAATAAATAAATAAATAAATAAATAACTATGTAAGCCTATAAATATAGTATACATCTTAAAATCACAGATCAAATGATGAAAATGTTCTAGTTATTATTCCCAATGCTTTAAAACAATTTAATAACAATAAGTAATAACTGTGATTACACCGATCATGCATTGTTATTTCTATTTTTCAAGTGTATAATTCGCTGAAACGTATTATTTGAAAGATACTCATTTTTTTCCTTAGGTGAAAAAAACAAATTATCAGTAAAGTTTACTATGCATTGTTTTACGTACACACATGGCTTACAGTTATTATATGATTAAAAATGTTTAACAAACCATATTAATCCTTTAAAAGGTATTAAGATTAACTTCAAACATTATATCATCAAATTGTAAAATTATAGTTTTTATGGCGTAATATACGACATAAGTGATAGGATGACGAAGTTATTGTTATTGAATAAAAGTAGATTTAATATGTAAAAAAAATTAAACATCCACTCTCTTCCTTGGCTAGGAAATATCAAACGTATTAGTTACATGCATGTATCTGGACGTCAAAATGTTTATAAAATACATATTTTAAAAATATGTTACATTTAATTTTCAAAGAATCTATCGCTTATATCTAATCTAATCGTCTAATCTAAATGATAGTATATATAAAAGTCCCTGTGATATAATTTTTAAGGCCTCTCTTGTTATTAATATTATTCCCTCTGTGAGTAGCTAATAAACACTCACCATATATCTAATAAACAACATTTAATTGACAAAATATATAATATAATAAAGCAAGTGTAAATTTGTATATGGTCCTTGAGATTGTTTAATTTGAATAATCTTCAAATAAATACGTTTGTATTATAAAAGTACGTTTTCGGGAGGTCGCATTGTAAAAAGTCATGCATTTGTAGGCCGAACCGATGGTTTAGAAAACACAGAGGATTTTTAGACACAACAGCTTAATCCATAAAACTCTTCCTAACTGTGGGTACCTAAAACAATAAACTGTCTTGAATATCTAATTCGGCTTTAATAAGGGTGGAAAATTGTATTGGATTGATGAATTTGGATTTTAATTAGCAATGCTCACTTAAGGAGTTCATACAAAAAACATTCATATTCTCATTGAGGGAAGAGCCTCTCAAATACTCATAGATTAGGCCATTCATATTTAGTTTAGATAAAATCGTTTACATTAATTTAGAAATTATGAGTTAGTACAAATAATTATTGGTAAGGTTTTCTGCGATTTCCTCTTCCACGAAGAAAAATTATTTCCTAGATTAATTTAAATGAAGATATTTATTTAAACGGTTAATTTATCTATTTGAACTATCAAAATTACCGAAAATACCTTAGTAAATATAATTAAAACATTTTTTGTATAGTGATTTATGTTTGTGTAGTGCTTTACTTCAAACATAGATGTGTTTTTAAAAGTAAATTTATTTAATGTAGTTAAAAGTCTGTTAACAATTCAAAGTAGTACTAATACCAAAAGGAGACAGAAAAATGATCAGAAACGTGTTTGTTCTATTACAAACTGACAGATACATATTTATAGGTATACCATCGTACATTTTGACATAATTGCAGACAACAATTCAATGGGTATATTTAGAAACTCCAAACTACTAAATTAATAAATGAAAGTTAGCTAAAAGTGAAATAAGACAACACTGAAATTGTTAATACATTGGGTCAATTAACGGAAACCTTAAAGCAGCAGTTATAGCATGATGTGACCTTTTAATAAATGCAAAATTTAGGAAAAATATATTTTAGTAGTCTTTTGATTAGTCACCCTTTTTGGTAACCAATGACTTTCCACATAATTTTACCGAACAAGTGGTACAACGTAGTATACTTAGAAAACGTCTAGAAATACTGTTTCAATGATGGGAATAGACAAAAACCATATCTTCCAAAAGGTGTTTGATGCATATTGTCTGATCCGATTCTGCTCATTGTTCTGTAATAATGGTATATCATACATATTCTTTACATATTGCGCGATATACGATATTAGGTGTTAAATAAAGAATTTTTATGACAAAGAAAATGTTGGTCCAAAACTGAATTAATATACGTTTAGTTTTTAACTGACTATACTAAACATATTCTACTTTTTTGGAAATTCATTGTTAATTTCATAAACCTAAAGGAACTACTTAAAACTGGGGATACTCAAGAGTTTGGACATCTAATACAAAATACTCAGAAAATAACGTAAAGATTTTGTGTTAATATGTTATTAAAGGAACACTTATTACTTCAAAGAAATGTTTTATAGTTAGTATTCAGACTAAAATGGACTTTTTAAATTAATTTCTTTTGACTGTATTATGTAGTGATAGTATAATAACAAAAAAAGTCATTTGAATATATAATAGTTATGTGAACACTGGTAAGTGTATGAAAACTGTTTGCCTATGAATATTTTACCCTATTTTGGTTAGAGTGAATATTAAATAGTAGCCCTGGGCGAATGTTCTATGTAAAGACCTGTGTCCAATTTCCGGTCAGCTTCCTAGCCTTGGTCCAGAACTCACGTTAAACCGTTTGTTTCGGGTTAAATGGTAAAGATAAATACTAAACATTTCCTGCATATTTAAAAGTAATGTAACTTGTTCTAGAAAATGTTGACTTATACATTTTCCTCAGTACTACATTCAATTTAATACTCTTAGTAATGACTCTTACATCAACAGACCAGTACTTTTTGTATCGAGGCTTTTAGCTGAGAGAGTCACTAAATATTTCAGAATATGTGTAATTAAAAGAGAATGATGTAACTATGTATCTCCAAAACCATTATTGTAAATAGATTTTAGCCACAGGTTTTTAGTAATAGGCCCTATGATAAAAAATAATGGGGAAATATGTTATGTTCCTCTTTTTAAAAATATAACGCATTATCTTATGAGTAAATAAAATGTTCAAAAAATATCTTATTTTTCAAAAATAAATTTAATTATACCAATTAATTCAAGTTATAAAATAAAAAATATATATTTTGTTTAATCAATGTATATACAAAAAATATGCTACTGTAATATTATTTTATACTCATCATGTAACGTACATTTACAAATTATTCAAATGTATAGATTATCGTATACAAATCACGTAAAAATGTTGATTTCATAAATAATTTTATTTTATTACTAAGATATTGTTCTTTAATTAATTATTAGAGCTTAATTTTAACATTTTCCATTTTTAAAGATATGCCCAGAAAGTAATAATACAAAAAACTAGTGACTAATAGCGTAAATATTTAAAAAAATTATTTTTTAATATTTACGTCCCCCATTTTATTTAAAAAAGGATAGCACAATACCTAGTATTGAACAAACCTGGAATAGACTAATGTATACGTGCAAGCTTGGGAACACCGGAGTGACTGACGTATTTGTCCAGGGTGTGGTCCAGCCGCACGTGAATACATAATTAAAACATGAAACATTCACTTACATGGGTTAGAGGTCATGGGAAATTAATTGGAAACTCTAATAAATATACGATGGGACAGCTACTATATGTCACACCCTAATGTTGAAATTGTCCTCATAGTATCACCACATCATTTCATATACTTTTATAATTAAACTGTAAGATCAATGCCGTTTATGTCTTAAATAAATTTGTAATTAGGAAAATAATAATCTTAATGAACTTTTGAGTACATTCTGTTTTATTTTCACTGTAAAACTCTATAGTTTAACTTTTTTTACTTGTTTTTACTCTATTAGTTTTTCAATAAATGACTATTATAATAAGAAATAGAAAACAAACGGTATTATTGTTATAAACATGATTCTAATACGAAATGGCCTGTATCTTGGTATTGCCTATTGATGAATATGGTTTAATTTAAAATAAGAAATAAAATTGTATATAGGTACCACCTATTCTTTACAACTTCTGTCATATAAATGTGCCATTGTTATGCAAAAACGATTTTGTTACAATCATTACTTCCTGTATGTTTGTATATCCTGGCGAATTAATAATAATAAAAAAATTAAGTGAAACAATGTACAGTATAACATGAACCAGATTTAAATAGATTAAAATAGATTTATTTACGTTAATTTTTTATACCTAAATGAAACTTACTAAATTGATACATTTTAGGTACTAAACCGTTTATTATGACAAATCATATTTACCACTAACTTTTGAATGATAACAAAAGATTGTTTGACAAACAAAATTACCTACCTTACCCCTTTGGCGTTACAACCTGGTGTAGACCTTGACCTCATTCACGATGTGCCTTCCTTACCCCTTTGGCGTTACAGCCCGGTGTAGACCTTGGCCTCATTCACGATGTGCCTACCTTACCCCTTTGGCGTTACAGCCCAGTGTAGACCTTGGCCTCGTTTACGATGTGCCTTCCTTACCCCTTTGGCGTTACAGCCCGGTGTAGACCTTGACCTCATTCACGATGTGCCTTCCTTACCCCTTTGGCGTTACAGCCCGGTGTAGACCTTGGCCTCATTCACGATGTGCCTCCCTTATCCCTTTGGCGTTACAGCCCGGTGTAGACCTTGGCCTCATTCACGATGTGCCTCCCTTACCCCTTTGGCGTTACAGCCCGGTGTAGACCTTGACCTCATGCACGATGTGCCTTCCTTACCCCTTTGGCGTTACAGCCCGGTGTAGACCTTGGCCTCATTCACGATGTGCCTACCTTACCCCTTTGGCGTTACAGCCCGGTGTAGACCTTGACCTCATGCACGATGTGCCTACCTTACCCCTTTGGCGTTACAGCCCGGTGTAGACCTTGGCCTCATTCACGATGTGCCTCCCTTACCCCTTTGGCGTTACAGCCCGGTGTAGACCTTGACCTCATGCACGATGTGCCTTCCTTACCCCTTTGGCGTTACAGCCCGGTGTAGACCTTGGCCTCATTCACGATGTGCCTCCCTTACCCCTTTGGCGTTACAGCCCGGTGTAGACCTTGGCCTCATTCACGATGTGCCTACCTTACCCCTTTGGCGTTACAGCCCGGTGTAGACCTTGGCCTCATTCACGATGTGCCTCCCTTACCCCTTTGGCGTTACAGCCCGGTGTAGACCTTGACCTCATGCACGATGTGCCTTCTACCCCTTTGGCGTTACAGCCCGGTGTAGACCTTGGCCTCATTCACGATGTGCCTACCTTACCCCTTTGGCGTTACAGCCCGGTGTAGACCTTGGCCTCATTCATGATGTGCCTACCTTACCCCTTTGGCGTTATAGCCCGGTGTAGACCTTGACCTCATTCACGATGTGCCTCCCTTACCCCTTTGGCGTTACAGCTCGGTGTAGACCTTGGCCTCATTCACGATGTGCCTACCTTACCCCTTTGGCGTTACAGCCTGGTGTAGACCTTGGCCTCATTCACGATGTGCCTACCTTACCCCTTTGGCGTTACAGCCTGGTGTAGACCTTGGCCTCATTCACGATGTGCCTCCCTTACCCCTTTGGCGTTACAGCCCGGTGTAGACCTTGGCCTCATACGAATCGGCTTACGCAAAAAGGTTCTAAGTCATGTAGAGGAAACTTTCGGAAAACAAAAAAAAAAAAAAAAAAAACCATCCACAGTCTAAATTAGGAAATCAGACTAAAATTTTAATATTACATAAAATACTAGTCCTAAAGTACTTAAGCTTTGACTAGTTACCAATCATAAAAATCAATTTGTTGTTTTGGTATATTTTTTTTTTTTTTTTTTGCTGGACTTACAACGTTTTTGCATGGTATGGAAAAAACGTAAACAAAAATTATTTCAAGAATTTATTGTACACAGAATTTCTTTAGGAAAGTCACAAATTGTCATCAATAAGTTCATTTTCGCCGTCGGATAAATCCCCAGTATCCCAATTCAGTATTTCATTGTAGAATTCTTCAAATTCTGGTGGGATGAACGGTAAAAGTTGCCTTATGTCATTAAGTTTCTGTACTTTTAGTGGTATTTTCCCTGTTGGATAGGCTTTATTAGTGGGGAATGTCGGTTTTGGTTCTTGACGGTGCGATAGTTTGAAGGTTTGCACTGTCAATCCATCAATAAAATGTCTTGCTATGATGGTCCCCGGTGTGGTTTGGCTGTATGTGAAATGCATTATGGAAGAGATGCCAAAATAAACTTTTTGTGCCTTAGGGACTTTATTACCTCGTGTTTCCTCAGACACGCATGTTTTTTTATAAAAATCTTTCCACCAATTTTTAAAATCAAATATATCAGCTGCATCAACCTCAACAACCGAAAACTTCTGCGACTGACTGCTGGCGATGATGATTTCTGTAAGCTGATGTACTGAGTAGAGTCTGTCATGTTTCCTAAGGCTTCTTTTGATTATGGAAAAATCCCTATCGCAAGGGAGAAATGAGTGGCCACGTACAGGATAATACTGCTCTATTTTCTTAAATCTCTTGCTATCAGTGAGAGCCAGAAAGAGTCTGTTTAACGAGTGATTTTTATTTTGCCCGGAGCAGTTATCCGAGTAAACATGTACTTCATCAATGTCACTTGGAACAGATAACAAATAATTGTATACAAATGAGCATACCTCGTCTGGACATTTTCTGGCCTGTCCCTCGTGATATACATGAATGACAGCTTTATTTTGTTTTATGTCATGGATACAAAATACATTGACTGTAAGTTGTCTAAGGTAAAATGTGTCTTGTACTGGGATCATTGGTAAACTTAAATTTTGCATGTAATCGAATGCGATAGCCAATACATTTTTTTGACTATTGGCAGTTGCGTTGTCAGATGCTGATCTTAGCCTACTGTAAAACTTTTGAGATTTTCTCTCATGGACAATTTTTTCTGCGGCTGCTACTCTTTTAGCGGCTTCACTTAAATGAGGAGATTTAATCTTTACCGCAAGTTCTTCGCATGTTGGACAGCTGTCAATTTGTGGCCTTCCAAATTTTAGTGCATAATTTTCATTAAAAAATTTACAAAAATATGAGTAGCCACATTTCATGTCAGGGTGTTTTTCTTTAAACATTTTAAACATAGTTTTTAAGGTCAGCCTGCTATCAAGATATTTTGTCAACTTCCCTGCGTATTTACTTTTTTTTTACAGGGAAACTATCAATGTGTTCTCTTATAGCCAACCTTACTTGTCCAGGAATTGTATTAGCAGAAGTTTGTTTACCACGTAGGTCCTTGGGGGATTTCCCTAACAACAAAAGGTTTCGTAGTCTTCTTATGCGGCTTATTTTTATTCCAAACAAAGACTGAAAGGCTTTAACACATACCTGCTGTCTGTGATCTCCTACCATTACATAATAATTGAAGCTTTTTTCATGATGCGTCCTTGCATTTGCTCCTTGTTTCCTGGGCCTGTGTTTTTTTACATTTTGGCTTGTTATTAGAGATTGTAGGAATACGTCTTGCTCGTTTTTCGTGTCAAAACTTCTTAATCTAACAAATATTTCGTCTTCATTTTCAGCCAATCGTTGAGTACACTGCTGTTTACATCTGAAACAACGAAATAGGTTTAGGCTTACGACAAATTATCAGTGAGTTAGGTTAGTTAAGGGTTTTAAGGCTAACACAGAGTTTAGGGGCGGGATGACATCACAGAACTAGTTATTAAAATATTAACTAATAAATGATACCTAGGTAAAATTAACACAACGTAATCCAAAAAATAAAATTGGCAAAGATTACCCAAAACAAACACAATTGCCATTAATAATATATTTCATTAGGCCTATGTCTCTACAAGTTAAAATAACGTGATGAATCTCAACGAATTAAAGGCGATTGTCTACTTACTCACAATGTGGTCCAGAAGTAACAGCAGGGACAACCCTATTCTTGTAGTCAACATATTCATTCCCTTTTATTCTTGCATGTTTGATTTTATTCCTCTTCCAACTTGACTCATCCTTAAACTTTTTGCCTCTACTAGTACTGGGTTCTTCATCCATTTAAACAATATAGTAAGTAAATACAACCAACTTTTAGAATACAATTTAAACACACACACACTTCTGACAAAAGACTGACGACTGACATGTCCAGCAAATTAAGAGATGAAATTCACGGCTGTATTCGCAGAGTTACCAACGTAATCCAGCACATCCTTCTTATCTTCCCCTTCGCACAATCCATGCACAAACGTTCTAAGTCAGTGACATAGAATCTTTTTGCACGGAACTGAAATTTGAATCAGTTATTACTGTGGTAACGGAGCATCAGACTAAGAATGTTTTTGCATGAAAATGTGCATCTATCCTTTAGAAACGTGTTTCTGGTATAAAGTCAAAATGGGAAAAAAAGTGACTTAGAACCTTTTTGCACAAACCGATTAACACGATGTGCCTCCCTTACCCCTTTGGCGTTACAGCCCAGTGTAGACCTTGGCCTCATTCACGATGTGCCTCCCTTACCCCTTTGGCGTTTCAGGTGTAACCAAGCATTCAAATTTAACCAATTTCATATATATATATATATATATATATATATATATATATATATATATATATATATATATATTTCAAGATATCAAATATTACATTGCTTCATTAATTTGGGACAGGCTGGTGTTGATTGCAATGGTTTATTTTCTATATCTTTATATTTACCGTTATGTTTAACGTGTTACTCGTATTATGTTTGTATTGTAGTCCATATGTTACTTAAAATAAAATATTTATTATCAGTCTTGACAAATCCAATTTACATTGGTATTCTTTTAATATTAGATTACCCAATAAGGGTTGTGGAAAATTCAAATTATACTTGAAATAATTTATATATTGATCCACTCATACACATAAAGTGGTATTACTCCTCCCAATAAACTATACACGTATTTATTTTTTGAATAATCTAAAATAGTTATAGTTTTTCTCACTACTAAAAAGTAGTGCTTAGTGCTATGATACTCAATATTTCTTATACATTATAAGGTATAGTTATAATTTAGATATCATCTTAGTATTAAATGCAAGGCCCTACTTTTTAATCATTAGTAATCACATACACCATTTTAATCACTGAAATGTTGATACTTATGTTTTTTCTATGTAAAATTTACAATGAATTACTTAGTTTTACCGGAACTTTAACAGATATTAGGCTTTTTTAGTATTTATATTCATCCAGAAAATACTTCTATACAAAAGTAGTTTGAATGGCAAATAACATTATTATTATATAAATAACCCATTAAAATCATAGAGAATTAATTTGACAGTACACTACTTATAAATTTATAAATCATGAACATTATAAGTCATATAAATCCACATTGAAGTGTTTTGGCAGACAAATAATTAAAAGAAGACATATAATGCTCATAATTATAGTGATATTACAGATCAATGTATGTATTCGGTTGTCCGGTAATATATCCCCTATACTTATTAATGATGGCAAGTATGACAAAATTATAATAATGAAGAATACCACTAAATAAGTATCCATACAAAAGTGTTTAACCTTTCGTTAGTTTCCATTTGATAATCTAAAAATAGTCAAACATTTCCGAAACAGAACTGTTAAACTGAGTTTATATATTGGGGATAGATGATATGATTGTATTTATTATGGGGATAGATGATATGATTGTACAGAGACATTGATTTCCAACAATTAAGATGGTTTTACTTTACGTTACAAATTAATTTAGGATACAATTTTAATGTTTAGCTACTTCAGAGTTGACGATACATTAAAATACAGTGTATATGGAAACAAAGTAAGCCTACCTAACAAGAAACCATTCTTGACCCAGCCATACTAAGCAAAGCTAAAAACTTCTTATCGCTATGAACTTTACCAATTTCCGGTGATTTGCTAACCAAGTTGTTATAAGCAGTCAGCTGTCTCGGTGACCGGCCGTGACTTCCTGTTGAACAGAGCCCGTGCTAATAGAGCACGTTGTGGTGTGTGCATGGACTGTTATTGGACCACCTTTAATTGGGGTGTGTGCATGGACTGTTATTGGACCACCTTTAATTGGGGTGTGTGCATGGACTGTTATTGGACCACCTTTAATTGGGGTGTGTGCATGGACTGTTATTGGACCACCTTTAATTTCTTCATTATATTTGTTTTGTATTAGCTTAATTAGCATATAACGATTTTATAATATTTATATATGTAACGTATAAAAAACTATTATCCTATGTACTCGAATATACTTTCTAGAAATCGTAAATCTTATTTAAGATCAGACGTTTAGTAGGTGAAAATTGCAACCATTTGTTTAAACTGAGATACATTAAATAAATAGTTCAATGTATTATATGTATTATTCAATTATATAGAGTAATTGAAACGCATTACTAAATGTTTTGATTATATAATAGGAACTAATTAAATAAGTACATAAATTATTCCCACCAAATTAATAAGTAATAAAATGATTAATATTTTCTAAAAGTGGTTATCTCCTAAGAATACTCCACTTGCCGAATGTATCCAGCTCAGAAGCTGGTTCCATGTCAGTATTACCATCGTATTACGATGATAAGTTAAGCGTGTTGTTCATTGATTTAGTGTAATTAATATTTATCAAATACAACGAATTCCAAGTCTTTAACTAAGTATCTAAGTCTTGTAACTTTACAAAATTAAATGATTAATATCCTGTTTAATTCTTAAAATTGTAATTTTAAGAACTATTTACTTTGCTTGAATAAACTAACTGTAATATACTTGATAACATTCATAGCATTTAAACAATTAGGAGCCGTAGTTAAGGGGCTAAGACGACGGCTAGCCACGCATTCGGTCCGAGTTCGATTCCCGATAAAACCAATAACATGTTTTGCCCTGCCGCTCCCGTGGTTCGGAAGTCACGTAAGCCATTGGTCCCCAGGTTAAGTGTTAGAGAGGGCTTCTTAGCCCTAACTTCCCCTGGTAAAATAAGACGAACTTTAACTTTTATACGAATATAAAAGAATAAAAAGGATGGAAGATGAAGACAACAGAACTGTACTTACGATGGTACACGTAAAAAGCAATTACAGGAACTAGATTTATTGGCATTTTTTTCTAAGCTATTAACTAAAAAGTACAAAATACCAAAAATTATGGAATGTAATTCTTACTTAATGCAAAATAAATGGTAGATATAGAAATAAATTAGACTCTTGTCTCTTTAAAATAAAAATAAATTGCTGAACATTTTACTTTTTAAAGGAAATTTATTTAATGTTATTCTTTAATGTTTATAACAGTTCCTTGACATTCTCTTTCGTATATAGGCAACTGTGAACAAGTTTAAGTCAAATTATTATATAATTTAATTCGGAGTAGAAAATAACTGACCAATAATTAGTATAAGATTTGTATTTAATCAATTTCCAGTAAAATATATAAATAGTTCCAGTTTAAAATACAAGATATATCAATTAAACTTAATTAAGATCAAAGACTGCTCATGTTCTGTAAATTATAGTTTAGAGTCCTTTAGAATTTTAAACTATTACAAATAGTAGAAACGTTACAAAAATGATGAAATGCTTAGTCAAGATTTCTTGTAGATCCTTTTACGGCTACCATTGTAATATGAGCAGTTACTCAACATAAATGATTCACATTAGAAAACGTTTTAATATTAAACAAATACATGTGTGTTTACAACGAACTAAAAAATACCAATAAAGAATTATTTAAAACCAGTCGCATTCCTATACGACAGAGGGAATTATATTATTATTGACACAAAAACAAATAATGCTGTATATTGTATATAAAATTGAGAGTCACTTGCTTGTTTTTGAGTTGCTTGATTTTAGTACAATATAATTAGTTATAACTAAATACTACGTATTTATTATGAAATAACAGATACAAAGATAAAAATAACATTCTGAACATTACTGATCTGGTGGCTTAAACGATAATGTACACACAAAAAGGAGTCAGGTATAAACATTCAAATATTACTACTGATTATAACATTATTTCTTTACAAGCTATTTTAAATTAAAGCCAAAACTTTCTCTCAATTTATAGAATACATTTTATTTGTCTGTTTAAATTCACTAAACAGGAGTCATTAAAATAAACTAAAAACTGGAAGTAGCGTTCATAGTTTCAACTAAGTAAATTCCTTCTTAATTTGTAAGTTAAATAGTGATTAGTTAAAATAATTTAACAATATACAGTAGTATTTGTTGAAATTGTCCCCAGAGTACTATAAGGAATTACAAAACAAATATTATTTTTGTTTTATGACACACATACATTATGCCTGATACAATACCCAATGAAGATCACATTAAACAAATTAAAAGAAAAATAGCTAAATAAGCACGGACATATTTCATTTCATAGATATGGAGAGGATCCAGAAGCTGCAAAACACTGCCATCCGTTTTGTGTATGGCCTGAAGCGTTTCGACCATGTGTCCTCCTTCAGGCAAGATGCCAAACTTCCTCTCATGGAGGATGTATGCAGGGTGCTCACAGGCTGTATGGTGCATAAGACCCTGACGCTTGGAGAGCCTGAATACATTAATAGACGGCTCCGAAAACGGGGCGAGGTGGCTCTGCGTGGCACCCGCCATGGGGAGATGCTTCACTTTCTAAGAGTGAGGCTTGAGGGGGGTAGGAAAAGTTTTTCCTACTTTGGGCCCACTCTCTATAATGACCTCCCCGCATCTGTCAAAAACACTTGTGCTCTAAATACTTTTAAGAGTAAAATTAAAAAGTTAATGTATGATTGTTACCGTTAGGTTAATTACGTCCTCTGGTTGTATATAATTTTAGTTTATAGTTTAAGAACAGAGTAGTATTATGACCTGAGTTGTACTGAAAAGCAGTTTATACTGAGTAACGCTCCAATAAAAGGCATTTTTATTTATTTATTTATTTATTTCATACGGTTGGTTCATTACACATTAAATGTCTTATCATTATCAAACATAATGATTCTAAAACTGTTTATCTGTTTAGCCTAAACTTATGTTAGTAACTATGGATTCACTTCACAACCCAGCCTGAAAGCATTACCTTACTGAATACGAATGGTGACTGGTAAAATAATTCAAAAATTGAACTTAGGCGAGTGAACGTGAAGCACCTAAATAATTGCCAAAATTAAGGTAGTTTTTCTATTACGATTAAGAAACTATAGTATAGCCATACGAATGAGAAATTTTACATTGCATGTTTATAAGTAGAATAATAAATCTCTAATAATTCCCTAAAAATGAAAAATCATCATTTTGTTCATAGAAAAAAAAATATTTTCATGCGAAAATCACGTTTTCAATAGTGATAGTTCTAATTAATTGGTATGTGTTTAATCTAAAACACAGTGTTAATAAATAAAGATTCATATCCACAGTTGTTGGATGTAACAACTAAACACTTTTTTTAAATAAGGTAATTATTCTTTAAATATAGATTCTTTTATAAAGCACAATGCCTCTCATATTCTAGGGTCTAGTAGACCTTATAGCATTTAAAATAGTACTACTTGATAGATTACTTCACAAGAGTAAAGCAATACTACAGTCAACGCATCAATAAGGGCTTAATACTAGATAATATAGAAAAAATTAATGTTATAACACAAATTTATAGTTGAGTTGGTCCTTTTTGTATAGTTTTAACTATAATTCCAAGACAAACTTGGAATTGGTCTTATGATAATATTCTCTGTGTAGTTATAACTTCTTGTGGTTCTCCCCAAATCCACTGCGAACAAAAGAGCAGCACCTTACTGGTGCTGAATACTCAACGCTTGATAAACATTTTTACTCCTTATACAACTGAAACATAAAACATGGACTGCTTAGTCATTGCGAAACTATAATTTTAAATATTCAAATGATAAACAACAAAATGTAATTAGTAATTTTTACAGTCACGTGGAAAAATGCATGCTGACCTGAAGTAAATAAATTATGTATAACACTTTATACGGGTTCAAGGAATGTATATTAATGCTTAACTTATAGGATGGTAATATAATATTATTAGCTTTGTAATGCTGCTTGTAAAATGGCATGGACTTAGGTCGATGAGCAGTGGTAAATCATAAGTAAACCATAAATGTTAATTAGCAGTCGTAAAGCAAAAGTAAGGCATAAATGATAATTAACAGTCGTAAAGCATAAGTAAACCATAAACTTTAATTAGCTGTCGTAAAGCATAAATAGTTTTTAATTAGCATAATACGTGTTGGTACATATACAGTACAAGTAAACGTCACGCAACACAAATCTATTACAATATAAGCGCAGAATGCACAAATATATAACAATACAAGCACAAAATGCACAAATATTATGGTGATCGATTTCGGTGAACCACGCCCACCTTCCTCAGACCAGAGGGATTCACAAAAGAATCTATTATTCATCTATTAGGTGTATGGAGTGGTCCGAATTCGGTTTTGTCTATTCTGTAAAGGTGGTTAACTGGGTTTCCATGTTGTGAAAAAATTTTTAGCGAGAAACTTTGCAGTATACCTTATTTTCTTAGATAGTAAGCTGTGATAATATGACGTAAGGCCTTTTTATTGTATTGCATAACTGACTGTTCAAACTGTTTAAATGTTTATATTGATGTTTAGTATTGATATTAGTCGTTGATACTAGGAACTATACTATACTAGGAAGGCTTAATTTCTGTGTTGAGTTTATTTTTGAAATATAGACTGGCCAATTAGTTTTGTGTTTACTTGTTCATAACAATATAACTTTATTTTTATTATATTAGATAAATAAAAATAAAGTAGAGGAGTAGAGGAAATACTATTTTTTATCTTTGTTAGCAGTTAGTTAATATAATGCTTCTCCACTGTATATGTCTAAACACTGTATATGTCCAAACACTGTATATGTCCAAACACTGTATATGTCCTAACACTGTATATGTCCAAACACTGTATATGTCCAAACACTGTATATGTCCAAACACTGTATATGTCCAAACACTGTATATGTCCAAACACTGTATATGTCCAAACACTGTATATGTCCAAACACTGTATATGTCCAAACACTGTATATGTCCAAACACTGTATATGTCCTAACACTGTATATGTCCTAACACTGTATATGTCCAAACACTGTATATGTCCAAACACTGTATATGTCCAAACACTGTATATGTCCAAACACTGTATATGTCCAAACACTGTATATGTCCAAACACTGTATATGTCCAAACACTGTATATGTCCAAACACTGTATATGTCCAAACACTGTATATGTCCAAACACTGTATATGTCCAAACACTGTATATGTCCAAACACTGTATATGTCCAAACACTGTATATGTCCAAACACTGTATATGTCCAAACACTGTATATGTCCTAACACTGTATATGTCCAAACACTGTATATGTCCAAACACTGTATATGTCCAAACACTGTATATGTCCAAACACTGTATATGTCCAAACACTGTATATGTCCAAACACTGTATATGTCCAAACACTGTATATGTCCAAACACTGTATATGTCCAAACACTGTATATGTCCAAACACTGTATATGTCCAAACACTGTATATGTCCAAACACTGTATATGTCCAAACACTGTATATGTCCAAACACTGTATATGTCCAAACACTGTATATGTCCAAACACTGTATATGTCCAAACACTGTATATGTCCAAACACTGTATATGTCCTAACACTGTATATGTCCAAACACTGTATATGTCCAAACACTGTATATGTCCTAACACTGTATATGTCCTAACACTGTATATGTCCAAACACTGTATATGTCCTAACACTGTATATGTCCAAACACTGTATATGTCCAAACACTGTATATGTCCAAACACTGTATATGTCCTAACACTGTATATGTCCAAACACTGTATATGTCCTAACACTGTATATGTCCAAACACTGTATATGTCCAAACACTGTATATGTCCAAACACTGTATATGTCCTAACACTGTATATGTCCAAACACTGTATATGTCCAAACACTGTATATGTCCAAACACTGTATATGTCCTAACACTGTATATGTCCTAACACTGTATATGTCCAAACACTGTATATGTCCAAACACTGTATATGTCCAAACACTGTATATGTCCAAACACTGTATATGTCCAAACACTGTATATGTCCAAACACTGTATATGTCCTAACACTGTATATGTCCAAACACTGTATATGTCCAAACACTGTATATGTCCAAACACTGTATATGTCCAAACACTGTATATGTCCAAACACTGTATATGTCCAAACACTGTATATGTCCAAACACTGTATATGTCCAAACACTGTATATGTCCTAACACTGTATATGTCCAAACACTGTATATGTCCAAACACTGTATATGTCCAAACACTGTATATGTCCAAACACTGTATATGTCCAAACACTGTATATGTCCAAACACTGTATATGTCCAAACACTGTATATGTCCAAACACTGTATATGTCCAAACACTGTATATGTCCAAACACTGTACTAAAATATATCCTAAATAGTGCAAGTACAAAGCCAAGTGGTATAACAAATCAATATACTTAGTCGTTTAGAATATTCTATAATTTGATTTATAATTAAAATTTGATATCATTAATTTCCATGAACATAATTATTCTTTTAGATTAAATGTTATTTATCATTAACAAACTATCATGTAACTAGAATGCATATTTCGTACATATTTTGATCTTATTCATGAAAATACTCTTTTTTAGAAGGAATAAAACTGTTAAATGATGCATAATAAATAATAAGTTAGCTCAAAAAACGTTAGTTATTTTGAAAATGTTACCTATTTATCAGAAACGATCATAGCAGCAAAAACTCAACATCCTACTTGCCCTGAATACAAAGGTGTAAAGATGTTGTTATAAGTACAGTATTTGACTAACTAAAAATGAAGAAGAAAAAAAATTAAATTTTATAACATTTACTTATAAAATTTCCAGTGAGGATTTTCATAAAATTAAATATCTGTAAATACTAAACGATAAACTCTATTAAAAATCATATATCTGTTAATAAAATCTGATGATCTATCCTCATGTGATCTATATATTACAAGAAGTCCAATAGTGAACTTAATAAAAAAAGGCAACCCCTCAACTATCACAGTAATAAATAAATCCTATACATCAAACGAGTCTTCCTTAATAAAAATGATTTGGTTTAAATTTTGATATATCCTTTGAATATTATCCACAGGGTCCAACATGTTGCAAGCCCAGTAAAACCCCTTTGACTGTACTAACTGAAACTGTTTCTGCGATCTCCTGGACCTCTGACCTTTATCTGCAAGTCTGATGGAATTAAACACCCCTTTTTAATTTACAAACAAAGAAAGAAATCTTGTACTAACTAGAACCTGGAATTTACTGCAAAAACAATGAATTTCAGCAAAAATTAACATTTATCATTCCTGAACCCACAAAAGATATTCGAATCTAAACTTGGACATATTGAAAACAAAATCCAGGACAACATGGTTTACTAAATTGGGTTGAGCTCATTTTGAAAAAAAAAAAAAAACAAAGATTAACATAAAAAAATACTAACATATTAAAACAACATCATTGAAAAATAAC
Source organism: Stictocephala bisonia (assembly GCA_035578905.1). Classification (NCBI taxonomy): domain Eukaryota; kingdom Metazoa; phylum Arthropoda; class Insecta; order Hemiptera; family Membracidae; genus Stictocephala; species Stictocephala bisonia. The sequence goes on along the minus strand of JAQJVL010000128.1, from coordinate 944,841 downwards.
TATCATTACTAAGTACGTAAATAATTATACGTACTCAAATCTCAAACCTAAGGTTTGGCTTAGGTACGTGGACGATACATTTGTCTGCTGGAGTCTAGTGAAGCAAATTTAGAAGAATTTTTAAAACACTTGAAAAAGGTTTCATCCACCATTAAATTCACCGTGGGAAAAGAAGTAAACATTAAATTATTATTTTTGGATGTAAATGTAGAAAAAACAAAACATGGCCTTAAAACATCAGTCTACAGAAAACAAACTCACACAGGCAAATACCTCAATTTCAATTCTAACCACCCACAAACTGTTAAAGAAGGTGTAGCCTTCTCTCTCTTTCATAGGGCCCGAGCCATATGCTCAGACAAAACTAAATTAGATAATGAACTAAAAAATGTTTCCAAAGATCTAATAAACAATGGCTACCCTCATAAACAAATGAAAACAAATAAGAAAATGCAAACAAACACCCACTGACACAGAAAAGCCTAAAGCATTCATGTCTATTCCATATACGCCTAACCTGTCAGAAAAAATCAGACGCATAGCTAGGAAATACAAAATCAGAACATCATTAAACACACAAAACACATTAAGACAGACTTTAACTAAAACCAAACCAAAGAATGAGGAGCAATCCTCCAAAAATGTAATATATTGCATTACTTGTGAATGCAATGAAAAATACATAGTGGAAAAAAAAAGACCACTGGAAGTTACGCTAAAAGAACACAAAAACAACATTAAAAAAGGAGACCGTATACATTCTAAATTAGCTGAACATGCCTGGAATGATGAACACAGATTTAACTGGGATAACACTAAAATACTTCACAGGGAACCACATTTTTTAAACGTAAATTCATCGAAGGTGCCTTTATAAAACTAAATAATGAACAAATAATCAGTCAAAGTAGCATATAAGTTAGGCCCATGTGGGTTCCTTTACTTAAAAACACACTCGATAAAAAGTTCAGTACACTCATGACATCATCTAACCAGAATCCTACACCACATGCACCTACAGCAATTAAACACCCCATGAGTCTACGTCCCAGTCCCCGTACCTGAGTCATAGCTACCTGGCGACCTCAGAGCGTACGTCCTTGACCACTTGAGTCTGTGGATGGTTCTTGTGGAGTGTAGTGTGTATGTTTGTCCCCGTGTTTTATCACCTTTGAGGGAACTTCGTAGACACTGCGCTTGGATTGTTTCATCCTCACTTCGTGCCTGGGACGTCTAGACGCCATCGTCACTGCGGGTCATAAGACTTCATCATTTTTGTAATATTTGTTTACTGCATTGTTTTATTCCAAACAATTGTTGTCTTTTCAGGTTAAAATGTAATTGTAATAGTTAATTAGATTGGATAGTAGTCTCAGTCCTTCCGAGTCACATTTATCATTTTTTGTGCATGTTTAATGTTATTTTAAATTAATATTGTTTTTCAGGTACCATATATTTATTTTATTTATGATTATTTGATGTAATATTATTTCAGTCTAATTTGAATATTAATTTAATTGTGTTTTAAAATTTTTTTCGTTGATATCGTGACCTGGGCAGTGTCTAATTGGTCATATTAATTTAACCCTGTTAATATTTTTATATTTAGTAGAATTTCATTTTGTTGTACCCTATTCTATGATCTAGGTTAAAATGTAGATAATTATTAAAGTAGATTAGTTTAATAACGTAGTTTTATAACATGTTTGTGTAGATGTAATTTAGTTTTTAGCACTTGAAAACGGTATGGGTTTTACCAAATCGAAACGTCGTGATTGGTAATTTTCACGTAATGATGGCAAATGTCCAACTACCTTTGTCTCCCTAAATTATATTATGTCCTGATCTATTAAAAAATTGATTAAAAATATTGCTTTATACCAACGTACAACCAACTTTAATCAACCAATACGCACAAATTAAATGTTAAATAGTTTCAACAAATAAATGTAATGTTTAACTAAATTACAACAGTAAGTAAAATACAAACATGTTTTTTTCACCAGAACTAATAGTTGTTGATTGTATTTTGCTAATAACAATTTTTACAACGTTATAACCATTTGTTTGGGATGTTTGAATCCATTCAAAATACTTATAAGTTGTACTGTGTCATAGGACCTTCCTGCAATTAGAGAACTAATTGTTCAATAGTTACGAGAATGACCTATAAGTCATTAGATGAGGGGTTTGGTAAAACTTTCATAATTTAAAATTATTATGTAGGTGTGATTTAATATAGTGTTTTTGAAAACAACTGACCAACAAATTTAGTACTTGTAACTAACATTTATTCATGCAATATTCATAGTTTACCAAATGCTACTTGTAATTTGTTGAGACAATTTTTAAAATATATTTTTCAAATTACTAAATCCTTTTTGTTGTTTGCTACTATTTATATTATTCGTATAACTATTCTCTGTTTAGCCAGGGCTGTTGTAAGTTCCATTCAGATCCACTGCATAAACAAGAGCAGCACCTTACTGCTTCTCATTACACTAATAATTTCAGTTATTTCAGTAGAATATAAGTTTATCGGACCTAAAAGTCAATATCGTATTGCTATCACCAAATTAATAATAATAGTATATTATGTTTAACTTTGGTAAAACGTGTCCGAAAATTATTTCTCTACCAAGAATTAATTAATTAGACAGTTTTTTTATTAGAGAAATTTTAATACATAATTGAAATATATTGAGCAATTTTAGCCCCTTAAAATTATATTACTTATATCTATGTACATGACACTTACATTATTGGTTTTATAAATAAATAAATTAACACAATGGTGTTTATTTTGTTTTTCCTAATTTGTAATATGCCTTAGGCATTATATGAATTGGATATTTATAGTGCCTAGATAAATATATAATAAACATATAACAATACGATTATGTGAAGTCACCGTAGCAATAGATATAAAACTGAGACATCAAAATTTAAGATTAATTTATTGCCACAGTATGAACTGTTAAATTTTCTATGCAAGTTATAATACAAAAATAACATCATTAATAAAGAACATAAAATAATACACAAATAACATCCTACGTAAATTAATTCTAAGACAATTTTTCACTATAGCCTACACTTAAGCCGATCTTGACATTTATTTTATTACAATAAGAGCTGCTATAGTAAGAAAATTATTTAAGGTAGTTAAATAAAAATAAAACAGCCAACATCACCACTTGTGTCGTAGATGTCCAAAGTTCGACTACCAGTGTGTCCTTGAAGTGTTTACCACTGCTTGGAAGTTATGTTCAGCTGCTGATAAAGTAAACCTATTAAAACAAAAATAGGTTTCCCAGCAGTCGAGTGGAACTGTAATTAAGTTTGGCATTGCTCCCAAGTCATTCGACATTTTTCTGACTTAAATAATTTACAGTATATATAAATTACTGTGGCCCAGCTCGTCTTAATATTTACATTCCACATACGAATCTAGTTGCGCTATGTTTTAATTTAATTTTACCGGTGTTTTGTTGAAATTATGTCATTAAAATAGATAGTTATAACATAACTAAACTAAAATTGAAATTCAGTGAGATACTAGTAAAAGATAGATGTGTGATTGTATTTCCTATTCCAAGTGAAGAAAACAGAATATTAAATTAAATAAATAATATAATTTAAGTACATATTGTTCTAAAACCTAACTATGAGCTTTAATATTTACAAATAGTATTTTGATTAGCATAATACGTGTTGGTACGTGTACAGTACAAGTAAACGTCACACAACACACATTTATTACAGTATAAGCACAAAATGCACAAATATATTACAATACAAGTACAGAATGGACAAATATTATGGTGATCAATTTCGATGAACCACGCTCACCTTCCTCAAACCAGAGGGATTCACAAAAGAATACATTTGTGCATTTTGTGCTTATAATGTAATAAGTTTGTGTTGTGTGACGTTTACTTGTACTGTTCATATTTACTAAATTTTCACCTCATTTTTACCATTTTAAAATGTGATTAGAAGGAGTTTGTTCACACATTGCTGTCCTCGCAAATACCATATATTAATATATTTTTTCAGAATAAATTAGTATTTTAAAAAGCATACGAATGACAATTTATTTTTGTATGATTTAAACCTTTATATAAATTAAAGAGTTTTAGTCTGCTTTTAGTGATAGTTTAAAAATTATAAAATATATTCCTCTAATGTATAAAGGGTGGTGTCAAAGGGTTTATAAACTACCTCAATTATTATAAAAGTATTTCAGTATACGCATAAATGTTAACTCCCTCTTATGACTATTAAAATAAATATAAAGGGCTGGGGTCTTGTTAGTACAACTAGGCAATTAAATATTTAAAATAATATGTTAATCAAACATTTAAATAAATTTTGATATAATTATATTTATTAAAAGTTGACCTTATTATATATTACATTTTAAATACACCTATATATAGTATTTATTATAATGAAAAAATTACAGAAATATATAGAGACTTTGAGTAAGCATATAAATTCATAATGTTAAAAATATAAATAGAGGTAAAATCAAAATTTAATGTTGAATGTATTATCTTCATAATTCATTAAGTAGATAATTTTACAAATCCGTATAATGAGTGTCGATGGTATTGTTCGATTCTATTCGGAAAGGCTCATTTACTGCAACAGCTTACTTTAAAGAGGGGAATCAACGCATTGAACTCTTAATAGTGCCATTTAGCACCTGATCCCTGGAGAAAGAGTCTTATTCCTTCCTGGAAAATAGGATTAGCTCCGGGAGTTTCAGATCCCTTGGGGTTTTATGTCTTGTAGGTTAATAACTGTGCCTAATTCACACGTACAGTATAAATGGGTGTCTTTATAGTTAATGCTAAACATTAAGTCTGTTGATATAGGACTCAACCTTAGTCCTGGATTTGCTAAATGAATGTAGACATTTAGAATCAATGAGCGTTTTTATCTCCTATACAAATCGTGGCTTATTTAAAGCAATAATAAATAAAGTTAACTATCTAGAATAGTCATGAGAGGATAAATTAAATATTAGTCATATCCTAAAGATGACGAATACTGTATTGAATCATCGTATGTAGCACTTTTTATCATAATCTAATAATTATCAATTGCGTGAACAATAAAACTATGTAAATTTCATTTTAATTATGTTTTTATAATTAATGTCAACACTCACGCATTAATTTACATTTAAAAATACCACAATAGGTTGGTTTTACTTTTTGGTAGAAACGATCTAGGCTGAGGTCCGTTTGGAATAGTTGAAAAGGAAGAGAAATATTGTTGAAATATGAATTCTGGAATTTATATAACCTATACTGCATTATAACTATATCCAGTTTAACCATGTGCTATATATTTATAAACAGCTGGATATCTTGTAGTTCGAAATGATAGTTTGGCTAAAAATAACTCGCAGACTTCAATTTCAAGATTCGTACTTAGTGTTCATCTTGAAATATAAAAACATAAATTGTTATTAATACATTTTCAATCATATAGTCAAATAATATACCTAACTTTTTAAAGTAATAATACGTATGATAATAGTTATTTTTGTTGATATCATTATGACTTTAAAATGATGGAGAGTTCTAGTTTTTTTCCTTATTTTAAGTAAGTTGAACTTATAAGACATCCTGTTCAGAAAAGGAGGAAGTAAATTTTTACTTTAAGTAAATTGTAATAACAAATGGGAGCCCATTTTCACTGCCAAAATTCACGTTCAAAATGAATCCTATGAATTACAGAGCTGTAACTAAGAAGATCTTAATTAAAGTTGTTTTATTCTGATTTTGTATAATCTACGATATTACCATTTTTACAAAAAATGTCTTTAACATACCATATTTTATACATGTTTCACCAAAATCTTGGTTAAAATAGCTAATAAATTACTACAATAAACGTATAAAATTTTGAAAATCACTTAGTTGTTGTAACTCTTACATATAGATATCATTGTAGGGTTCATTATTTTCTCTCGGCATCCAAATTATTGGTACTATAATTCAGTTTGTGTAATTGTACATAAATATAATGCCACTACTAAAGTGTGCTATAAAAGCATATATACTATGTAAAAAACATTAACGTTATATGATTACTAAATTGGGAGTATTTTAAAAAACGAACGTTTTTGTGAAAAATTATGTTGTATTCTTATTTTGGCTAAGAATGTTAAGAAGCATGTTCATTGTAATCTTAATAAATGTTCATTAGGGTAACTAGAATTCTTTTTTAAAAATAAATAAAATTGGTACAAAATTACGTAATACCTTCATGAAATATCTGAATTTAACTGGTTGATCGAAATTTAATATCAAGACGATTAGTTAAAGATCAAATTTAATGTTTTAATTTGTATTTTGAACGAGTGAATCTCCCCCCCCATTTTTAAACCACAGAAACCGAAATAACCTTTTTGTCTTGTTCATGAACTCACCATCAAAGTATTTTTAAAATGAATTTTGACATATAAGTATTGTTTAGTACTGACACATCTATTATAAGCTTAATAATTACTGTAAACATCTAGTTAATTTAAATTCATTATTTTTTTTTTATTTTAAATATATCTAATAAAATAGTTTTAGTAGGTAAGAGAGAGTCATTTTATTAAGACCACGAAGTAAAGGCAGCCTTTGAACATTAGCAGGGAAGTAAGCCTGAATAATTGATCGTGATCACTGATGTAAGCGTGGGTGGAAGACTAATAATGATGGGTGGGTGGAGGACTAATAACGATGGGTGGGTGGAGGACTAACAAAGATGGGTGGGTGGAGGAAAAGTAAATGATACACATTAGATCATTGCCAAAGCAACAGTAAGTGACTTTACCAAGGAATTAAACTAACAATACTTACTTTGCTAAAATATATGTATGAAGAACTGTCTGCTGTTGGTGAAGTATGATAGTGATTTAGTAGGGACGGGATATGGTCATATATACAATAGCCCCATTTTTTCTATCGATGAAAAAGTCCATGATTTAGCCCAGCAATGAGACCACCAGCATTTACAATAGCAAAGTTAATGTGCTGTGAATCTGTTTACTGTCAGTGAAAGTCTGATAGTGATGTGGTGGAGAATCGTTGTAGCGATACGTACATTATCCCTATGCACATTGACGATGCAATAGTCCAGGACTTTGCTACCAGCGTACAAATATAACTACCAGTGTAACTACTGGTAGTTACACTACCAGAAGATACATTGGCAAAGTTAATGTGCTGTAAATCTTTTTACTGTCAGTGAAAGTCTGATACTGATGTGGTGGAGACTGGATGTAGTTATACGTACATTATACATATGCACATTGACGATGCAATAGTCCAGGACTTTGTCCAGTAGTTACACTACTAGCAATTACAGTAGCAAAGTTAATGTGCTGTAAATCTGTTTACTGTCAGTGAAAGTCTGATACTGATGTGGTGGAGACTGGATGTAGTTATACGTACATTATATATATACACATTGACGATGCAATAGTCCAGGACTTTGCCCAGTAGTTACACTACCAGCAATTACAGTAGCAAAGTTAATGTGCTGTAAATCTGTTTACTGTCAGTGAAAGTCTGATACTGATGTGGTGGAGACTGGATGTAGTTATACGTACATTATACATATGCACATTGACGATGCAATAGTCCAGGACTTTGTCCAGTAGTTACACTACCAGCAATTACAGTAGCAAAGTTAATGTGCTGTAAATCTGTTTACTGTCAGTGAAAGTCTGATACTGATGTGGTAGAGACTGGATGTAGTTATACGTACATTATATATATACACATTGACGATGCAATAGTCCAGGACTTTGCCCAGTAGTTACACTACCAGCAATTACAGTAGCAAAGTTAATGTGCTGTAAATCTGTTTACTGTCAGTGAAAGTCTGATACTGATGTGGTGGAGACTGGATGTAGTTATACGTACATTATATATATGCACATTGACGATGCAATAGTCCAGGACTTTGCCCAGTCGTTACACTACCAGCAATTACAGTAGCAAAGTTAATGTGCTGTGAATCTGTTTACTGGTAGTGGTAAAAGTCTGATAGTGAAGTGGTGGAGAATCGTTGTAGCGATACGTACACTAAACATATGCACATTGACGATGCAATAGTCCAGGACTTTGCCCAGTAGTTACACTACCAGCAATTACAGTAGCAAAGTTAATGTGCTGTGAATCTGTTTACTGGTAGTAAAAGTCTGATAGTGATGTGGTGGAGAATCGTTGTAGCGATACGTACACTAAACATATGCACATTGACGATGCAATAGTGCAGGACTTTGTCCAGTAGTTACACTACCAGAAGTTACATTGGCAAAGTTAATGTGCTGTGAATCTGTTTACTGTCAGTGAAAGTCTGATAGTGATGTGGTGGAGAATCGTTGTAGCGATACTTACATTATATATATGCACATTGACGATGCAATAGTCCAGGACTTTGCCCAGTCGTTACACTACCAGCAATTACAGTAGCAAAGTTAATGTGCTGTGAATCTGTTTACTGTTAGCGAACGTCTGATAGTGATGTGGTGGAGACTGGGTGTAGCCAAACGTACATTATCCATATGCACATTGACGATGCAATAGTCCAGGACTTTGCCCAGTAGTTACACTACCAGCAATTACAATGTCAATATGTATGTCTTGTAAATCTGTCTGCTTTTAGAAACAGGAAGAAAGTCTAGTAATTACGTGGTAGGCATTGGGTAGCCATGTGTGCATTATCTATTTGTGTACTAATTACGCCAGTCCTCATAAATATATTGTTTCCTCAACAGTATCACGTGTAAATTCTAATCACATTACTAAATATCATTTCTAAGTAGATGAAAAATGAGCTTGTGGAATTTCAATTAGCAAGATATGATGAATTTCTCATTAGCAGCAAGATTCGCTTAAGAAATGTTATTCTTATACAATTTTCTAAATTACTTAAGTTTAAGCTTATCTTCTAACATATTACTAATTTTACATACATTAGTATATTAGAGTGATAGGACATCAGCAAAATTACTTTAGAAGACAAGTCCACTAGCACAGAATAATCAAACGACATCTGGCCACAAGATATTACGTTTGGATCTATATTACTGAATATGAATATAGATCCAAACGGCAACCTCGTCCACATACACGTACAATGGCATTGACCCACCCACCTAGCCAGACACGTACAGTGGTTTTAACCCACCTACCCATCCATACACGTACAGTGGTATTGACACACCCACCCACCCATACACGTACAGTGGTATTGACTCCCCCGCCCGCCCACACACGCACAGTGGTATTGACTCACCCACCCGCCCACACACGTACAGTGGTATTGACTAACCCACACACATACAGTGGTTTTGATAAGTCAAATATATTTTAGGTTACGCTTAAGCATTAATATAAATTAATTTCATGTAAATAAATTATTTATGTAAATAATATCCATCCTATCTTACTTTTATTTTGTTTCTTATCATCTAGATATCAAAGTTTACTTATGGGTGAGTATGTGTTTTAATGAGGGATGAGTGTAAATAAGTGACCAATGATGGCCAACTTTAAAGGGTTTCAGTATTTATTAGTCCAATTAAAGACTATTAGCTGATCAGGTACTAACGATTGTTTACTTTGAATGGGTTCAAACAAAAAGAACTTGACCTTGGAATTTGACTAAATTACATTTAACAAGACGTGTTTCTATTTTCGTAACCCTCTTTATTACACATACAAATGTTATAGTTATTCTAAAGTAAAACCATGGGCTATTTTGTAACTGTCATATGTCATTTATAGGGATGCCTGAAATTTAGCACAGAAGTATTGCTTCTCTTTTATACACGTTATTTTGAATTTTTAAACTTATATACCTATTTTTTTGTTTGTTTTAGATTATAAATCAATGGTTTCATATATGTAGTTTTTAGTTAATAGTAATTATTGTAACAATGCTTTTCTGATTGAAATATATAAACTGTAACAAAGATAGGGTGTTTTATAATATATTAAAGCTGCAAGTTCTTGGCAGATTCTTGACTTTCATATATAACACTCAATTATGTACTCATGAATTAATTCGAATTTAGAAATGTATGTGGAAACTTGATAAAGAAGCATTACTTATAACAGCAATCTACTATTAAATAATATACTTCATTTTAAATATTTGTATATGAATGATAACTATTATGTACTCCAACTTATAAAAAAGGATTTGTGTGAAAGTATAAAATATTACTTTTCAATCATGTAGTATTAATTCTTAGTGACTCAAACTCTTTCAATAGTTTAGTTCCTAAAAGATGAAAAGAAAGTATCAGCTAATAAAATCAATGAGTAGTACAATAGATCTGCTACTAACGGTAGCAGCTTGGCTCACAGATGCCTTGCAGAAAGGACGTTCATTTTATCCTTAAAGTAATCTTTTCAAAAGTCTTAAATGAAAATTTGTAATGAATAATGTTGTCATTAACTCTGATGTCAAACACGTGTTCTTAAAGCTGTGTTTCTTAAATTAATATAGACATTTTTATTACAAACTGAAAGTTGTTTTAGTAACATATTTTTGGGACAGTATTTAACTTAGAAAAAACTATGCATGGAATATATATGTATGTATGTATGTATATATATATATATATATATATATATATATACATGTATATATATAAATATGTATATTGTGTATTGATACCCTAAGAAACATTTCATATTTTTATCAATTCAGTTTTAAAAAGATTATTTCATAAGTACGTTTATCTCTCGAGATTAAAATGCTATTTATAACTTTTACTGATTGGTGTAAAAACATAACTATTACTTATTATAATAGCACGAGTATATTTAATCTCTTAAATCATATACAAAGTGTATTCTATTATTAATAAATAACTAAATTTAATATTTCCTATGACCTATAAATAATAAAGTAATTACATTTTTATATTGATTATCAAACTATTTTACCAAATTAACTTAAATGAGTTAAGTTAACTAACTTAAATTAATTAAGTCACGTACATCTTTCAGACAAATGTGGTTTTTGTTATCTGAATTAGCACAATTTAATATGCTTTTTGACGTACACGAGGGACAATGAACACCTCACTGGAATGTGAAACTCTTGTTTTAGCAGCAAAAAATAGAATTGTCTCACGCAACTGTTGGATTTCCATTTTGTTTTGTGTCGACTGTCAAGCACATTCCATATTTTCAATAAAAAAGTTAACATTGTTGTAGTCCATATATTTTAGAGATAAGTAGTATTAACGTATATAGGCTATAAATCAAGTTCTTACTAGGTTGTAATGACTTTTAGAGCTCACATTTTGATGCGTCATGCATGATCAGTTAAGCAAACTATATTTGATGCGTCATGCATGATCAGTTAAGCAAACTATATTTGATGCGTCATGCATGATCAGTTAAGCAAACTATATTTGATGCGTCATGCATGATCAGTTAAGTAAACTATATTTGATGCGTCATGCATGATCAGTTAAGTAAACTATATTTGATGCGTCATGCATGATCAGTTAAGTAAACTATATTTGATGCGTCATGCATGATCAGTTAAGTAAACTATATTTGATGCGTCATGCATGATCAGTTAAGTAAACTATATTTGATGCGTCATGCATGATCAGTTAAGCAAACTATATTTGATGCGTCATGCATGATCAGTTAAGCAAACTATATTTGATGCGTCATGCATGATCAGTTAAGTAAACTATATTTGATGCGTCATGCATGATCAGTTAAGTAAACTATATTTGATGCGTCATGCATGATCAGTTAAGTAAACTATATTTGATGCGTCATGCATGATCAGTTAGGTAAACTATATTTGATGCGTCATGCATGATCAGTTAAGTAAACTATATTTGATGCGTCATGCATGATCAGTTAAGTAAACTATATTTGATGCGTCATGCATGATCAGTTAAGTAAATTATATTTGATGCGTCATGCATGATCAGTTAAGTAAACTATATTTGATGCGTCATGCATGATCAGTTAAGTAAACTATATTTGATGCGTCATGCATGATCAGTTAAGTAAACTATATTTGATGCGTCATGCATGATCAGTTAAGTAAACTATATTTGATGCGTCATGCATGAACAGTTAAGTAAACTATATTTGATGCGTCATGCATGATCAGTTAAGTAAACTATATTTGATGCGTCATGCATGATCAGTTAAGTAAACTATATTTGATGCGTCATGCATGATCAGTTAAGTAAACTATATTTGTGTTCACTCAATAATGTTTAGTAAACTTTCAATTGAAAATTGGCATTCACCAGAAAATCTTTTCCTTGTTTTCTGTTGATTTATAAATATTAGTATTGTTTCCTTTGGCAAATCTTTCAAAATCTTATTAGTCATATATACGAAGTACAGTCAAAAAGTTCCTGGAATCAATATCCAGAGACACACAGCGTGGTTGCCGGTGGGAATGTCGTCGTCTATCAGTTAGTACTACTCCTGGAGAAAGAATATTAGTACGAGTATCATGAGTATCGCCCAGCCGCCATTGTTCCTCCGTGTATTTACGTGTTTAAACTGTCGCGTTTTGAACATTTATGTAATGAACAGCTAAAAAACATTAAATTTGGTTTTTTACTTCAAAAGTCATTTTCTGGGACACTTGAAATGTCAATTCAATTAAGGTGATGAAGAAAAGTAAATTTTACGAAAGGCACAAACGTTTTCGTGAGGGTCGCATAAACATTGAAGATGACTCTTGTATTTGACGCCCTTCGACTGCAACCACAGAGTTCCATGAATTGTCCATGCAAACTAAAGAATAACAATTGATGATATTACATATAAGGTAAATTTATCCACACACAAGTTTTTAGGCACTTACGAGTTGCCATTAGGAGGAAATGGCCTAAAAAATGAGCTGAAAACAATTGGATTTTGCTGCATGACAATACCCCAGCACATCGATTCTTGTTAGTACGTAACTACCTAGTCAAGCACCGCGTTACCACGTTAGAACATCCTCCATATTTGCTTGACCTCATGCCGGCCGATTTTTTACTATTCCTACGGTAAAAACATCAATAAAAGGAAATCGATTTGCTGGTGCTAAAGCTGTCAGTAAAAATGCGATAAAAGTATTGTAATACATTTAAAAAAAATAAGCGTCAAACGTGTTTTGACTGTCTGTATGATCGTAGGGACAAGTGTATTGTTGTAGGAGAAGAGTGTTTTGACTGTCTGTATGATCGTAGGGACAAGTGTATTGTTGTAGGAGAAGAGTGTTTTGACTGTCTGTATGATCGTAGGGACAAGTGTATTGTTGTAGGAGAAGAGTGTTTTGACAGTCTGTATGATCGTAGGGACAAGTGTATTGTTGTAGGAGAAGAGTGTTTTGACTGTCTGTATGATCCTAGGGACAAGTGTATTGTTGTAGGAGAAGAGTGTTTTGACTGTCTGTATGATCGTAGGGACAAGTGTATTGTTGTAGGAGAAGAGTGTTTTGACTGTCTGTATGATCGTAGGGACAAGTGTATTGTTGTAGGAGAAGATTGTTTTGACTGTCTGTATGATCGTAGGGACAAGTGTATTGTTGTAGGAGAAGATTGTTTTGACTGTCTGTATGATCGTAGGGACAAGTGTATTGTTGTAGGAGAAGAGTGTTTTGACTGTCTGTATGATCGTAGGGACAAGTGTATTGTTGTAGGAGAAGAGTGTTTTGACTGTCTGTATGATCGTAGGGACAAGTGTATTGTTGTAGGAGAAGAGTGTTTTGACTGTCTGTATGATCGTAGGGACAAGTGTATTGTTGTAGGAGAAGAGTGTTTTGACTGTCTGTATGATCGTAGGGACAAGTGTATTGTTGTAGGAGACGAGTGTTTTGACTGTCTGTATGATCGTAGGGACAAGTGTATTGTTGTAGGAGAAGAGTGTTTTGACTGTCTGTATGATCGTAGGGACAAGTGTATTGTTGTAGGAGAAGAGTGTTTTGACTGTCTGTATGATCGTAGGGACAAGTGTATTGTTGTAGGAGAAGAGTGTTTTGACTGTCTGTATGATCGTAGGGACAAGTGTATTGTTGTAGGAGAAGAGTGTTTTGACTGTCTGTATGATCGTAGGGACAAGTGTATTGTTGTAGGAGAAGAGTGTTTTGACTGTCTGTATGATCGTAGGGACAAGTGTATTGTTGTAGGAGACGAGTGTTTTGACTGTCTGTATGATCGTAGGGACAAGTGTATTGTTGTAGGAGAAGAGTGTTTTGACTGTCTGTATGATCCTAGGGACAAGTGTATTGTTGTAGGAGACGAGTGTTTTGACCATCTGTATGATAGTAGGGACAAGTGTATTGTTGTAGGAGAAGAGTGTTTTGACCGTCTGTATGATAGTAGGGACAAGTGTATTGTTGTAGGAGAAGAGTGTTTTGACTGTCTGTATGATCGTAGGGACAAGTGTATTGTTGTAGGAGAAGAGTGTTTTGACTGGCTGTATGATCGTAGGGACAAGTGTATTGTTGTAGGAGAAGAGTGTTTTGACTGTCTGTATGATCGTAGGGACAAGTGTATTGTTGTAGGAGACGAGTGTTTTGACTGTCTGTATGATCGTAGGGACAAGTGTATTGTTGTAGGAGACGAGTGTTTTGACTGTCTGTATGATCGTAGGGACAAGTGTATTGTTGTAGGAGAAGAGTGTTTTGACTGTCTGTATGATCGTAGGGACAAGTGTATTGTTGTAGGAGAAGAGTGTTTTGACTGTCTGTATGATCGTAGGGACAAGTGTATTGTTGTAGGAGAAGAGTGTTTTGACTGTCTGTATGATCGTAGGGACAAGTGTATTGTTGTAGGAGAAGAGTGTTTTGACTGTCTGTATGATCGTAGGGACAAGTGTATTGTTGTAGGAGAAGAGTGTTTTGACTGTCTGTATGATCGTAGGGACAAGTGTATTGTTGTAGGAGAAGAGTGTTTTGACTGTCTGTATGATCGTAGGGACAAGTGTATTGTTGTAGGAGAAGAGTGTTTTGACTGTCTGTATGATCGTAGGGACAAGTGTATTGTTGTAGGAGAAGAGTGTTTTGACCGTCTGTATGATCGTAGGGACAAGTGTATTGTTGTAGGAGAAGAGTGTTTTGACTGTCTGTATGATCATAGGGACAAGTGTATTGTTGTAGGAGAAGAGTGTTTTGACTGTCTGTATGATCCTAGGGACAAGTGTATTGTTGTAGGAGAAGAGTGTTTTGACCGTCTGTATGATCGTAGTGACAAGTGTATTGTTGTAGGAGAAGAGTGTTTTGACTGTCTGTATGATCGTAGGGACAAGTGTATTGTTGTAGGAGACGAGTATTTTAAAGGAATATAGGTTTATAAGATTTTATCTTTGTCCAATAAACATATTTCAACCAATTCCGGGAACCTTTTGACTTTACCTCGTATTCCCTAAAATTAACTGAAAGAACGTACGTAATCTCTGACTCAATATTAAAATAACTAAATTTTAGTATGATATTGTACGTCTAATATACAAAACTATTCTTATCTGGAAAAATTCAGGAATAGTAGGGGTGACGCAGTCAAGCGTAGCATTATTCAGCGGCAAAGCTGCCTTAAGGGCTCTTGATCCTATACAGTTTGCTTGCGAAATCGTGAGGTAATAATGCTACTTATACCTGACGTTCTCTGACGTAAGCGTTTACTTTGTACTGTATATCCGTTTGTATAACGTTACACTAATTGGTAACATAGATAGCTTTAAGAAAGGGATTTTCTCAGTGATAAGAGATACAGTAATATTGTATTATAAAATATACTAGAATTTATACTAATTGGAGTAGTATAATAATAATATATTGCATTCTAGGACGAAAAATGGAAAAACTGTATCAATTACGGTACAAGGTTAGCTAAGGAACGTTTAAAATACTATTAAGGTGATATATCATAATATATTATGATATATTCCCTATTATTTATATAATATAAAAGGTCACTATAATATTCAATCTAATTATATTTAAACGCTTCTATGAAATAGCAGGAATCTGTTTAGTAAACATATTAGAAAGTATTTAATCCTAACATGATACATATCGTTAGTCAAATTATAATACTTCTCAAAGGTCGCGCAGTTTGTTAAAATCCAACTTTATCGTACATGTTCTCCGTCCAATTCCAATCAAAGATAGGCCTAAAAAAAATTTAAAAGGGGCTAGCTTATGACCATTTGCTGTTCTATTGTCATTGGAATATTAATTAACGAGACTGTCCAAAAAGTAGTCAGAAAAAAATCGAAGCTAAGCACGTAATACTCCTTTATATAAATTTTGTACCTACCAATGTTTATCATTTAAGGACCAATATACTGGTTGTTAGCTCATATTGAGAGCAAAAAGGTTTTAAATGTACTGATTTCTAATTACATGAAAATAAATAAGATTTTAAAATTATAAACTACAGGTAGAAAACACAATTTTCTGTCATGACAAAATACTATGTAATGATAAGACTAGAATAAAATTATAAACAAGTATAATTTACATATTACAGCTATCATCTTTTTAAAATTCATTTGATATAAAAATGTACGTGTTGATAAATCAGAGCTGGAATTAAAAAATTAAAATTTGTCTTTAAAATATATACCATCATATATGTTTGAGGTTGTGTTAACATTTGTACTGTTTTAACAGTGGTGCACACTAAAACTTTTCTTTGAACTTTACAACGTTGTTTTAGGCAACACTCCTTGTAACTGAAAAACTGATTGACTTGTATTAATATCAATAATTATTTGGACCAAGTGATGTTTTAATGTCACGAAATATGATGAGATTGATGTGTAGTTTTGATTTCTTAGTAATTTGAGAACGCACTTTTTTTCGACAGATGACATATTGACAGACAAACATCAATAATTATTTTTCCAACTGAGCTTTTCTCATGCTGTTATCAGTGTCTAATTTAGTTATTAATTAATGAAAATTATTTATTATTGAAAAAAAACTGTAAGGAAATATGTCATCACCTTTAATCATGATATCCTCTCGTGTCTTGTAGATGGAAAAATCGGATTTCACTTTAAAAAAAAATGTAGTAAGTGTATCGTTCCCATATATAATGTCAGTTTTTCATACTTTGAGGGTATCATTCAAGGTTAACAAATTTATTTTTAGCGTAATTTCAACAGACATGTCTCGAAGAAATGCACGGTCTATGTAATGCTTAAGTATCTTTCAGCGAAGTAGAAAAATAACATTAGCTGAAAGGACATTACCAAGACTCTAAAATATAATGATCGGGTATATAAAATTGAATTGATACCCGTCCTTTAGAATGATTGCTGGTTAATGACCCTCGTATCATCGTGCCTAATTGACTGGAGCACCTAATGACCACATCAAAAGTATATTATATATTATGTTGATTAGTTTAAATAATTATAGGCTTATTGAAGATTTAATACTACTTTTACTTTATTATCGTCAAATAGTCGTTTAAAATGATAACATATAAAATGAAGTAAACTATTTTTAAAATCCAGGTACCATAATAGAGAAAGTATGTATCCACTTTACAATCTACAAGTTTATATAGATAGGATTCAATATTCACACTGTAGTACGGTGTATACATCTGCTGGAATATCTCTCCTGAATGCTATAACGTTCAGTCTATATTGGATCTAAATATTAAGAGATAGGATAAGATGGTTGGGGGAACTATTTGATTTACTATTCAGTTATGTCCTCAATCGAACCAAACTTATTAATGTCAACGGGTTGATCTATCTTTGTGACGACACTTACTACACTATTTCAGAATTAGCTTTCTTTATTTCACTAGACCAGGTTGTTCAAGTCCATTTTTCCTTGCCCCATCTACCAACTTTTCCATTTAAAAAGATATACCACTCGTAAGTATTAGTTTTGTGAAATTATAGTATATGGTATACCCACTCGTTTTGTGCATTATTTTAATGCACAATTATATAGGGTGTTCCCAAACTAAGTTCCAAAACATAATGTTATGATTCTTTGGGTAAAAATAAGTAAGAATGTTCCTATATACATATATATATATATATATATATATATATATATATATATATATATATATATATATATATATATATATACATATAGGTCCTAATATGCTTTGTTTTCAATGTGGTGGCCATTTTCGTATTGTCGCTAAATTATGTGTAATTTCATAACTCCTTATAATATAGTGCTCAAATTTGGAATTAAGGTTCCTGTTATGCATTTTTAAAGATTATGATAATATTATTTTTTATGTTCAATATTTTCAGAATTGTGGCACTCAAAAAGGTTTAATTCTAAATTGCGTAAGAAAGCGAAATCTTAGAAAAATGCACACGTAATAAAACAGTTGCGAAATAAAATAAAAAAATCTAACAAGTCCTAACTGAACAGAATCCGTTCATAAATAAAGAAGTAAAAATAATTTAGCCAATACGATGTATGCTCGTTTTATTTTATTTGACATTGAATTGCTGGTGTTAATGCATTTCATATCAGCTAATGAAGTAAATATTAAATAGTTTGAGTAAATATTAAACAGCTGATATTTTGAAATTTGCATTACATATTACTCATTGTTGAGAAATTATATTATATGATATGTGACTATTGTTTGTAAGTAAGTGACTATTGTACAATTATTGTTCCATTACTGGTTATTAAGCACAAAGAAACTAATTAAACTATTTCAACTCTATTAAATAGGACTGAATAATATTTCTTAGGTGGATATTTGAGGGGGAATTCAACATGTTGTAAAAGCCAGTTTATGAATGAAGCTTAGTATTTGATTAAAGAAATAGAAAATTATCTTAAAATGATATTATTGACATAATGGTACAAATAACTCCTAGAACGGAATTGGTTTTCTCACTAAAATATCAAATGATGGGAAAGGTCGCCATTTCTGGCAGGGTGGTTCTTTTGACTTGAAACGTGTGGCGTCTTATTCAGAAAAAAACCTATAAAATATTGGACAATGCATAATAGATTTTCATTTAAACGTTTTACAATATCCTCAGAAGGCCCTCCCCTATGTTGAATAAATTTAGAAACAGCATCGAAAGATAGAAAAAAAAGTTCTGCAGAGGAAAACTAAATATCAATTATTTATCTGGACCCATTTAAGAGAAATAAAGCTAGTTCCATACTTTTTTTAACACCCTAAACATATTCCTGTTTAAAGTTGAGTTCAATACTCATGAGACTTCTGTCTTATTTTAATTCTATGTGCTTTTATTTGTATGTATGGGATATACATGTATATGTATATTTTATTTTAATTAATTATTTTCTATGTACTATAAATTGAACTTATCAACTGTCCGTTATTATTTCCATTTTTATCTAAGCATTATATTTCATGATGGAGTCACATTCTGTTCTACAGCTTTGTTTTATGTATAAATGACTAGTAGGCATATAATTTTAAGTATATGTAACTACTTACCGATTTTATTAATCACCTAACATGGACAAAGTAGACTTAATGTAAAAACGCCTACCATAAAAGCAACAAACTATTAGACCATATAAAAGTATTAAAAATATAAAAATACTTCATATTTATAACATTATAGTATTATAATAAAACTAATGATAATATAAATTATGCGTAAAAAATAATTTTTCTACAATAATCTTTATATTCTGTGATTTACACATTGTATAAATTATTCGATCATCGTTAGGGAAATTGTGATTTCGTTTTAACGTAAAATTCTAGAATGTGACTCACCTTTTCTATTGTAAGAGACATTTTGTTAGGATGATGTAAATATATATATTATTCTTATTGAGAGTCACGTTCCATAAAACTAAAACTTTTTAATAATTTGATATCGAAACATGACAACATTTGATATACAAGTTGATTCAAACACACAATACTTTCAAAATCCTCGAATTACTCCAGGAATCTTAGTAGTCCCTACTTACATTTTAGTCTACGCCATTCTTCATTTGAAATAAAAAAAACTTGAGAATGTAACCGTAGGGATTTGTTAAGTTAGTTAAAATGATTTTACTATCAGTTATAAATGTCAGTTATTTCATAAACTGTTTCATCAGTAAATTTCATTGACCTATAGAAATTACATATTTCATTGTATACATGCGTAAAGTATATGAATTTATGGATCAGAATTTTTTCAAATTAAGTAATACTGAAGGCTTAACCTTCTAAACAAGTTTTTTCCTTATCGTATTTGAATAACTTTCTTATAACAGAATTATGATTATATTTTTGATATGTTTAGGAAACATACAGTAGAAATCCTATTTTCCATCAGGGGTCGGGACCACGGCTGTGACGGATTGGGGAATATACGGATTATAGAGAATTCACCCAAACACACTTATATCGTAGGAAAATTATTATTAGTGCTTATGCACGTTAAATTTAAATACTGCAAGCTTTCCCCAAGGTGGTATGCAAATATCCGGATGCTCAGTGGAGAAGGGGGTGGTTCTTGAAAAAGGGCCTTGAAGATAGAGGGAACGATCAGACTTTCTTAAGTTCTTAAGTTTGCTCGGTGAGAGATAGGGCGCCACCTTGTTGTAGGCTAGTATAATGTCCTTGTTGCAGGGCTCAACAAGGAACATGACTCCTGCTCCCAAAAGAAAATACTGACCTGGCTCCCTACTACCATACACAAGATATATTTTCAACCCAGGCCTTTGGATTTCAATGGTTAGATTGAACCTGCTCAAGATAAAATGTTTATAATACAAAAATTTCACCTGTTTACCTTATACTAAATTACATCTAGGTAGGAAATGACAAAAATTCAGAACACACAAGTTTAAGCTTTATAAATGAATAGCTTTAATTTAAGAGAAAATCAATTATGTTGTAAACACACAAAAAATACAACGAGTTTGTAGAATTAATCTTGGAGCACTCCACTGCCTTAAAAATCAGAAATAAGCTTACTAGCCATCAAATTAACAATTAAGCACAAATAAATAACTAAAGACAAGACTAAGTTTTACATAATAACATAACGTAACATAACATAAAGGGCGGAGGGCCGTTAACTGGAGGCAGATCCAATGTTCCAAAGACCACTAACCATCAGGAGGCCATGTAAGTTAAATCAACTGTTTACTTACGCGCATGACTCAGGACAGGTGATCAGTCAAGTGCACACTCAGTGTTTAACTCTTACCCGTGCTTATAAGATGTCTTTTCGGCAAGTTCCTTGGTGTGAGCCCGGATTTACTGTTCCATGGATGGACGAATCAAGTAGTGACAGTGACGATGATTTAGTGTTATTATATTCCTTGAATAAAAGAAATGAATGGATTCACCCCATAAATAAAAAACGGAAGAGGTTTGGAGAATACCATCACTTGATGCATGACTTGGAGCTGGACGCACAACGCACAAAAAACCAGCAACAACAAACAGTTAAACACACTGCAGATGACGCGGGCTGCGAGTAGTGGCGAAGCACGTGGTTCCAAAGTGTTCACTGCGCATGCGCGAGGCCGCAGACGTAGCGGACGTCTCTTGAAAATCGCTCTGCCAGCGATTCTCACAGAACCTTCGCGGACGTCCATGACGTACCGGACGTCGCGGATGCGCGGTGTGTATTGGCTCATTTGATAACATGGGCCCAATAGGAGTCACCACACATACACCCAGTCCAAACCGTGACAGGAAATAGTCGTGGCACAGCACGACGCGAGCGGATCCGCGGCGCGGTTGGCCGTAGGGTCACCAATGACACAGCCGGTGTGGCGTGGTAGAGCGGCACGGCTCCAGTAGCGGACCTCCAGGCGGGACAGGGCGAGCAGTATCCTCCACTGACAGCTACGTCCTCACTGCTCACTGTGTAGTCCAGGGGTTGGATTCAGAAGTGATCCCATAAAGCCCCAGAAGAAGTTATTTCGTCTGGTGAATTCCAGTAAACACAGGTTACAGTATCTTTGTGATCTGCTTCTTTTGCAAATTATATCTTTAATCGTATTTCACTATTTCTTAAAATGTTCTAGTATCATGAAATAATTTAAACAACTAAAATTTTAACAGAAGTAACTCTCCAATGGAAACTGTACCAATCGTCTTGTTAGTCACACATTAATCAACAAATCTCTACGTTTCCATGGCAACCTAAACAGCTGACTTTAAGAACCATGCATTTTAAGTGCTAACAAGTCATTCTCAAATTCAAAGTATTTTAATGTAATTGAATTTAACGTACATAAGTATTTAAAACATTTAACACATATAACAAAACAGATAAGACTTTACATATTATTGTATATATATTTGAGTATTTAAAACATTTAACACATACAACAAAACAGATAAAACTTAACATATTATTTTACAAAATGATTTTTATGAACAAACATGTATAGTTTTAGTTTCTCTCAATAATTCTATCAATTTAATTTCCAATTCTAATATGATTCCAAAGGCGTAGGTTTAAGTAATCGATAAGTTTTTATAGTTTTTTTTTTTTTTTTTTTTATTTTGATGTTAATATTGAATTAAATTATGTCAGACAAAACCAGAACAAAAAATATGGTAGTAGTTCACCTTGGCCTTTTTGAATTTCGGCTCCAAATTTACCACTGTAGACTGTAAAATTTCACACGTCACAATACTGTATAGTACATATTGATTAACAAAATGAGAATGAAAAGGTTAGAAAAAAGGCATTTTCAGAATGTATATACTACAGGTCAAAACTACTCTTTTATTACAGTAGGCCTAGTTTTAATGTAAAACATAAGCTTGTACATTATGTAATAAGCAGAAAAATTAATTATCAAAATTTTTTTGATAATTATTATTAATTATCAACATTATTAAAATTAAACTGCAGTACAGAGTAACATATTAAAGCCTATGTTAATGTATTTTCGCAACACAGGCCCGATGTCGGTACACGGGTAGTGTGTTGCCGCGACTCACCTGTGTATCATCAGACAGGACCGTTCCAACGGCCCGTGACCTGTGTAGGTGGCGTGGCTTAAAACTTCATCTTCAACAACATGCCTCTTTCCCCATGTTGTACGAGACATGTTCAGGCATCCCCGGACGGCCTGTCCGTACGTCAGGCGTACTCAGGCGAGATGTTCCAACGACCTGTTATCTGTTAGACGGCAGATGAGGCCTTACGGGTGGCAGGCCGTTGGAACTAGGCTTACGTGGGCTAGATGGCTGTAGGGAAAATCGTCGTCTTCTAGACAGATGAGTCATACGGCAACTCATGGCATATCATGGCTCGATGAACCCAGACACCGACGGATAGCGGAAAATAGGTTGCCGGACAATAGGGTTTTCATTGTATTTATAAAATCAAATGATCTACTGAAAGCATGTAATGTTTGAATCTTACCTTTTAAAATATATTTTTTAAATTTTATTTTATGAGTTTCGTCTGTTTGATCCATGTATGTAAAAGTGTAGTTAAATTAATGACTTAAATTAACACTATTAATATGATTAATTTCGATAAGAATGATTAAAAAGTATTTTAAGATCGAATTGTTTGATTTAGGTGATGGTTTGAAATATTCTTTTATATACATTTGTTTACAAACAGCTATAAAATTCATTAATAACAACCAATAAATGAAATGCAAAATGTGTTAGAAACATAATGTCCTACTACTTGCGACCAACGTCTTCACTTACTCTATCCTAATCTATACTAATTTTCTTTCCACAGAACATAAAAAAATGATGTAACAGATACAAAGCATATAAGAATAAAAAGATTTATGATCCACTTAGAGCCACCAGGCATCGTTTTGTGGTTCCATTTATGTAACTTTACGGCCATTGCCAGATATTGTTGTAAAACATAATGGACCATAAAAGATTTGTTGGTCGGTCTTTTTGACCTTTATTTACATTGAAAAGAAAAACCACTTGATTTACCTGCTTAGTAACATAATGATTATGTTATTTTAATCCGTACTGTCTTCGGGAGGCCAGGACATACTACTGTACGTGGATGACACTCAGTGCTTTCTTGTAAACCTAAGTTAGATAATATATCTTTGATAGACGTCGTTAACGTTGTTGGTACCACTGTCTAGCTGAAGCACTAGTTAACAAGACTAACAATTACAGTAGATGGACAACTTTTGCTATGTATTTGGTAAGTAATATATCTACATGTTTAAGGTACAGTTATGGGATTATAAGTTGGTTTAAACACCTAAGAAAATTAACTCTTTGAGTTATTCAGTTTAGTTTATGGGTTTATGTGAAAATAGTTCTAATTTGTTACTTTTAAGAATTTTAATGTATGAATCGAAAACGTGCCCTTAATTGTCCCAGTACTGTTTATAACTCAATGCGTATGGATAAAATTTACATGCATTCAATAGACACGCATTCTATTTTTATTTTTCATAAAATCAAACAAATTTACAACACAACAAAATTCATTAATAGTTGGACAATGTACATTAATCGTACTTCAGCTTCAATTACAGTTATGTGGTATAATAGGCTGTGGTATTTCATAAATGGTAATCAAGGGGAAGATGTCGACCATTTCAATGGACGTTCTGAACCAACAATGGGCTTCTCAACGTCTAAATTATTGGTATTCTTAAGATTCCTTTGACAATATGGTAAGCTTTATGTAAACCTGGTAGCACAGTTTAAATGTAAGCTCTTTAAAGTGTATATATTAGTATACTAGTGACATGCATTTCAAATCATTTTAAAACAAAATTTTTATATTTTATTTATGTGTTATTGTTCCAGTTTTCTTGTAATAGGAGTGTCATTATTGGAGTATATTACAATAATGACACAGTAAAGGTGGAACTACAAACACTCTATCCACATTTCCACGTTTGAGCAATACTTTCCGGACCCCTTAGCAACATTTTAAATGTTGAGAAAGTTACTTGTTGAACACTTATATGTTTACAAACTTTGAGTAAAACTATTAGCATTCCACCCTCACAAATGGGTAAACCTTAATACAAGGAATACTTAACGTGATTTTCGAAGGATATTTAATTAATTCGAAAATTAACTAAATATTTAATCAAAACTATCATATTCAAATTTAAGAATGATATCTAAAGAATAAAATGTAATATTTACTAATAGTATTGCATGGAGATTTTTGTACATTTGTCAAAATTTACTTATTTGTCAAATGTAGTAGCCTATGTTTTTAAATTACAAGATAAAATGTAGAATTTCATAGTAGAAAATACCAACTCCTTCCATCTACCTGAGTCGTAAAATTGGAAGAGATTAAACATTTTGTTTAATACCCCGGTACTCGTTGAAGGGTGTTCGATTCCATACAGTGTTATTTAGTCTTCAACAATGCTTCATAAAGAGTAAAAAAATAAAATAATAAAAAACTAATAAGATAATATAACTATTGTTCATTTGGAGATTTAGCAAATAAAATAATTAAAACCTTACACTTTTATATCAGTAAATTTTTTTCTCTTAAATGATTAGTTTCTCTTAGTATATAATTTATAAACATTCTAAAACGTAATTGTTGTATAAAAAAATGTAAAAAAAATTATATACCTAACCCATTTATAATTGTTTCCACCCCAAGCAAATACTTATATAACTCGTTCAAAATATTATATCTAACTTTTGAACCTATAGAAATTTTTATTTTGAGAATTTTGATAGATTATACACAATGGATGGGGATTTATACGTACAAAATTGGGTCTATATAAAACCATAAGTTTCTATTACTGATTATTGTCGATGTAGTATTAGTTAAGCCCCATAATATTAGACATAGAACTATAAACATAACCTGAAGTTCTCAAATATTACTGGGTAATATTTTTTTTGCAAATAAATATACATTGTTTACACATTCCTTGTGTAAGCAAAGGCGGAACTACAAACATTCTATCTACATTCTCGCGTGTAGGCAAAGACGCAACTACACACATTCTATCTACATTCTCGCGTGTAGGCAAATACGGAACTTCAAACATTCGATCTAAATTCCCACGTGTAGGAAAAGACGGAACTACAAACATTCTATCTACATTCTCGCGTGTAGGCAAAGACGGAACTACAGACATTCTATCTACATTCTCACGTGTAGGCTAAGACGGAACTACAAACATTCCATCTACATTCTCACGTGTAGGCAAATACGGAACTTCAAACATTCGATCTAAATTTCCACGTGTAAGCAAAGACGTAATTACAAACAGTCGATCCACATTCCTTATGTAAGTAAAGACGGAACTACAAACACTCGATCCACATTGCCACGTGTAGGCAACGACGGAACGACAAACATTCTATCCACGTTCTCACGTGTAATCAAATACGGAACTATAAACTGTCGATCCAAATTGATTGTGCAATCAAAGACGGAACTAGAAATATTCGATCTACATTCCTACGTAAAGGCAAAGACGGAACTACAAACAGTCGATTTACATTCCCACGAGTAAGGAAAGACGGAACTACAAACGTTCTATCTATATTCTCACGTGTAGGCAAAGACAGAATGATAAACAGTCGATCCACATTTTCACGTTTAAGCAAAGACGGAACTTCAAATATTCGATCTAAATTCCCACGTGTAAGCAAAGACGTAATTACAAACAGTCGATCCATATTCTCAACTGAAAGAAAAGACGGAACTACAAACATTCTATACACATTCCCACGTGTAAGCAAAGACGTTACTAGAAACATTCGATCCACATTCCTTATGTAAGTAAAGACGGAACTACAAACACTCGATCTACATTGCCACGTGTAGGCAACGACGAAACGACAAACATTCTATCCACGTTCTCACGTGTAATCAAATACGGAACTATAAACTGTCGATCCAAATTGATTGTACAATCAAAGACGGAACTAGAAATATTCGATCTACATTCCCACGTAAAGGCAAAGAGGGAACTACAAACAGTCGATTTACATTCCCACGAGTAAGGAAAGACGGAACTACAAACGTTCTATCTATATTCTCACGTGTAGGCAAAGACAGAATGATAAACAGTCGATCCACATTTTCACGTGTAAGCAAAGACGGAACTTCAAATATTCGATCTAAATTCCCACGTGTAAGCAAAGACGAAACTACAAACAATCGATCTACATTCCCACGTGTAGGAAAATACAAAACTACAAACATTCTATCCATATTCTCGTCTGTATGTAAAGACGGAAATACAAACAATTGATCCACATTACCCTGTGAAAGCAAAGCAGGAACTACAAACATTCGATTTACACTCCAAAGTGTAAGCAAAGACGGAACTACAAACATTCTATATACATTCTCACGTATAAGCAAAGACGTAACTACAAACATTCTATACACATTCCCACGTGTAAACAAAGACGGAACTACAAACATTTGATCTACATTCCCACGTGTAGGCAAAGAGGCAACTACAATATTCAATCCACATTCCCACGTACAAGCAAAGATGGAACTACAAACATTCGATCTACATTCCCACGTGTAGGCAAAGAGGCAACTACATTAGTGAATCCACATTCTCACGTGTAAGAAAAGACTGAACTATAAACATTCGATCTAGATTCCCAAGTGTAGGCAAAGACGGAACTAAAAACATGCTATCCTCATTCTCACGTGAAAGCAACGACGGAACTACAAACAGTCGATCCATATTCCCAAGTGTAAGAAAATACAGACTAAAAAAATTCTATACACATTCCCACTTCTAAGCAAATATGGAACCATAAACAGTCGATCCACATTCCTTGAGTAAGCAAAGACATTCGATCTACGTTTCGACAAAGACGGAACTACAAACATTCGATCTAGATTCCCAAGTGTAGGCAAAGACGGAACTACAAACATTCTATCCACATTCTCACGTGCAAGCAAACACGGAAATATAAACAGCCGATCCACATTCTTTTTGTAAGCAATGACGGAACTACAAACACTTAATCTACATCACCACGTGTAGGCAAACACGGATTTACAAACATTCTATCCACATTCTCACGTGTAAGCAAGGACGGAACAACAGACAGTCGATCCACATGCCTTGTGTAAGCTAAGTCTGAGTTATAAACAGTCGATCCACATTACTACGTGTAAGCAAAGACGGAACTACAAACAGTCAATCCACATTTCCACATGTAAACAAAGACGGAAATACAAACAGTCAACCCACATTCCCACGTGTAAGCAAAGCCGGAACTACATACATTCGATCCAAATTCCTACTTGTAAGAAAAGACGGAACTACAAACATTCGGTCCACATTCTCACGTGTAAGCAAAGACGGAACTATAAACAGTCAATCCACATTCCCACGTGTAAGTAAAGATGGAACTACCAACAGTCAATCCACATTCTCATATGTAAATAAAGATGGAACTACCAACAGTCGATCCACATTCCCACGTGTAAGCAAAACCTTAACTACAAACTTTTGATCTACAGTCCCACGTGTAAGCAAAGACTTAACTACAAACAGTCGATCCACATTCCCACGTGTAAGCAAAACCTTAACTACAAACTTTTGATCTACAGTCCCACGTGTAAGCAAAGACTTAACTACAAACAGTCGATCCACATTCCCACGTGTAAGCAAAACCTTAACTACAAACTTTTTATCTACAGTCCCACGTGTAAGCAAAGACTTAACTACAAACAGTCGATCTACATTCCCACGTGTAAGCAAAACCTTAACTACAAACTTTTGATCTACAATCCCACGTGTAAGTAAATAAAGACTAAACTACAAACAGTCGATCTACATTCCCACGTGTAAGCAAAGACAGAATTAACAAATAGTCAATCCACATTCCTCGTGCAACACGGAGGAAATATGCGATGAATTTGCCAAATATATGCTCGACGTCAGTACAGACTGCTTCAGCTGATTGAGACAACACTGAAAGACAATAGATTATATTAATTTCTGCCTAATTTTAAGACGTGTTAAGATGTATATCCAGTTATTATTCTTGACTCAAAGTAAATCTTTGGTTTGTTCAATATAAAATGTATTGTACTTATTTCACGTATAGTGCTGAATACAAAAACTGTTATACTGCTTAAAAAAAATAAAAAATAAATAAATAAAAACACTCATAATGACATTTAATGAATTATGTTTAATTAATTGTATATGATCAACATCTTTTGAACTGAACAAGAATGTTCATTGAAAAAGCCAGCAAAATATAGGTAATTTAACATAAATTAGAAATAATTTAAAGTAAACAGACTAACGTGTCGAAAAACGCTAATTTATTTGTCATTTTCAAATGGTTTTATGAGTCATTGATTTTGTTTTAATAAGTTTCATCACGGTCTTTTACACTTTTTGAAAAGAAAGAGTTGGCATTTATTATTATTAGTACATATCTATATTGTAGGCAAAGGGTGTCATATTAAAAGTGTCTCTTTTTGAAAAATAAATAAATAAATAAAACAATTAACAAAAGGTTCCATCCTATTCTAAAACTTACATAACATAAATAACAATTCAAGAAAGCATGAAAATGTTTTTTGTCCATAGGGAACTAATCATAGTTCTTCAAACCTCTTTGTGAGACATTGTATGATGAGCAAACACATCTCTGGCATAAGTAAACACAAGTGTTTATGTATCACAGTTCATGTAGTGATATGTGTTTGGATTGTAACGTGAATACTGAACAAACTAAACGACGAGCTAAAACAGGTCTGAGCATGCAGGGATGTAAGCACAGGGTGATATCAAGATCAATGACTCATTTTGTTCATGGAATAGAGCTCGGCCAAATAATTATTTGTTAGGATATAAAAATATGTAATTAAATATGTAATACAAATTCAAATATTATGAAGTTTTTAATTTCCTTTACTTTATGTAGGTACAACGGTTCAGTTGTATTGTGCTGTCACTTTCACTAAGCCTCGCGAGTGGTTGTGGCAGTAAGTGTTGTGCAAAGAAATTTTGCGTATGATGTACAGTAATTGTTTAATTTATCGTTCGATACTGGAATTTTAAAATGCATTGAATTATTTTATGGTTGAACAATATTTTTTTCCTTTTGATACATGTTTCTTTTATTTTAGTGATCCGACAAACACTTATGACCAAGACAACGATTTAAACGTCATCTGTGATCATCTTGATATGACCAGATATTGTTATTTTGAAAATAATTATATACAGGTATAGTTGGTATAATTCAGAATATTTATGCATACTAAATTGAAACCTTTCATAAATGAAATAAACTTTCTAAATGTTTAGGCTGACTATCAATTAAAATTTATGTCAAGTACGCAAGTATCTTTTTAAGATATCGTTAGATTTACTTTTATTCTATTTAACCCGTAAAAATTAAATATGATGTATAGAAGCAATACATGTTTATTTCTAATCATTTGTTACCTTAGGACATAACCAAATGAAGTATAATGAACATATGTTCAATATAATGTAATTATCTAAATTCAGGAAAATGCTTGCATAGAGAATTCTTATTAAATCTATTTCAAACTTTGGTTATATTTTTTACTTTTTTATCCTGTTTTTAATTTCAATCTAGTGTAAATCGTTTTTTATTGATTATTCACATGCAGTATGAAACACCAACTCAAATGCATTAACATAAACATATTGAACCTCCTAGTAAATTAACTTGTATTGCAATAAATTGATAAGAGTGTTTATAAAAACTAGGTTGGAGAGACGTAATATTAGTGTATATTTATGATGTAAAATAATGAAACTTAAAACAAAAATATAATAAATTAGGATCTTAAACAGAATAGTAAAAATTTAGAAGATATATGCAATTTCCCAACATCAATATGGTTATTGAATTACTTGATACACAACTGTTATCCAGCAGGCAATATTCAATGCCCAACTATTACTTGATACACAACTGTTATCCAGCAGGCAATATTCAATACCCAACTATTACTTCAATCAACCTAAATGTTTCTTCTTCTTAACATCAAGAATGATTGTGTAATAAATTACTCCTTGGTAAGTAAGTCATTTGAACTTTATACCATGTACTACTAAAACAGTTTTTACTAGTTAGTTGTAAAATATACGAAAGGATGCTTTAAAATTCTAAACCAATCAAACATTTTGAGAATATAGTGTATAAAAGGTAGGCCTGCTAACCAACCCAGTCTATAGATTTACTATAAATGATCTAAATCTATAAATTTACTATAGTAATTTTAAAACAATTTATATTTTTAAGTCTTATAAGTTATCTTTCTGTAAATTATACTTGTCCAAATGTCGAATTACTTTGATACATAACTTTTGTCCCACAAGCAATATTCAACTAAAAGTTTGAGAATACTTGAATGAACCCCAATCTCTTTTATACTGAGTATGAATAATAATAAAATATTTCTAAATAAGTAAGTCATTTTAACTTTACACCATTTACTACTAAAAGATATTTTATTAGTTAGTTGTAAAATATACGAAAACATACTTTAAATTTATAAATTAATCAAAGTTAAGGCCCGGTAAAAATATCTTAAATTGGTTTATTTGTCTTTACTATTGACACTATTCCCTATAATGAATATTTATGATTTCATTGTTGGGATGTGTATAATTTCAGAGTAGCAGGTCATGTGTGAGTATATAGTATGAGTATATTATAAATATATTTCTTGATGTAGTAATTTATAATATATGTAAGTATATTATTAATCTATGTATAGAAACATATAAATTTCCAAAAAAAAGTAAAATGCTCATAAAATATTTCGGAAACTTCAAATTGACATTTAACCTTATTTAGAGATGAATTCCGCAGAGTATAAGAAATATTCCTTAGCAAAGTTATATTATTTCATTGTTAAATAAAGATATAAATAAGATTAATGCATAATGGATTTAACAAGAAATATATGCAGACATCTCAAAAAATAATTTAATGTTAAGTATAAAATCAGACTATAAAAACAGTACATCGGTTGATTAAATACGAGAACCGGGAAATTTTTAGGATAAAAATTCAAAAAGAACGTTACTAAAAACTGTACTAAACTTTATTTGTATATGTAAATTTTTAAGTAAGCTGTTTTGCATGGTTGTAAAATAATTTTACCAAAGGAATGACTTCATTAGGTCATTTTCATATTTTTCCACAGAAATTCAAGATATAAGTTACAGTTGTAAGTTGATTCATCTCTTTTTGTTGCATAGAAAATTTATTTCTAAATTAATGATATTTCTAAACTAGATACTACATTACACACTTAATTATCTAATTACAATAAGTTTATGCTTTATTTATCTTACACCCACAATTTATTCGAATACTTGGTTCAGGGTGATTGCCTAAACAGAAATTATATATGAAAGTGAAACCATTTTCAAAACTAATAACAGTGTATAAAAATAAAAAAAATTACAAAGGGGAGTCAACAGCATACTAATCCGTAGATAAAACCAAACAGATTGGTATTGGAGACCAGCTTCTGATCAATGAACTTACAAAGATACATAACCAGTAACAAGTACAGTCAAAAAACGATATATCTTCTTCATTGGAGACCAGCTTCTGATCAATAAACTTACAAAGATACATAACTATTAACGAGCACAGTCAAGAAATGATATATCTTCTTCATTGGAGACCAGTTTCTGATCAATAAACTTACAAAGATACATAACTATTAACGAGCACAGACAAGAAACAATGTGTCCCCTTCATTGGAGACCAGCTTCTGATCAATGAATTTACAAAGATACGTAACTAGTAACGAGTATAGTCAAGATACAATGTATCCCCTTCATTGGAGACCAGCTTCTGATCAATGAATTTACAAAGATACATAACTAGTAACGAGTACAGTCAAGAAACAATGTGTCCCCTTCATTGGAGACCAGCTTCTGATCAATGAACTTACAAAGATACATAACTAGTAACGAGTACAGTCAAGAAACAATGTGTCCCCTTATTTGGAGACCAGCTTCTGATCAATAAACTTACAAAGATACATAACTAGTAACGAGTACAGTCAAGAAACAATGTGTCCCCTTCATTGGAGACCAGCTTCTGATCAATGAACTTACAAAGATACATAACTAGTAACGAGTACAGTCAAGAAACAATGTGTCCCCTTCATTGGAGACCAGCTTCTGATCAATGAACTTACAAAGATACATAACCAGTAACGAGTACGGTCAAGAAACAATATATCCCCTTCATTGGAGACCAGCTTCTGATCAATGAACTTACAAAGATACATAACCAGTAACGAGTACGGTCAAGAAACAATATATCCCCTTCATTGGAGACCAGCTTCTGATCAATTAACTTACAAAGATACATAACCAGTAACGAGTACGGTCAAGAAACAATATATCCCCTTCATTGGAGACCAGCTTCTGATCAATGAACTTAAAAAGATATATAACCAGTAACGAGTACGGTCAAGAAACAATATATCCCCTTCATTGGAGACCAGTTTCTGATCAATAAACTTACAAAGATACATAACTAGTAACGAGCACAGTCAAGAAACAATATATCCCCTTCATTGGAGACCAGTTTCTGATCAATAAACTTACAAAGATACATAACTAGTAACGAGTACAGTCAAGAAACAATGTGTCCCCTTCATTGGACACCAGCTTCTGATCAATGAACTTACAAAGATACATAACCAGTAACGAGTACGGTCAAGAAACAATATATCCCCTTCATTGGAGACCAGTTTCTGATCAATAAACTTACAAAGATACATAACTAGTAACGAGCACAGTCAATAAACAATGTGTCCCCTTCATTGGACACCAGCTCCTGATCAATAAACTTACAAAGATACACAACCAGTAACGAGTACGGTCAAGAAACAATATATCCCCTTTATTGGAGACCAGTTTCTGATCAATAAACTTACAAAGATACATAACTAGTAACGAGCACAGTCAAGAAACAATGTGTTCCCTTCATTGGACACCAGCTTCTGATCAATGAACTTACAAAGATACATAACCAGTAACGAGTACGGTCAAGAAACAATATATCCCCTTCATTGGAGACCAGTTTCTGATCAATAAACTTACAAAGATACATAACTAGTAACGAGCACAGTCAAGAAACAATATATCCCCTTCATTGGAGACCAGTTTCTGATCAATAAACTTACAAAGATACATAACTAGTAACGAGTACAGTCAAGAAACAATGTGTCCCCTTCATTGGACACCAGCTTCTGATCAATGAACTTACAAAGATACATAACCAGTAACGAGTACGGTCAAGAAACAATATATCCCCTTCATTGGAGACCAGTTTCTGATCAATAAACTTACAAAGATACATAACTAGTAACGAGCACAGTCAAGAAACAATATATCCCCTTCATTGGAGACCAGTTTCTGATCAATAAACTTACAAAGATACATAACTAGTAACGAGCACAGTCAAGAAACAATGTGTCCCCTTCTATGGACACCAGCTTCTGATCAATGAACTTACAAAGATACATAACCAGTAACGAGTACGGTCAAGAAACAATGTGTCCCCTTCATTGGAGACCAGCTTCTGATCAATGAACTTACAAAGATACATAACCAATAACGAGTTCAGTCAAGAAACAATATATCCCCTTCATTGGAGACCAGCTTCTGATCAATGAACTTACAATGATACATAACCAATAACGAGTTCAGTCAAGAAACAAGGTGTCCCCTTCATTGGAGACCAGCTTCTGATCAATGAATTTACAAAGATACATAACCAGTAACGAGCACAGTCAAGAAACAATATATCCCCTTCATTGGAGACCAGCTTCTGATCAATGAACTTACAAAGATACATAACCAGTAACGAGTACGGTCAAGAAATAATATGTCCCCTTCATTAGAGACCAGCTTCTGATCAATGAACTTACAAAGATACATAACTAGTAACGAGTACAGTCAAGAAACAATGTGTCCCCTTCATTGGAGACCAGCTTCTGATCTATGAATTTACAAAGATACATAACTAGTAACGAGTACAGTAAAGAAACAATGTGTCCCCTTCATTGGAGACCAGCTTCTGATCTATGAATTTACAAAGATACATAACTAGTAACAAGTACAGTAAAGAAACAATGTGTCCCCTTCATTGGAGACCAGCTTCTGATTAATAAATTTACAAAGATACATAACCAGTAACGAGCACAGTCAAGAAACAATGTGTCCCCTTCATTGGAGACCAGCTTCTGATCAATAAATTTACAAAGATACATAACCAGTAACGAGTACAGTCAAGAAACAATATATCCCCTTCATTGGAGACCAGCTTCTGATCAATGAATTTACAAGGATACATAACCAGTAACGAGCACAGTCAAGAAACAATATATCCCCTTCATTGGAGACCAGTTTCTGATCAATAAACTTACAAAGATACATAACTAGTAACGAGTACAGTCAAGAAACAATGTGTCCCATTCATTGGACACCAGCTTCTGATCAATGAACTTACAAAGATATATAACCAGTAACGAGTACGGTCAAGAAACAATATTTCCCCTTCATTGGAGACCAGTTTCTGATCAATAAACTTACAAAGATACATAACTAGTAACGAGCACAGTCAAGAAACAATGTGTCCCCTTCATTGGACACCAGCTTCTGATCAATAAACTTACAAAGATACATAACCAGTAACGAGTACGGTCAAGAAACAATATATCCCCTTCATTGGAGACCAGTTTCTGATCAATAAACTTACAAAGATACATAACTAGTAACGAGCACAGTCAAGAAACAATGTGTCCCCTTCATTGGACACCAGCTTCTGATCAATGAACTTACAAAGATACATAACCAGTAACGAGTACAGTCAAGAAACAATATATCCCCTTCATTGGAGACCAGTTTCTGATCAATAAACTTACAAAGATACATAACTAGTAACGAGCACAGTCAAGAAACAATATATCCCCTTCATTGGAGACCAGTTTCTGATCAATAAACTTACAAAGATACATAACTAGTAACGAGCACAGTCAAGATCAATGTGTCCCCTTCATTGGACACCAGCTTCTGATCAATGAACTTACAAAGATACATAACCAGTAACGAGTACGGTCAAGAAACAATGTGTCCCCTTCATTGGAGACCAGCTTCTGATCAATGAACTTACAAAGATACATAACCAATAACGAGTTCAGTCAAGAAACAATATATCCCCTTCATTGGAGACAAGCTTCTGATCAATGAACTTATAATGATACATAACCAATAACGAGTTCAGTCAAGAAACAAGGTGTCCCCTTCATTGGAGACCAGCTTCTGATCAATGAATTTACAAAGATACATAACCAGTAACGAGCACAGTCAAGAAACAATATATCCCCTTCATTGGAGACCAGCTTCTGATCAATGAACTTACAAAGATACATAACCAGTAACGAGTACGGTCAAGAAATAATATGTCCCCTTCATTAGAGATCAGCTTCTGATCAATGAACTTACAAAGATACATAACTAGTAACGAGTACAGTCAAGAAACAATGTGTCCCCTTCATTGGAGACCAGCTTCTTATCTATGAATTTACAAAGATACATAACTAGTAACGAGTACAGTAAAGAAACAATGTGTCCCCTTCATTGGAGACCAGCTTCTGATTAATAAATTTACAAAGATACATAACCAGTAACGAGCACAGTCAAGAAACAATGTGTCCCCTTCATTGGAGACCAGCTTCTGATCAATGAATTTACAAAGATAAATAACCAGTAACGAGTACAGTCAAGAAACAATGTGTCCCTTTCATTGGAGACCAGCTTCTGATCAATGAATTTACAAAGATACATAACCAGTAATGAGTATAGTCAAGAAACAATGTGTCCCTTTTATTGGAGACCAGCTTCTGATCAATGAACTTACAAAGATACATAACCAGTAACGAGTACAGTCAAGAAACAATGTATCCCCTTCATTGGAGACCAGCTTCTGATCAATGAATTTACAAAGATACATAACTAGTAACGAGTACAGTCAAGAAACAATGTTTCCCCTTCAATCAGGAGTCCAGAAGAGTCAGGATTCAGGATAATAAAAGAACGATAGAGGAATTTATTATGTGTAGTTCAAACAATATGTATAACAGTCAAATATTGTATATAATTAAAAATGAAAAATTTAATTAAAAAAGTATGTATTTTATTTAAGTTAAGTGATGATCATTTCTAGACAAAAGTAGTATTTATATTTTTATTGTGATATATTATAGTTAGTATCTAGTCATATTTCAGAATCTAGTCAACCGATGGCACTGATAGTGGAATGTCACTTAAAACACAATTTAAAATGTACATAGAACAAATACATTACGTGAATATTTTCGAAACATTTGTGTTTACTGGACTGAAATAGTTTGTTTTTACCGTAGTCAATTAATCTTCCAGAAGGTTTGACCTTTTTACTCGCTCGCCATGAATCAGGTCTCAGTGACAGTCGTAATCCTACATAAATGCGTAATTTACGAGTTGCCGAAACTATTTTGGTGTGTAATTTTGATATCAATAACTAACAGCCAACTTTGACTGATAATACTATAACGATAATAAACGTTCGACTATCATATAATATGTACATGTTTGTACTTAAGAAAAATAGTTTACATTATTGTTGTGATCACATTATTCATGTTTATATATAATCAAAATAATTTGTTTTGCCGGTGTACTTATAATTCCATATTATTATTTACCATAGTTATATAAATGTGTCCCGTGAATTTTACATATGTTTTAGTGAGAATAATCATCTATGGCTTTAGAATGTTAACTGGTTTATCTAAATTGATTACTATAATAAATGTACGTTTTAATACATATATTTTAATAAATTCTCATTCTGTGATCTTAATTTTTGATATAGTTTATAGCAGTCATAAGCTCTTAAACTATTCCTTCCAGTTTATCGTCATCGTTTCTCTAAGAACTAAATGATGAATTGGCTTAAAATAATACAGGCCTTCATTATGTGTTTTAATATATCTTAAAGGGTTTGATGACGCAAATAAAATAATGAATTTAAAAAATCTTTTATTTAAACAAAAAACCTTACCTTTTACGAATGGATTACTTATTAAATAATATAAATTTGTGTCGAAACAATTCCTATACGTTATTTAAATCATAATTTACTAATTACTAGTGCTCTAAATAATATAGTGTACAAATATATAAATTTGAAAACAATAGTTATGTTTTTGGGCATTTTGTTAATTTTATTTTGCCTCTAAAAATAATGATTGACGATCAAAATAAAAAAAACGTTTAATTGATTATTGTTTTAATAAAACATGCTTTAAATATCATCATTCGGTGACTTGAGCTACCATATCATCAACCCTTCATAATAAATCAGTATCAAAGCTGTTATTATATATATATATATATATATATATATATATATATATATATATACCAAACTTAACCATTACTTCAAAAGAAAATATAGTATAAAAAAATAAAAAAAATCAATCCTGTTACAGTCAACCTAAGCTATTCTAAGGGTAGATTTTGAATTTTTTTACGAATCTAACAAGTTTTAAGAAACGTGGCCAAATCTTCTTTGATGTTTGTAATTGGCTACCCTAAAATTCTTTTTATACCTTTTGTGAAGATATAAAAAGAAATACATTTCTACTTTTTTTAATAACTAAAACGAGCATGTCACATATTTATAAAATGCATGATTAGTATATTTATAGGGGTGTGGGTAATTAAAATGACATATAATAGTCATTATCAAATAGTTTGCAATCTCTATTTAATACTCATTTTTAGGATTTTGTTATTTTATACGATTATATTCATTAATATTTTTACAGTATTAATAATTTTAATATAACAAATAATGATTGCATTTAAATGGAGTACTTTTATGTATCAATAATAGTATAGACTACTGATTTTTCCAATAAAAACGAATATGCAAATATAAATTTCATACAAAAGAAGAAGTACTTAACTATAGACACGCATAGCTGCCTAATATAAGAAACTAATGAAGAGATTGTTCAGGAAATTCTCAATAAATAAGGACAATCTATATGAGAAAATAAAATACTACATCATAATGTAACAGTTAGATCAAGAGCTTGCTTGATTAACTACTGCTCTGACTGCTCAGATTTCCCGTAGGAATACGTCAACACATTGTATTGGCAATACAATATGTATACTTATACTTACTTGTTAGATGGATATAACAGGAAACTAATCAAACAAGCTTGATATAGAAATTTATTTTGACGAATATATATTTATATCACATATACAATTTATATATATTCGTGAATAAATATGCAAATTGTATAAATGTTTTAATTTGAACCCAACCAAATTGATACCGGTAGAAATAAGCTATAACTTAGAAGAAGATAAGCATTTTTAAATACGATTTTGTTACATAAATGCCAAACATAAGCTGACATAACTTTTTTAATACACTAATAACAGTATATACAAAATTGTGTATGTTGGACTCGTTGTTGATATTTTTATAATACTCGTAAAATTTAAGTTTACTCTTTGAATCACGTTAATGTCGTATGAATTTCAAAGCCAACTACAAAATGTAAAAGAATTTAAAAATCCGACCAATAAATTATAACAAAATAAATGTACAGTACAAAGTACTTGCGTCTTAGTGTTTAAATATTGATCTCCCGACATAGATTCTTGTAACCATTCAACACAGGTCTATCTGATTGAACTAAGTCAACCAAGCTAAATTACCATTGTCAATACCACTGTCGGTATATGGTTGGGTGGGACGGCATTGTCACTGTCTATGTCTGGGTAGGTAGGTGGGCCATTACCTTGCCTCTATATTCTACTGTAGGTCTACTGTAGGTCTATGGGTTAGTGGGTATTTAAATATTGCCACACGTTTTTTATATGTGTTGGGGTGGAGGGGATCATCAACAAAGTACGTCTCTGGCTCATAAGGAGGTTCATAACTACATTTAAATTTTATTTCATTATTAGAAATAAAAATGTATTAACTTAAGTATATATCATCGAAAATTGGGGTGTTTGACTAATTTTGAGCCGAAGTGAAAAATTGTATTGTATTCATTGATCCTGTACAATTCAAATATTTAGGCAACCCAATAAATATCACTGTTTGTGTATGGGTGGGTTGGTGGGTCAATACCACTGTACGTGTATGGGTGGGTGGGTCAATACCACTGTACGTGTATGGGTGGGTGGGTGGGTCAATACCACTGTGCGTTTAAGGGTGGGTCAATACCACTGTACATATATAGGAGAGTGGGTAGGTCAGTGCCACTGTATGTGTATATGAGAGTGGGTGGGTCAGTGGCACTATGTGTATGGGAGGGTGGGTGGGTCAGTGGCACTGTATGTGTATGGGAGGGTGGGTGGGTCAGTGCCACTGTATGTGTATGGGAGGGTGGGTGGGTCAGTACTACTGTACGTGTATAGGAGAGTAGGTGGGTCAGTGCCACTGTATGTGTATGGGAGGGTGGGTGGGTCAGTACTACTGTACGTGTATAGGAGAGTGGGTGGGTCAGTGCACTGGTACCCATAGACCCATAGACACCCATAGACAATCATTAACTATGTGATTCATAGGTTCAACTAGATAAACGATGCAGGCTTTCATTAAAATGTAATAGTAAAATGCCCAGTTAGTAAAATTTTAGTGTCTTACCTATTGCCTTATTTATCTTGTCATAATATTAAACTAAGATATTTAAGTTAAATTTTAATACCAACTTTTTAAAAAGAAAATTTAAAAATTATAGTAACTATGTTATAACGACATTAGATGAACCTAACCAAACATAGTTAATGAAGTTACGGTTGCTCTCGGAGTTGAAATCTGTCTGCGCCTTTGGAGTTTCCACTCTCTCCTGGCTTGCTGTTCGAGTTACAGGATTCGCTAGTGGAGACCTAGGTATTAGACTAATTCTTCCGAAAGGAGAGGCAGGGGGAGGTGGTGATGGAAAATCTCCCTATTTATTATCCACGGTTAGGGTTAAGAGTTGCTAGTTAGTTTCTCGCAACTCTTTAAACACTATTTGTTTGTGTTTACCTTTAATTTTCTTTATATTACAAAAGTAAAAGGAGACCCTTGTGAGAAAGGCACAGAGATACCTCATCAGCTCAACTGTAGTTCACGTTTCTCCACCCGCGCAACAAGCATCGCTCTCTCGAGTAGTAGCCTCCGCAGAGCCCCTCCTCCCACCGATCGTAGCATGACCATATCCGGTCACCAACTGGCACTACTACAGCCAATGAGATGTTTGCCAGTTGATAGGCAGACAGATCTAAGCCTACTTGGGCCCCTGTACTTTCACAGCCTGGCGAACTGCGAGGAGAAACCCCAGTTTTTTAACTGTACCCTGTGCTCAATCATGACGCCAGCAAAACCGCAGGAGAAAAGACACGAAGATGCGACAGCGATAAATCTAAGTGATATGGTAAAACCAGAACTAATGCAATTTATCTGAGAATTAGAACAAATAAGAAGGTTAACGTACCTTTGTCGTCTTCAGCTACGAATCCTATTTATTGGATTACCCGTATCAAAGTAAGAACTCCATGTTCACATCCATTGTTGTCAAAACAGTTATTATTATGTTTTGACAACGTACAATGGATGTGAACATGGAGTTCTCACTTTGAAACCGGTAATCCAATAAATAGGATTTGTAGCTGAAGACGACAAAGGTATGTTAACCTTCTTATTTGTTATATATCAGCTCAGGAGGCTTTAGTAATGAATAAATGAGAATTAGAATAAAGCTTAGAGAAACTAGTCTGGATTTTATCAATGCCAGCCGCGACGTCAATGGTATGTGATGACAAGTTACACAGGATGCGCGCCAAGGATACCATGGGAGGGATCCACACCAATTCACCCCTAAGTAATGATGACTTTAATCTTCATATAGTCATTGTTCACTGATTAAGTTTAATAAGAATCTATATTTCCTAATATAAGTGTATTTTTCTAGCTCTTAGTTCTAATATCCTTTGCTACTAGACTTATTTTCTTGGCAATATAACATTAATCGTGTTCGTTTTGAACATGTTGTGCTTTGTATCTATCAGTAGACTGCGTTTACTAACCATGCTGAACATCACGTTTAAAGAACTAAGAACCATTCAACTATCATATCTGCATGAGTATTCTTCAAGATGAGACACGATAAAAAACAATTTAATAAACACAATACATATATTTTATAGCTCAGAAATAAAAAAACAATTCGTTATGACACTTCATGACCCATAACTTCAATACTACTGTAGGAGTATGGGTGGGTGGGTGGGTCAATACTACTGTACGTGTATGGGTGGGTGGGTGGGTCAATACTACTGTATGTGTATGGTTCGGCGGTTGCGTCAATACCACTGTGCGTGTTTGGGTGGGCGGGTGGGTCAGTACCACTGTACGTGTTGGCACTTTTTGATGCTTTTTTTGGCACTTTTTTGATGAAAAATCTGAATTTTTTAGAGTAAAATCTTAACTATACGTACTTGTTCAGAATGCCCAGCTGTATCACACCACAGAACACTGTATCATCAGAACTAACTGTACATTACGATTTTTTAAATCGGATCTATTGAAACGTGAATATTTGATTAGTATACAGTATGAACATTTTGACTGTTTATGTTGTAATCTGTTGGTTAGAGTTGTTTTTAACTTTACTTGTATGTAATTCTTGTGATGAATAAATGGCTTAGATAGGGCCTTAGGTTAATTTTGTTTTATTTTAATTGAATATTTGACGTTTGCGATACAATGTAAATACAAAGTTTTCTATTCAATAAACGATTTATTATTATTATTAAATTGCCATATTCACCTATTTCGTAATGTCATATATTATGTTTGGAAAAAAAACATAAAATGTAATCCCATAATAGTATATTTTAAACAGGATAATGATTCACTTATATATTAAAATAAAGTAGTATTTCATGAATATAATATATCAACTTATTTAATGTCTTCTTTCCACCATTATCAGAGAGCTGGTTGAAATTTATTTCTTGGCTGAATTAGGCCCGTGGGTCTGGTACATGTTATCTTTAATGTTATGCTTATCTCATGTGTCGCTACGACTAGACGAGGGTTGAATATAAAAAAGGCTTCCACTTTTGAGTACCTAGTAAAAATACTATATATCACTATTTTCTCTATGAAAGTGGTTGATTGCTTTTATAATACTATATAGACCACTAACTAATGGGCTTGGAAAAACTCACCATAGGGATTACATTGAAAACGAAAGGAGTAATAGGTTGAGGCAGTTCAGAGGTCACATAAAGCTGGAAGCACTGTCAAGGGAGGGATACTTCAGCTCTATAGTCCTTACTGACAAGTCAT
Organism: Stictocephala bisonia; assembly: GCA_035578905.1. NCBI lineage: Eukaryota > Metazoa > Arthropoda > Insecta > Hemiptera > Membracidae > Stictocephala > Stictocephala bisonia. The sequence continues at coordinate 901,463 of JAQJVL010000128.1, read as the reverse complement.
ATCTCCTGAACTACCAAGTTAGAACTTGGATTTTCAAAGGCCTAACCTTGACATTATTCTTTTTTATCATGGTTAGACGATAAACTAAGCCTTTTTAAAACAATTTTAAATTTAATACAAATAGAGGAAGCGTTATTCTGGTGCTATGTATTAAATGTTTTTAGTTATAAGAACTACAATAAATTTGAAACTAGTTTTGATTTTTTGTTTGAACACTCACAAGTGAACTTGCAGCCCTCAAAGAATATTTGAAACCTGGAAGCTAAATCCTAACCCATCAGAAACCGAAGTAGCCTGCTTTCATCTAAGTAACATACTGGTTAATCTAAAACTGAACATCTTTCTAAATGGTGTAAAACTCAATCATAATGAGCATCCACAGTGCCCGGGAGTAAAGTTATATCGATCTCTAACGTTTAAAAGCCACCTTAAAAAACAGCAGTTAAAATCAAGGGCAAATATATTACATAATATTGTCGGAACAACCAGGAGATTCAATGCATACGTCCAACGTACAACTGATTTCTTAATGCTCTATTTAGCTGCTTAATATAATGCTCCCGTATGTCTAAATAGTGTTCACACTAAATCGATTGATGTCCAACCTAATAGAGTCTTGAGGGGTATAAGTGGCACCCTCATGGCAACTCCACTTCATTGGCTCCCAGTTCAGTGCAATATAGCTCCTTCAGAGGTAAGACGTCAGGAGGCACTACTGAAAGAATTTAAAAAGATCTTGAATGCCCCGCAACTCCCCATTAGAAAGGATCTCTCACGTCATAACGGTCATTTAAAATCTCGATACTCACCTCTACGTGCTGCTTTCCATTTGATCAGATAACATTTCTCGCCCAACACTAGCTAGGCCGTAGTGTGGCACAGTTTTGATGGACGAAATAGGTCCTTCATTAACGACCCGCCAATAAATGTAGGTGTCGTTATTCGTATTATGAACCTCCTTCCTAGGGAGTGAACACTGTTGAATCGATTCTGAACTGGCGTTGGCAAATGCAATTACTGGAAGTATAAAAATTATACTTGACACTAGATCAGTTATATATTATTGCTGGGAGTCTATCCAAATAATAAATTACATAGTTACAGAGTGTCCACTGCGCTCTTTTACGGAGGGATTAGCCAGCATAAACAGAATCAGTGAGGCAATTCTTAAATAACTCGATGCATTCGATTTAGTTTTGTGACAGGAGATCATTTAAAATTTTTATTTAATTAATGTGCCTTTATGACTTTTGGACCTTTATAAAAATATACATAGCGGCTTTTTAAAATTATTAAATGGTAGCTGACGATATATATATATATATATATATATATATATATTTTTAAAAATAGTTTTTTAATTAGCATAATACGTGTTGGTACATATACAGTACAAGTAAACGTCACACAACACAAATTTATTACAATATAAGCACAAAATGCACAAATATACTACAATACAAGCACAAAATGCACAAATATTATGGTGATCGATTTCGGTGAACCACGCTCACCTTCCTCAGACCAGAGGGATTCACAAAAGAAGAAATCTTACAATGGTTTGAATGATTTCTTCTTTTGTGAATCCCTCTGGTCTGAGGAAGGTGAGCGTGGTTCACCGAAATCGATCACCATAATATTTGTGCATTTTGTGCTTGTATTGTAGTATATTTGTGCATTTTGTGCTTATATTGTAATAAATTTGTGTTGTGTGACGTTTACTTGTACTGTATATATTTTTAATGACATTCATCCTAGTTGACCAACTTGAGCTTTTACACGTGCTAATTTATCGGCATCGTATTTAGATACCAAAAAATTCTATCAAATGTCAATTGAATTAATCTGTTGAACAACTAAAGGAGTGGTATAGTTTTACTTGTAATAGAACATATCAATGATTGCTTTATTTTATTTATTTTTTTTTAAGGAGAGGCCGATCTCCTTCTTAACCTTACCCTGTCCATTCCTCATATACTATTGATCTTTGCGAGGAAATTAATTTAAAAAGATTAAGTTTTAAATTGCTATTTTTATATCGCAATTTAAAAAGATAATTATCACTATTTTATTTAATATTCAATTACACATTTCTTATCAAACATCAGTGATAAGAGAATGAGAAAAATCCACATCAGTTTACTGATATGTAACTTCTAGAACTGTATACAATTAACTATACATTTTCATTGGCTTTTTAATATGTAAAAGAAAATGAGTTCGGAATGTCAAATCAATTTAACTTTTCCACAGGTCTAACAATAGGCTTAAAAAGATTTATTATTGACTAATTTATTGCTAGGTTTACCAGTTGATCTCTTCTTAAATGCATTTCAGGAAGAACTTGATACAATCAATCAAGGATACAAAGCTTGGCAACTATCAAATGTGCACTAACCACTGGGCGAAATTTCCAAAGCCAATATTTAAAAAGTATACGTGAAATAACATTATAATATAAAATAGTAAATTATAAGTATACTTAAAGCATAATTAATTTTCTCTTACTATTATCAGTACGGCACAATTTGCAGCCTTCTGTTTAAACAACAATAATAAAGTGTTGTGTGACAATCAGTTGTTAAAAGCACGAATATATCATGAATTATGTCCAACTGTATTGTTATTGTAATGTAAACATAATATCAGTATTTATAATCGTATAGTATGTAGATTTTATGTTAACATTTTTATGATGGTTTATGTGTTACAAATAGATAAAACCACATCGTCTTGAATCTTTAACATTGACATGTGGTAATAGTATAATGGTGTATACAGGGTTGAGCAAAAGTCTGGAATATATTTATTAATTTCAAAACCATTAAAGGACACGAAATGAAACTTTGTAGTTATGTACACGTCCCTATACCAAATATTTAGACATATTTTACTTGTTTTTCGCATAGCCAGGTGATGACCCACGAAGGAAGTCTTAAACATTTTAAATATAAGCCTACCTCGCGTTATACATCATTTTAAACGTCATTGTTTGTACAATAAAAAAGTGCAAACCTGATGTTAAAAGGATGGCCCATTCACAAAATACAGCTATTCAAAGAATTTAATGTAATACTACCAATTCTTCTCAGTTATACGGCTATTTATTTAATATTCTCAAGTCTCTGTTGCTGAGTATGTTGTTGATTGTTAACAATCTTAAAAAACGACTGTGTTATAAAAATATATATGCCATTTAACTAAGATAAAATTAAGAAACATTTATTAAAAACACTTTTGACAGTAGGTTTAACTAAAAACAGTTTAAGATTATTATTATAATAATTTGTTACTTACTTTTTGTGAAATTTAATTCCTCTTATTCAGTTACATAAATTATAGCTCTACGCAGCATTTTGTCTTAGTCTTCAGCATTGCTAGTTATTTGACATTAAATTCTTTGAGAGGCTATATTTTCTGACTGGGTCATCCTTTTGACCTCAGGTTTGCACTCTTATGTTTTACAAACAGATACCTATAAAATGAGGTATAACTCGAGGTAGGCTTACATTTAAAACTTTTAAGACTTCCTTCATGGGCTATCCCCTAGATATGCAAAAAACAAGTAAACTATGTCCAGGTGTTTGCTATATGAACATGTACATAACTATAAAGTTTCATTACTTTTCTTTTTATAGTTTTAAACTTAATAAATATCAAAAGACTTTATTATAAAGAATTTAAAGAATAAAAATACATTCCAGACTTTTGCAAAACCCTCAGATTCTTTGAGATTCTCAGATATTTTCTGACTGGATCGTCCTTTTGACCTCAGGTTAGGACTCTTGTGTTTTACAAACAAAGACCTTTATAACTAGGTATAGCTCGAGGTAGGCTTAAATTTAAATTTATTAAAACTTCCTTCATGGGCCGTCAACTGGCTAAACGGAAAACAATTAAAATATGTCTAAGTGTTTGATATAGGTACGTATACATAACTGCAAATTTTCATTACATTTCTTTCAATGGTTTTGATATTAATAAATATATTCCAGACTTTTACCCAACCCTGTATAGAAATAAAAGCAATCCAAATCAACAGGTCATAATTGGTAATTGTCCTTCCTCCCACCCTTATATATATTAGTGTTACTAGCCCACTCACCCACCCTTACAAATTTAGTGTTATTGTAACAAATTAGTACGCAATAGCACTGTTCAAATATGGGTTGCCCAGTAGTACTGTACGTGTATGAGTGGGTTGCTCAGTACTGCTGTACGTGTACGAGTGGGTGGGTAAATACTGATGTACGTGTGTGAGTGGGTTGCTCAGTACTACTGTACGTGTATGAGTGGGTGGGTCAATACTGCTGTACGTGTATGAGTAGGTGGCTCAATACTACTGTACGTGTATGAGTGGGTGGGTGAATACTGCTGTACGTGTATGAATGGGTGGGTGAATACTGCTGTACGTGAATGAGTGGGTGGGTGAATACTGCTGTACGTGTATGAGTGGGTGGGTGAATACTGCTTTACATGTATGAGTGGGTTGCTCAGTACTATTGTACTTGTATGAGTCGGTGAGTGAATACTGCTGTACGTGTATGAGTGGGATGCTCAGTACTATTGTACGTGCATGAGTGGGTGGGTGAATACTGTTGTACGTGTATGAGTGGGTGGGTGAATACTGTTGTACGTGTATGAGTGGGTGGGTGAATACTGTTGTCTATGCTGTCGAAAGTTTTTTTCAGATCTAAAACGATAAGCATAATTCGCTCGTCTGTGGAAATATAGTCGTGCAATTGTTTGTTTACATCAAAAAGTATGTCTGAAATTGTATTGACCCACCCACCCATACACGCACAGTGGTATTGACCCACCCATAAACGTACAGTGGTATTGACCCACCCACCCACCCATACAAGCACAGTGGTTGTTGTACGTGTATGAGTGGGTGGGTGAATACTGCTGTACGTGTATGAGTGGGTGGGTGAATACTGCTGTACGTGTATGAGTGGGTGGGTGAATACTGCTGTACATGTATGAGTGGGTTGCTCAGTACTATTGTACGTGTATGAGTCGGTGAGTGAATACTGCTGTACATGTGTGAGTGGGTGGGTGAATACTGCTGTACATGTATGAGTGGGTTGCTCAGTACTATTGTACGTGTATGAGTGGGTGAGTGAATACTGCTGTACATGTATGAGTGCGTGGGTGAATACTGCTGTACATGTATGAGTGGGTGGGTGAATACTGCTGTACATGTATGAGTTGGTGGGTGAATACTGCTGTACGTGTATGAGTGGGTGGGTGAATACTGCTGTACGTATATGAGTGGGTGGGTGAATACTGCTGTACATGTATGAGTGGGTGGGTGAATACTGCTGTACATGTATGAGTGGGTTGGTGAATACTGCTGTATATGTTTGAGTGGGTGGGTGAATACTGCTGTACGTGTATGAGTGGGTGGGTGAATACTGCTGTACATGTATGAGTTGGTGGGTGAATACTGCTGTACGTGTATGAGTGGGTGGGTGAATACTGCTGTACGTGTATGAGTTGGTGGGTGAATACTGCTGTACGTGTATGAGTGGGTGAGTGAATACTTCTGTACATGTATGGGTGGGTGGGTGAATACTGCTGTACGTGTATGAGTGGGTGGGTGAATACTGCTGTACATGTATGAGTGGGTGGGTGAATACTGCTGTACGTATATGAGTTGGTGGGTGAATACTGCTGTACGTGTATGAGTGGGTGGGTGAATACTGCTGTACGTGTATGAGTGGGTGGGTGAATACTGCTGTACATGTATGAGTTGGTGGGTGAATACTGCTGTACGTGTATGAGTAGGTTGGTGAATACTGCTGTATGCGTATTTTTCTCTTAGATGATTAGTTTGTTGGTTACGATGATTACACTAATAATCAACCGACTTTAATTAAATCTAAGGTGTGAATTATATTTGGAAAAACTGGATGTAGAAAAATTAGTGCTTTGTGCTATATTAACAAGTTAGTACTATAATTTGCGTGGAGTCGAGTGAAATAGTCCGTGACTAAAATATTAGTCTAGGTGATTTACAAAAACGGACTCTTGAAATTTTAATTAAAATGTTTACCTTTAAAAGTCATCACAAATCACTAAACACTGCATATTTTTACATACTTTAATTACATAATTAATATAAAGTTGACAAAACTCATTAAATGTAATGCGAAAAACATAGCACTATAACTAAAATTGATTTAAAACTAATTTATATCCGTGGACAAAATAGTATTAACACATAAACACTATCAACTACTCCCACAGTACTACGTACTGGAATAATATTTATAGTACATACTTAAAGTATTGACTTAATATATCACTGTACTGTAGCTCTTACTGTCAACAGTGAGAGAGAAATCTTAACCCAAAGCTTATATTCTAAACTGTTATGTAGATACTAGTCCAAACGCTATATTCTTGCAGGACATACTATCTTTTATCTTCAGTATTTAACCTTTCATTATTGATTCTTCAAGTTCTTCTTCAAACGTCTAACATAATCTTAGTCTATATGATATGTCTGTAGAAACGTAATCTTACGGAAATCAGGCCTAGCATCCAAAAATAAAAACAATGTGCCTAGTAACTTAAGGTAATGTTCATGTCTAACTCTATATTTAACAACATTCATAATATAACCTAAAAACCTTTTATAAAAGCATTTTTATAGTACTTTAAAATTATAGAGGAAATATCCTTTCGAGTTTACATAACGTGAGTGTATTAACGAACATATAAAAATGTATTTTATTTAATGTTCTAATTAGGAACAGATTCAAACATGGCTTGAAAAATGAACAAGATAACGTTTACATCATGTTCATTATTTAAATTAACCTAAAGGAACCAACTATTGGAGGGTTTGAAGTATATTAATATTAATAAATAATATAATATAAGTCAGAATTAATAGAAAGTATGATTAGAACTGATAAATAATACTTCAGTCGTGGCAAAAGTGTAAAAATAGGAAACAGCAAATCGGATTCTTGGGAATCCGAACCAGTATACTAAGTAGTTACTGTTATCTACGTGTCATAAGTAGTTTCTGTTATCTACGTGTCATAAGTAGTTTCTGTTATCTACGTGTCATAAGTAGTTACTGTTATCTACGTGTCATAAGTAGTTTCTGTTATCTACGTGTCATAAGTAGTTTCTGTTATCTACGTGTCATAAGTAGTTTCTGTTATCTACGTGTCATAAGTAGTTTCTGTTATCTACGTGTCATAAGTAGTTTCTGTTATCTACGTGTCATAAGTAGTTTCTGTTATCTACGTGTCATAAGTAGTTTCTGTTATCTACGTGTCATAAGTAGTTTCTGTTATCTACGTGTCATAAGTAGTTTCTGTTATCTACGTGTCATAAGTAGTTTCTGTTATCTACGTGTCATAAGTAGTTTCTGTTATCTACGTGTCATAAGTAGTTTCTGTTATCTACGTGTCATAAGTAGTTTCTGTTATCTACGTGTCATAAGTAGTTTCTGTTATCTACGTGTCATAAGTAGTTTCTGTTATCTACGTGTCATAAGTAGTTTCTGTTATCTACGTGTCATAAGTAGTTTCTGTTATCTACGTGTCGCAAGTTTTAAAACGTAGATCACACACCAATGTTTGGTCAGGCTTTACATCTACATAAACAATTAATTTTAAATTATTATTTTCACTTTGTCTAATTGTGTTTACTATGTAATATATCTTGAATGGAAAAATCACATTAAAATTCTATTATGTTATGTACTTAACAATAATAATAATGTTGTACAAATTTAGTTAATTTTGTACTATGTGCTGACATTAATTAATTCTCCAGGTGCAGTCGGTGATGAAACAAGATCTTACTCCAGGATTGTTTGATAACCTCTCTATAAGTTATAATTAAGATTCGTCTAATTTGTTTTTTTTTTATTATTAAATTATAGAACTTTATAGTTTATGTTGACATATTATCAGATTAATTACTACACACAATGTTCAACTGTTTTGCTGTATATTACAATAATGTAAGTATAAATATTACACTAAAGACATAAAATAAAGTTATATTGATTTATAATACTTGTCAATGTATTAATGAATTTGAATACACAATTATAATAGTCAATTAGATTGATCATCAGAGCTTATTTCTACAAAACTAGCCTGATGTGCAATGTGAGCAAATTTATTTCTCCACATTTATACTTTCCAAACATACAAATGCTATGGCGTTATTTTATTTCAGTAAAGCAATTTTCACAAATAGTAATATTTTAAATACTAGTTATGATATATTATATATCCCGATACTAAAAGGAAACTAAATGAATTTAATATTGATAGTAAGGTTTCTCTTTATGAACAATAGTGAAACTGATCAAAGTAATTATTTTATGGTTGCTGTAGACTCGAATGAGAGATTAGAATGTAAATAAAAATGCAAATATAAACAAACATAGGCTCTTGGAAGTCAATGTTTCTATTATACTTACATTCCTTAGATCATTAAGTGTATCGGGTTGAATAAAAAATTATATCTTTATCATTGAACGCACTTTTTTGGACTAATTAAAATAAATGTGTTCTTTTTCTAAAAAATAATATATTTCATCAAGTATACACATCAGAAAGCGTCATCCTTTGTCAAGAGTTACTATGACATTAGAATGCGTTGAGTGTGTTCATGTAACTAATTGCTTTATTCACTCTGACAGTCTCTACTTAGTCCACGTCACCGTTATTTGCGATAGGAATGTGTCTGCAGACAGTATTACATATTTATATAGCTAGAATATGTGTATTTAGTCTCGACTCAAACTCAGAATGATTAACTTACTTAGAATCGATTAATATATCTTTGTAACATTTGATCTGCCATGGCTATTATAGTAACAAACTAAATAGCTGTGCTCCCTTTTTATTCAATTTGGTAAAATTTTTTGGAACTTTAGTCCCTATTCGTGGTCATTTCACACTATTTTTAATTTTCATACATTATATTTTAAAATTACATTACAAGGTTTAACTGAAATACACCGAAAGACGTCAGTAGGTTTTTCTTTGGGTCACAAAAAACTAAAACTTTCTAAAAATCATGTTGATTAAAATTCATTGTTGTCCGTCTGTCTGTCTATTTGTGTTTTTAATATTATTATTTTAAGAAACAATGAAAGGTAGGAAGTTGATATTGCCAAAAAATGCCACACCAGAAATAACCTTTAAATTTAAAATATTTAAATTTTTTTATTCATCTAAATTTTAAGTAGCGGGTTATTCAAAATGATGATATTTCCCCCCCCCCTTATTTAGGATAATACTGAGTGGGATCCAAATATTGGACAAAATAATCTTTCTGTACTGAATGTGGTATCTAAAACTGTCCTTTTGAAACTTCCCGTACATCTTCATATATGAATTTTAATCTCAAGTATAAGTCTGAAGCAGCTGCAAATGAATGTTCCAAAGACGTCAGCAATACTTGTCTGTGCTCAAACTGTCACGTATGTGTCCTTTAAGCATTCCGATAGTTAAAGTATATAACTCTAGATTGTTAAGCCCCATTCTACTTGTTGGTATAAACTCTATCTCAATTGTTATTTTATATATTTATAGCATATTTAATGACTTAGTTATTGTTTAATAACATTTGAGAGTGACATTGAAATTTATCTAGTGCACACAAAATTACACTGATGTGTTTTAGTAAATATACTTGTACAAATTGGTTTCCCATACAAATCAACGGACTATTACATTTCGTAATACAAATTTTTAAATAATTAATATTACTATATTTACAATTCTAACTCCATAAATTTGATATTATCTGTAATTTGTTTATTTTACATCCGTAACAGTGTACTTATCATCTTGTACATTAATTGAAATAAAATTATAAAAACTGTATTTAATGTTCGTTCAAAACATAATTTCAAATATAATAGATTCATATAAAGATAAGGCGAAAAGGTCACTTTTAATAGTTTGCACAGCCACATTATTAAAAAGAGGTACTATATTTTTCTAATAAAATTATTGTCGCTTATTTAAATATATTTTAGTGCACTTAATTACTCCAGAAAGGACAATAATATTTACAGGACTATGAACATAATTTAGTAATTTATTTCAATGCTAACATATTATTTAAAGCGACTTTAAATGATTTAAAGCCTCACTCTCATATTTAAACAGATTCATTCTTGTCCTTAAACAAAATCAATATAAACTTCTATCTCCGGAAAATGTAAACGCTAATACATTTAGCGTTTATCCAACCTATTATAATCTACAAATTTGGCTAAAAAATACGGGGGTTTCGGGTGAAGTAAAGAAAAAGTAAGTTGTTGTTATATTTTATGACATTTTGTTCGTAACGAACAAAATGTCATACGTTCGTTACGGTTATGAAGTACGGTTATGAAGTAAAACCGTAATGAAGTCCTATTATATTTCCAAGAAACTATATCTATTTTATTTGCGTCAATAAAAAAGAATACTAAAGAGTTCAAATAAGTCTGTACAGATGGGCTTATAACTTCGTAGAAGATACAAGAGCGATCATGATTTAAAAAAATAAATAACAGTAAACCACACGCAGATAGGTATTTTTAAGCATTCTAAAAAATGTCACTCTCAGTTACGTACTGAAAGCAAATAACAAATTCAGAATTGTTTATATTCCCTCTTTGACATTCAATTAAACACATTTATAAAATATAACATTCTCTGTCTTATTTTACTAACACTTTAATATATACGTGTGTGTTTATATGGAATATGTGTATTAGTATAATAATTAAAATCAAAAATAGTCATTATACTGATATTTATATAGTGTATACAATTAAATTTTATTATTTAAGCTTTTTGAATTTACATTAATCAGTCATGCAATTAAAATATTTGGTAAAACTTTTAATAAATATGCTTTGACGTATTATTGTATAATGTTTAAATTTATCTTTTACGGACTTTTATTATTAAATATTTTCCTGAAATCCCCTGTATAACATTATGACAGTGTAGTTTGTTTTATTTAACTAATATTTTAAACGTTTCAATAACTAAACAAATAAAAAATATTCTTTGTATAATTGTAAATTATTAGTTAGCAATGACTTTGTTACTGGTTGTTTACAACTAGGTTTTATTTATAAAAAATATAGCTTAAGACCAATATCCTTCTTATTATTTGCATAATCATTGTGATCTAAAAAAAATATCTCATAAGTGGTACATTTTTAGTGTTGCTCGTTTCTTTTGTGGCCTTTTCTTTTGTTTTTAATAAGACACGTTCTATCAATCAAAGCACAGTTTTTGAACAAAAGTACTTTTACACAAATCTTTTCACTAAAATATTAAAAAATAATGCCATCGTATTTACAATAAAAAGAACTTTTATTACAAATTATGTTAAAAAAAGTTTCAGAATAATGCAAATGAAGTAGTTCCTCAAAATTTGTTTAGTTTCGGCATAGTTGATAATTTATTTATTATTATTTTGGTTACAGAAATGTTACGATTTTATATTGATACAACAAACAAACGTAAAATGTAAATTTATTGTTTCCACATTTACCACTCTTCACATCTAATCCACTAAGAGCCAAACAACGTCCGAACCAAAGAAAGAAATAATATAACAGTTTTCTCCACAAAGGTAAATTGTGTATGTACGCACTGGCCAGCTGTTGTATGAATGTTAATTGTGTATGTACGCACTGGCCAGCTGTTGTATGAATGTTAATTGTGTATGTACGCACTGGCCAGCAGTTGTATGAATGTAAATTGTGTATGTACGCACTGGCCAGCAGTTGTATGAATGTTAATTGTGTATGTACGCACTGGCCAGCTGTTGTATGAATGTTAATTGTGTATGTACGCACCGGCCAGCTGTTGTATGAATGTTAATTGTGTATGTACGCACTGGCCAGCAGTTGTATGAATGTTAATTGTGTATGTACGCACTGGCCAGCTGTTGTATGAATGTTAATTGTGTATGTACGCACTGGCCAGCTGTTGTATGAATGTTAATTGTGTATGTACGCACTGGCCAGCTGTTGTATGAATGTTAATTGTGTATGTACGCACTGGCCAGCTGTTGTATGAATGTTAATTGTGTATGTACACACTGGCAAGCAGTTGTATGAATGTTAATTGTGTATGTACGCACTGGCCAGCTGTTGTATAAATGATAATTGTGTATGTACGCACTGGCCAGCTGTTGTATGAATGTTAATTGTGTATGTACGCACTGGCCAGCTGTTGTATGAATGTTAATTGTGTGTGTACGCACTGGCCAGCTGTTGTATGAATGTTAATTGTGTATGTACGCACTGGCCAGCTGTTGTATGAATGGAAATTGTGTATGTACGCACTGGCCAGCTGTTGTATGAATGTTAATTGTGTATGTACGCACTGGCCAGCTGTTGTATGAATGTTAATTGTGTATGTACGCACTGGCCAGCTGTTGTATGAATGTCAATTGTGTATGTACGCACTGGCCAGCAGTTGTATGAATGTCAATTGTGTATGTACGCACTGGCCAGCTGTTGTATGAATGTCAATTGTGTATGTACGCACTGGCCAGCAGCTGTATGAATGTTAATTGTGTATGTAAGCACTGGCCAGCTGTTGTATGAATGTTAATTGTGTATGTACGCACTGGCCAGCTGTTGTATGAATGTTAATTGTGTATGTACGCACTGGCCAGCTGTTGTATGAATGTTAATTGTGTATGTACGCACTGGCCAGCTGCTGTATGAATGTTAATTGTGTATGTCCGCACTGGCCAGCTGCTGTATGAATGTTAATTGTGTATGTACGCACTGGCCAGCAGCTGTATGAATGTTAATTGTGTATGTACGCACTGGCCAGCAGCTGTATGAATGTTAATTGTGTATGTACGCACTGGCCAGCTGTTGTATGAATGTTAATTGTGTATGTACGCACTGGCCAGCTGTTGTATGAATGTTAATTGTGTATGTACGCACTGGCCAGCAGTTGTATGAATGTTAATTTTCTTGCGCGACGTGTTTCAGGTTAACAGCAACTCATTTTTACCTTAAACATAAAGATGAACAGAAATATTCTTTTTATGAAAAATTAAGAAATTTAACATGTAGACAACTTTAGACCGGTAAGTATATAAATATCATATTTCGTAGTTATATAGACTGTATAAAGCAATATATTTAAGACATTCTGTAATGAATGTATGTCTACTGTACAGTTAAACTTGTGAATCTATAAACACGCCACATTTATATATGACAGCAGTAAAGGTATACCTAGTAGTTACGGGATAGTATTGAAAAATTAATTAATCACCTGCAAATAATTATGTTTGGCGTAATGTTTCGTATAAGGCTGAATATACCCCAAAATTACCATAATTTAAAACATCTTTTCTTATAAAAGAAACTGCTCAGGGATTGAATAAATGGCTCAGAAAAGGGACAGGGGACTCTGTAAGTGAATCATACTCTTCAATACCGATATTCACTGAAGCTTCCTTTTATGCTATCTACATAAACCTTAATTACAGAAACAATGGACTTGATACCCATACAAGACAATTATTACGTTTATTTTTTGAATATAATAATTTATGGATATTCATTTATTAAAAACATATAAGTAGTTGTCCCAATCTATTTAATTTCCTAAAAATGAATGGAAAGTTCGATTCATAAAGTCTTAATTTTTATAGTGCATTACAAATTATAGTATTTAAATTAAGAAAGCTTTATAGCATTATATTTAAATTCATAGGTTTAGTAACTCTCTACGGATTTTTAGATTTAAGTTTGTCAGTTTTTTATTATGCCTAGTAATTAGAAAAAAGTAAATTCCAATTACTATGCATATACATTGATCTAATGCTTATTATATTTTTTATTTACTTATTATTTTATTTATTTTTGTTGTGTCTCAAGCGTTGTCACACTACGTTGCTCCCCGGGTCAACAATGGCAACCTACGGTTAGCGAATGAAACATACAAGATTACTTCCATGTAATGTCTTCCACAAATCTTCCTGGGTGTTCTCCTCCAGAGTGCTCATTCCTTAATAAATTCCAGAAGTCTCAGTTACAGTTTCATGTAAGACTAATTTCAGTATGAAGGCTGGAAAAACTCTAAACTTCAATGGAGGTGACATATATATATATATATATATATATATATATATATATATATATATATTTAAATTAAAATAACTGTGGCATTTTTAAAAAAGTTGAAAAATGTTTAATTCGTTATTATAATAATAATCTTTAATATGTATTATTAGTTTTTTTTTTAATAAATGCCTATGTTAAGAAATAAAAATGAAAGCATCTACATTGAAAATAATAGGCCTAAAGACAAATAAAACACACCTAAGACCACATATTAACATAAACTAAATGACCAAGTTCAGTTATTACCATAAAGATAGAAGCAAATATGTCAAAGATGAATATGATTAATATTTTAAAAACGTACTCATGAAAACTATTACAACATTAAGAAAGAAATAACATACTTACAAGTAATTGTTTGTCTTTATATGAGCATAAATGTATTCAACCTAAAATATTATTGTAAAATAGAAGGTTTTTAAAAGAATTATTATTTAAATATGCTTCGGAGTTGATCCACAGTTACTATCTGCCGGTTTTCAGATGGTAAGGTATGGTGACATTCTTGGCCAACCTCGGTCAACCACTTTTAGGAAGCGATCTTTTCGATCAGTCGATTAACCAGTTACTTGACACTCATACCAAATAACTGTTTTATTATTGGAAACATTTCAGACAATATTAAAGTTTAATTATACAGCTGTGCAATAAATAAAATCAAAATTAGTCATTAGAAAATAAACCTCTACATATAAGTAAGAGTAACAATAAATAAAGATTGATATGTATTATGCAGTAATAACATATATTTAATCTAGAAAGAGTTGTTTTAATATTCATAAGACTTTCCTGTTGCAACAAGACACCGTAGGCTATATAGCACGTGATTAATGAAGCTCTTCCACGCTTTAGCTTTGACGTACGTCAGTTTGGAAATCAGAGTACTAGTTGTGTGTCCATATAGACTGCCCGAATTTAATCCAATTGATTTTTTATTTTGGGGCATCTAACATTTCTAGTATACACTCATCCAGTGGACACAATTGAATACTCGCAACAACAGATAGAAGAAGGTGTAAGGCAAATCAAGGCTACAACAAGAATCCTGGAATAGAGGGAATCCTCTAGGGTATTGTGTTGTCAGAGAACAACACATAAAGTGATAGGGACATATCAAACATATTCTTTATAATCTAGTTGATTTTTACGTTGTTAAATGGTAATTACAGAAACCATTGACTAAATACATGCCAATAAATTCATTACTGGAAGCAATACCTCTTCATCTAATTCTTTTCTGCTTTGAACACTGTAAAGCCAAGCACCGTTTGGTTTTCATATGTTTCAAAAGCTTCCATAAAGTAATATTTTTAATGAATTATTACAATTTTAAATGTAAATATTTTCCTTGTACGATTTCAATAAAATCTTTAGTTTTTTTTTAATATTTTGTAAAAAAGCATCTAATAAACATTGAAAATATTAAAGAAAATTTAAACACATATTTTCCTAATATACCACCTATTAGCATAAACTCAATGACCATGTTTTGTTAAAATCATAAATATAATGTCATATATGTAAATTGTTTTGTGAAAAATACAAAATAGTATCTAGTTGAAAATAGAAGTGGAAATAAAAACATACAAATTTTGTTTAGTATTACGTAGAGTATCTGAATATTTGTACCTAGCTCAACCATTTTGTTACAACCCCTAATCCTATATAAGAAATATTTATTAATATTCTAATTACGTATTTTCCATAGAAGTGTTAGCAACGTATTCATATATTTAATGTTTGAAAAGTATTTAAAAATACAATTCTAATAAAAAATTATAGGCAAAATTACAATTCAAAGCTGCATAGCTCATTATTATCAAAGTTTATAACTTGAGGATTTTACAAATCTGTACATTAGAGCTCAATGGTATTCTTTGATTCCATTCGGAAAGGCTCATTTACTTCAACAGCGTACTTTAAAGAAGGGAATCAATGAATTGAACTCTTAATAGTGCCATTTAGCACCTGATCCCTGGAGAAAGAGTCTTATTCCTTCCTGGAAAACAGGATTAGCTCCGGTATTCTCAGGTTCCTTGGGGTTTTATGTCTTGCAATTTAATGAATGTTCCTATTTTACACATATTAATAGACTTTTCATAGTTAAATTACACTCAACATTAAATCTTTTGATTCATGAATCAGCATTAGCCCCAAACTTTATGTGCACATTTAGAAGCAATGAACATTTTTTATTTATGTCCTTTACTAAAGATGGACTTCAGGAACTTATAAATAAAGGTAACTATTTAGAACATTCATTAGAAAATTAGTTAAATATTGAACATATCTACACTATAATAAAAACAGTACTAGTAAACGTCACACAACACAAATTTATTACAATATAAGCACAAAATGCACAAATATACGACAATACAAGTACAAAATGCACAAATATTATGGTGATCGATTTCGGTGAACCACGCTTACCTTCCTCAGACCAGAGGGATTCACAAAAGAAAAGGGTTTTCTTTTCTTTATTTGTAACAGTTTTAGGGATAACCACGCGATCCCTCTGGTCTGAGGAAGGTGAGCGTGGTTCACCAAAATCGATCACCATAATATTTGTGCATTTTGTACTTGTATTGTCGTATATTTGTGCATTTTGTGCTTATATTGTAATATATTTGTGTTGTGTGACGTTTGCTTGTACTTTATATGTACCAACACGTATTATGCTAATTAAAAACTATTTACAATAAAGACCCTTAAATGATTGTAAAGGTCTTCTTGAATCATCAAATAAAAATTATTTTATATACCTTGATATAATAACTGTGTATAACAATACAAATCATTACAAAACATAAATATAATTTTATTAAATATAACAACCTAAAATAAATTGTAATAATGATGTGTATATTATTTATCTAGACCTCAGGGGTGTGATATTCGCGTCCAAAGCAAATCTTTAAAGCTGTACATACACCTAGGTAAGTTCTAAGCGAACAACAAATCTGGTAGCTAACAGTCACTATGTTGTGACCTCCGAGACGTGGCGGCTTCCACAACAAAGGCCCTTTTGAGGACGAAGCTAGTTTTAAATTAATAGGTTCTGTTTTAAATGTAGTACATTTTAACGCTGAGGGCTTGAGCAAAGCGAAGATTGAGTTCATCAGTAGGGTTCTTCATGAAAACAATGTTGAAATCCTTGCACCCCAAGCGCTCCATATTGAAGATAATAATAGTGCAAGAGGTAATCATCCTGGATTTAGACTTGTTGAATCTATAAGGCAAGGTATTGCAACTTAGGTAAAGCATGACACAGACAATGAGTTAGTTACCAATAAGAGCTCTGATGGTGACATCTTTGTCTTGGCAATCCAAGTGTCAGAAAATTACAATAGTTAATTTTTGTAAACCTCCTAACATACAGTGAACTAACGACAGGATTTTGTTATGTTTTTAACAGCCACCATAGCCAATGGAGCTACAACATCGACGATGAAATGAATAACTTTTTCCTGATACTTTTTATTCAGCTCGTTGTCATCAAAGTTACTATTCTGACCTAAGCTTTGGCTCATTTGAATGATCATTAAGATCAATTTCAATTAAGAGGAAAGTTCGATGAAAATCGGTTATATGCCCGCAAAGAGTTTTTTCTTAACAGCATTGTTTTAGAGCTAAATCGAGAAACATTCTATTAAAACCTAACCTAACCAAAACCAAGCTGATCACGGATGCTACCCAACCTACACCGGCCGGATTGGCACTAAATAATGTCTCGTTTATAGAAAAAAACTTTATATTTTGCGGGCATTTAACCGATTTTGGCCGGAAAGTTCTTGATTATTTCCCCGTCTCTTAACATAGGTCAGAACAAGTTTAAATTGGGGATCCAAAGACACATAATTCGATCTTTTCCGAGGCCTAGATGGTATTGTAATAAAGCACGCTGGGAAGCCTTTACCACTAGGCTTAATGATAGCATCAGATTCATTCCTCCTACAATAATAAATTACAATCGTTTTATAAATACCGTCTCATCTATTGCTATAAAGCTTTCATACCAACATAATAAAGAAAGAGTATATACCAGGATGGCGTAAGGAATCAAATGATCTTGACAAAGAGTTGAAAACTACTGAAAACTCCAATATGGCTAATCTGCACTCTGTAGACAGTAACAGGAAAGAAAACTGGGTTAAAACTGTTGAAGATATAAACGTTACCCATAGCCGTAGAAAAGGGTGGTCACTTTTTCTAAGGAAACTCTCAACTGGTTAATCTGCAAATCAAAGAGAAATGGTCCATCCAAAGACCTCCAATATAGCTAAATGGATAGTCAGCTTATCAAAGTCAACTCGGCATCCTTCTGACAAACATGTGATTTACAAGTTTAACGAAATAAAAAAAGGATCAAATAGCACCTCTAGAGGTCTCTAGAAATTTTACAAAGGATGAGTTAGACAGGGCCATTCCCGGTATACCAGCAAAGAAAGCAGCCGGTTATGATGGTATCTTATTGGAAATTCCGTTGCATGCCAGCTGCAAAGTGAAACGATAACTTCAAACATTCTACAATAAGATATTAGCTACAGGCATTTTGCCAAAATCATTTAAGCGATCAAAATTAGCAGCTATTCTGAAGACTGGCAAAGATTGAAAATGGGTGGAACGTTATCTCTCAACATCTCTTCCTAGTATTTGTTTGTTATAATTTGCTAGAAATACTGTTATACAACAGAATATCAACCATACTTGATTCTAATTTTCCAGTAGAGCAGAATGATTTTCGCCCTGGCCGAAGTTTCAGTGACCAGATGATATCACTTATGAGAATGGGTTTGAAAATATCTGCAGCTTTTATTGGTTTTACAGCAGATTATGAAACAGTATGGAGCAAAGGTTTGTTGGCAAATATCTTCAAGTAGCCACTTTCCTGCCCCTTTCTTTTTTTCTCTGTGACTTTTGAATTAAATTTTTAGTGCCAGGCTAATAAAAGTTTATCTCAGTAATGAAGATAGCTCTTTTAGACAGCCAAAGGATGGTCTGCCACAAGGTCTGTACTTGCTCCAATTTTATTCAACGTGTATACCACTGAAATCCCAATCACAAATTCTAGACAATTTATATATTCAGATGATATAGCTTATCAACACAAGGATTATACAAGTAATGAAGAAACACACACAAAAGACCTTGCAGCCCTCGAAGAATATTTTAGAACCTGCAAGCTAAGTCCTTCAAACCCATAAAAACTTAAGGAGCGTGCTTCCACCTGAGTAACAGAATGGCTTATCAACATAAATGGTGTAAAATTCCATCATAATGATCCCCCAAAGATCTGGTAGTAACGCTATAAAGATTGATGACGTTTAAAAAAGCTATCTTTAAAAAACAGCAGCTAAAATTACAGCAAGGGCAAATGTATTACATAATATTGCCGGAACAACGCATACGTCCTGGATACAACTGCTTTGTCACAGCTGCTAAATACAATTCTCCCGTATGGCTAAATAGTGTTCACAATAAAGTGATTGTTGTCCAACTTAATAGGGGCATGAGAGCTATTACTAGTAGTGGCAGTCTCATGGCCAATTCACTTCCTTGGCTCCCGGTGTTGTACAATATAGCTCCTTCATAGATCAGACGTAAGCCACTATTTAAAGAATTCAATAAGATCTTGACTGTCATACACCTCCCTATTATACAGGATCTCCCACATCATAACGATAGCTTAAAATCTCGAAACCAACCTCTACATACTGATTTCCATTTTAGCAGACCATACTTCTTGCCCAATACCAGCTGGGACGTAGCGTAGAACAGTTTTGATGGACGAAATAAGTTCCTTATTGACGATCAATCATTACCTGTAGGTGGGATGAACCTCCCTCGTAGGGAGTAAACACTGTTGAATCGATTCTGAACTGGCGTTGGCAGATGCAATAACTGGAAGTATAAATGGGCATTGACAATAGATCAGTCATGTGACTGCGGGTACTCTATCCAAACAATGGATCCCGGCGTTCTTTTACGGAGAGATTAGCCAGCACAAACAGAATCAGTGAGTCTTAAATGGTTGGTGGATTGGACTTAGCTTTGTGACAGAAGATCACTTTAAATTTTTTAAAATCAATAATACCAATAATTTTTGAATCGTTATCCAAATAATACATAGAACTTTTTTTAATAAAAAATTGTAGCAGATAACAAACCATAATATTTATAAGTTTCTAGCCCTCATATTCGTATTTCTTTTCAATGATAGTAAAATGCCAGTTTTAATTCTTATTAGAACCGATTGTAAGTGAGGTCCAATTCAAATAACTATGTAAGGTCATACATTATTGTATTTTGACATTTTCACTAGTTCTATTTAAAACATACACTAACTAAAATATTTACTAGGATTGAAATTGATATGATAAACATATGGTAGTTGTAAGGAGATTTTTGAGATTTATTTGAAATCTATTTGAAAGATATAATCATACACAAATAAAAAATAGAAGATTTCAAAATTTATTTTAGATTGTTGTTAATAAATTATTTTGATTATTTATATTAGTTACAAATTCAATTGGATCTACTGGATGACACAATGAAACAATTTACTAATGTAACAATACGTTGAAATGTAAATAATTAGTTAAAATATAATTTACAAATATCTTTAAGAAATTACTCCTGAACTGCTTACTAACCATTTTAATGTACATAATGAAATTCAAGTAAAATTGAAACATATTGTAAATACAAAGATGAAATTACATTATTTAAAACGAAGCTGAGATAGGGTAAATTAAACGTATTAAAATTTATCAATGTATCACATCTTCAAGCACACAGTAATTTCTATACTCAAAGTTGGCTAATAGCAAAACAACGCCTTTATTCCATGCTATATAACCTATATTACAACACTGACTATATCCAGTTTAACGTTAATGTAAAACGTTGGCTGGCTTGTACTTACATGGTAGTTATTGAATTTGGGTAAAAATAACTTGAGGTCTTCAATTTTAAGGCTCATTCTTAAGATTCACCTTTAAATATAAGTTAATATAAATTTACATAAATTTCATGTCAATTGCGCAGTTAAAAAAAAGAAGAACTCTTTTAAGGGGAAATATATGTCAATACTGTAATATATATATTTTTAGAATGTAATAAAATTCAAACTGAGTACCCTTTTTAACATTTTTATTTAAATTATTTCACACATCATGTTTCACCTTAATAGTCATTTTCAATTGTAAATTAAATAATTAAATTAAGTATCATATAATAATTCTTTAAATACAATTGTAAAACGTGTTGTTTTTGTAAATATTGATAAATATGGATAAGTTGGTGATATTTTTCAATAATAATTTTGAATGTTTCAAATATTATCAAAAATTGGGTTTGTAGGGTTGATTTGTGTGTTCAATATGTTTACTGCATCTTCTTGTTGTGCTAAATATATATGTAATTCTTCTGTTGCATTCATTTTCTCTTGCCCTTTTTCATAAAATTTAATATGTTTCATGTTTTCTTAAATTGTTGTTTATGTGTGGTCTGTAGAGAGCAAGTGCTCTGCGAATGTGGATTTCATTGTACTTGTGTTATAGCTTCTGAGAGCTTGATAACTCTTGAAAGCGTGTTTTGAATGGTTTTCCAGTTTGTTCAATGTAGAATTTATCACAGTATTTACAATTAATCCTGATTTGTTGTAAATGTTGTCATTATTGTGTTCTTTTTGAGATGTTTTATCTAAAATATTGAATGTATTGTTGCGTGTTCAGAAGCTTAGTTTGTAATTTGTATTTTGAAAGGTTTTTCGAATAGCTTTGTTTAAGGTTCTGTTATATGGTACGTTTATAAATTTGATCTTCTTTGGGCCTTGAATTGTTGAGGTGTTATTTCTTTTCTTCTTTTGGTTTCTAATTAGTTTGTCAATCATATTTGGTTTGGATCCGTTTTTTATTGCCAAATATTTTATTAAATGTTTTGCTTCATTTAAGTGTTTCTCATTTAGTGCTATGTTTATCAGACGATTTATCATAGAATGGGAATCTGTTCATTTGTATTGCCAGGGATGATAAGATGTAGAAGGTATTATAAGGTCGGTTTGTGTAGGTTTTCTGAAGATTTTGAATGAATGTTTATTGTTGGTTTTGGTAATTATTAGATCTCAATAATTGATTTCATCATTTTGGGGTTTCTTTAGTGAACTATATTTGGGGAATATAGAAATCAAATAACATAAAAATCATTACTTTCTTTCAAGTTTCCATCAAATAAACAAATAATGCCATCTACATATCGGTACCAGTATATAATTTTGTTTCTGAACGGGTTGTATGGGTGCATACTTTATTTTCTTCCAGATTGTGTATAAATATATTTGAGAGAAGACCTGATAATGGGGAACACATTGCTAGACCATTTGCTGTTTGTAGTATGCTGTATTATATTGGAAATAATTTTTGTCTGTACAAATTTTGGTTAATGTTGTGATGTATTTTATTTCTTGGTTTTTCAATGCGACATTTTTCTTCAAATCATTTTCTAGAACTTATAATGTTTCTTGATGGGGTATGTTTGAATACATATCTTTTATGTCAAATGAAAGAAATAAACTGATTTTAGGTATGTTTATGTTATCAATCTTGTTGACGAGATCTGTTGTATTTTTATGATATAATTTGTATTCCAAACTATGTTATTTTGTATAGTGTTGTTCGGATATTTACATAACTTGTTAATTGGTGCGTTTCGAAAATTACCTATAGGTCTGTAGGTATGTTGGGTTTATGTGTTTTTGTGTATCCTTTCAATTGTGGTGCCTTTGGGTTGATCATTTTAAGGTTATTTTGTTCTGCTTTTGATAGAGTTTTACAGCGTGTTATTTGTCATTATTTTTTGTTCTCTTAACGTAGTCTTGTGTTGGATTTTTGTTCAATTTAATGAATTCATTATCATTGATAAAGTCCATAACTTATTTATCATAATCTTCTTTCTTAATCATGATAACTGTGTTTCCTTTGTCTGCTTTTATTATAATAGCGTTGTTGTTTTTTAACTTATCTGAGATACATTCTATCAATTTCATTTCTTGTTTTGATGTTTTTTGTATTAGTGATTTGTTTGGATTTAATTTTGTTTTGTTCGGTTCATGAATAAAATTGTGTTGTAGTGGTTCTTGATCTGTAGTGTCTGTATTTTATTACATCCTAAAAATACGTCAGAAGCCCTAATTTTTAACTTTATATATATTCATTCACTAAGGCTCTAAATGAAAGAAAAGTTTTCAATATTTTTATGTAAGTACAGCTTATAAAAGATCCTGTTTGGCACTGAAGATTTTTCTTTGTTAAAAACTGTAATAACAGCTGGGAGCCAGCTCCCACTGGCAAAATTAATGTTCAAATATATCCTACGACTTACGCTGTTGACTCTAACAAGAAGTTAATTATAGTAACGTTTTCTTCTGATTTAGTAAAATCTATGATTTACAATAACAGATTTAACCAAATATTTTTAAAGTAGACAGAGTACACAGAAAATATCGTTTAAATCACAAATTAAATTATTATGATATACTTTAAATACTTTAAAAATATCAATCCTTAGTCACTCATAATTATCATTGAAAAGGTAATTTATGTTTCCCATCTTTGAATTATTGATACAATGTTTCAGCTTGTGTAATTGTAAATAATAAATAAAAATACAGTACTAAACTGTGTTATGAAAGCACAACCAATATTTAAAAATCAAAAGATCTTTGTATGACAGACTTAGAGAAATAAATTTATAAATTGTGAAAATGTTATAATACACATGCATATCTATGAACGAATCTTGTATTCGTTTATCGTCAATAAAAAATGTTTACTTTGGTAACTAGGCTTTGTTTTAAAAATAAATAAATAATGTTAAACGGAAATATTTTTTATAATATTAGAGGTAAATCTATACGTAATACGTTCATTAAAGGTTTAGTTACTTGATAAAAATATATACCGAGGGAATATTTTATATAGCAAAATTGTGATTTTTGTTAACTATGTATTTTTAACGATAGCATGGTCACATATAAGTCACGAGTTAATTAAACATCATTGATTTAGGCTATTCTTACAAATATATGCGATTAAAATCAATGATATGATAGTCGACATTCACTAAAAATAACTTGTTAGCTAGGTAACACCTTGTTAGGGTTGGTAGAGTGGTATTACCAGATCACTTACTCCGCATATAATGGAGTTTGGTATCTTGAATAAATTAACTAATACTTATGAGATTAATTCGTGGGATAGATTTTTATTAGAAACTGAAGAGACTCTTTCGAGTTTGATCCAAGTTTGGTAAGTCTCTTTTTATTTTTATCAAATACATTTTTATTTAAAGTTATTATTATTTGATGACACAGTCGTTAGCGACTACACTAAGCAATGAGACCCTGGTGGCGTATTAACTACGCCAGTAGTTAGACGTTGTCGCCCTACAGTATCAACTATAAATGCTGACCGTATTCTGCAATATCATTTGTGACCAGATGAAATATAAGAATATAGATTTATAAAACCCCAATTCTTTGGCGGGCTTCTCTAAATGTATAATTTTAATGCCTCATCAATAAACATTCATAAAATAACAATCCACCTTATCGTACCTCTGTTTTATTTGTTCTTCTCTAATACCAATCGTTTGTATATAGGCGAATATAGACTTTTAATTAGTGACGAGGGTAAATAAATGATTTTAGATTGACGAGATCTTACAAATGATAGCTAACTGTTCATAAACAGTTGTCATTAGTTGATAGCCCAACTAAAGGTTTTCAGCTGATCATGGACAACCCATGTTCACTTTTAATGGGGTCAAACAAAAAGTGTTTAGCTTTTTACCTTGGCCTTTTATTTTTTTTTCAATTCAAAATCATTTATTATTTATTAAATTGATATAACATTGCAGTGTTTTTTTAATCTTTCTAGCATTTGAAAAATCAACTAATTTCATCATAATAAAATATCTTTAATATATGAGTAATCTTAAAGTAACTTACAAACAAAACAAAAATAAATAAACAAATCAACAAGCACCAAGGAAACATAGTTTAAAGAAACCAAAAAACATTTGTTATTCATTATAAAAGTCCATTTTTTCAAATATGTAATTTTTTTAAATATCAGTAATCCTAATTTTTATTTTATTTTGGAGTTTATCTCAATTAATTGTTTGGTTGTTTAAAACTTCCTCCTGGATCACGACTGATAGTCCTAACTACACATGAGCCTCAAAGCATTAAATATTAACACAATGGAAATAAACAAATACCTAATATCTATAACTATATCTATAACTATATAAACAAATATACTATACATCGGCAATAAATAAACAATATTAAATACTATATGGACTACGAACAATTCAAAAAATAAATAAAATAAAAAACAAATCAAATCAACGATGTGCACGTAACATATGTATAATCCAAAGAAATAACGGTACAAATAACAACAAATAAAATCTAACAGTAATAAGAAACATAATATTCTAACTATAAACTATATGTGCTAAGAAATGACAGTGAACATTAGTCACATTGTTGTTCATCAATAATCTTATTTTCAGTAGTTGCAAAGAATGCACTCAGATATTGAGTCAAACAGGTATGGCATTCTTTGTTCCTGTGTTCAGCAGCAAGACCCGGCTGGTAGGAACCAGTTTAATACCGGCTCCCGTCAAAACTCTGTCAGTATTGCTGTTAATTTACATAATATATCACATAGATTTCCCAGTGTGCAAAATTAACTCAACAGTGCTTATATATACATCTTTGTATTTTTATCTTATTTATCTGTGTATAGTTCGACTTTGAAAATAGTTATTCAAATAAACGAGATGATTTTTTCTTCTTTTTTTATACAAACGTGACAAGGTGGAAAACCTCAATATTTAAGTATATATTTGTTTACTATTTCATAAAAGTCAATTATTCAACACTTAAACTGTTAGAAAGCATCTCTATATAAATAAAAACCAATACCTATAATTTTATATGGACATGAATTTGTAGTTATTATCCACCAATAGTCACCGTAAATTAATAAAATATTTTTTAAGCTCCCTTTTTATTTGATTGTTATTTTGTAGATCTTGTAGACTTCTAGGTAATGAATTGAGTAAGTGAGGTATTTTATACTGTAACGTTAATTTTCCATAATTATTATGGTGTCTTTGAGTTTAAAATGGTATGTGCATTAAATTATATTTTAGGTTGGGCAATACTCTGTATTCCTGGTCAAAGTAGTGTCTAGACAGATCTGTAAGTTTAGCAAGACCATCAAAATTCATTATACCCAATATTTCCAATGGCAAATCTCCTTAAAAAATACTTTTAGTATTCTGTTCAAAATACATTTTAATTGCTTAAGTATATATTCACGAGTCAAGTAGTAAAGAGATATACCATAGTAGAACATACTCTGAACTAAGGAAAAATATATTAACCTCTTCGTTGTAATAGAGAGACAGCCACTTACTTTTTTTACATTTAAATAATATTACCCTTAAATTGTTCGCAAGTCTACCAATATATGAGTCATATTTCATATTAAAATCTAATTCTATGCCTAGGTGTTTAATACAGCTGACAAACTGTAGATTCTTACATCTACAACTATTTGGATCAATAAAACAATTAGGTTTATGACATACTATTGGCAGGTTTCTATCTCGTATTTGATTAATATCAATCAGAGCTTCTAAAAAAATAGCTTTTGTTTTTTACTGTTCAATTTAATGCCATTATTGACAAAATACTTTGTAAGTAAATTAAGATCATCTAGAATCAATGACATACCAGTATCAATATCCTTATGAACTAAGTAAATTAAATTATCATCTGCTAATTGCAAGATATTATTCTTAATATTTAAATATCCTAAATCATTCACATAGATGTTGAATAAAGTGGGTGATATTATACTACCTTGTATTAAACCACAAGTTTGTGGTAAACTACTGCTGATTATATATCCTATAGATGCACATAATCTCCTATCTCTAAAATAATCACCAAAGAATTTCAACAGGGACCCCCCCTACTCCTATATATTTTAGTTTTTTCAATAATATATTATAATTAACCAATAATAATTCCAAAAGATATATTGTGGATTTATTCTGAATAAAATCAAATTGGTTTTTTATTGATAATTTCACAAATTTTTTAATAATCATTCAACTGCTGGTTTACAAAATGCTCAACAATCTTAGTTTAGGTCTTGTTTCCTACCACATTTTAATATAGGCTTAATATGAGTCACCTTAATTTGTGGAGGTATAGAACCGACTATAAATGTTCTTTTAATAAAGTTGATTAACACTAAATGTAAATAACGTATATTATTTTTAATGTCTATAGGTCTAATGTTATCAGGGCCACCAGAAGAATCAGTATTACTTTTACTTACAGCTTTATAGAGAGATTCTTCATTTATAGTTTGGAAATTCATGCTAATGTTATTTCCTATTTTATAATTACCGTTTTGTAAACTCTAATTTATGTCAAAAGGATTAGCATTCATTCTAATGTTTTAATCTTCGATTGGATTTTTGTAATGGGCATTAAATCTGTCAGCCAATTTATTAATATCATTGTCACTATGAAGTTGGAAACTACTTTTGATTGTTTCTAATATTTTTGGCTTTCTCTTTTTATTTATTAATTGATTAATTAAATTCCAAGTTTTCTTGAATTTTTTATGTTTTCTAAAAATTTATTTAAATAATATGTATTTTTTGCTTTTATAATGGCAGATGTCAATTAATTTCTTGTATCACTGAATAACTTTCTCAGGTTAATGTTGTATTTATCCCTTTTTAATTGTCTCCACAAGTAATGTTTGTGGTCTATTAAAGCCCTTATACCAACCGTAATCCAGGGAGTAATTCGATTTCCTCTATCAACACAACATTTTATCTTAGACTTATCATAAGTACCCTTAAATCTATTAAAAGTTCATTATATAACATTGAAGGGTCATCAATGTCTAATAAAGGCCACCAGTTTTCTTTTTGTATTGCTATACTTACTTTCTTAGTACTAACTATTTCTGTTGAGCAAATGTCAGAAATTTCATTTTTACTAATATCAATAGTTATACCAGTCCAATAATGAACAGCTAGCTTATATTCTATTACATAAGCTATATATGTTTATGATCTTTTAACCTAACATTGATATGGTCCAAGCATGATTCTACTAAATTATTATTATAAAACTCGACCCTAGTAGGTTTATTGATAGTGTTAATCAAGCCATAAGTGTATAGTGTATTAAGGTAGTCATTTGAACCATATACATTGTATATATAACGTATGTTCATGTCTCCTAACAAAATTAAATTTTACTCAGATTCAATTAATTCATTAGACAGTATAATTTATAAGTCCTCATTAAATTGATTTACATCCATGTTTTAATTTAATTTTTAACATGCTTAATCTCTTTCGATAAAGATATAACTGTTATGGTTATCCTAAAAAAATTTCACAATTAAAGACAGGTATACCACAAACTGAGCATTGGAGTAAGGCCCCTATTTTTTCACGTATTTTAATATTTTTTATTTTTTAGATAGCGTATAAATTATTTAATGCGAATATAAATTTTTATAGCAGTTTTTATTACAATAATTTATTTTAATTGATCTAAATATATGTATATAAAATCAAATTATTAGGGTTTTTTGATAGTTATTAAGCTACAAATTTTCAAAGTCCTTGTTAAACATGAATTATGTATATTTTAATTATTAAATTTACGTGAAAATATGATTTTTTTATTTATTTTTAAGACGTAGATCGTCAAGAAATGGGTGAAAATGGATTTCGAATGAGTGTAAGGAGTGTAAATGAGGGAATGTATTCATTGTTACAAACTAAGACCGACTATCTTAAAAAGAATAACTTAAAAATGCAATCTAACACTAAATATAATTAATCTCAAATATAATGTACTGGAATTATAATTATTAAATATTCAATCTTTATATATTATGTATTACAAAAACATTTAGTAGTTTGACTGTATAATATATTATTTTTAAATTAGAAATATCATATTTTTTACTATCTCACGCAATCATTATAATATATAACTCAAAGGATATAAATAAGTGTCAGCTATTACAGACAATGAGTTTTACTGCTAATAATGGGGCACCTTAGCTCACTGATATTATACTTGACAGAAAGGATTTTGATTCTATCCTTAAAGTAATCTTTTCTAAAGTCTTAAATGTAACTTTGTAAGGAAAATTGTTGTCGTTAACTCTAATGTCAAACACGTGTTCTTAATGTTATCAGAGATTTCTTAAATGAAGCTAATGTAGAAAACTGAATTTCAACTTCTAATTTTTGTTGTTATGACGTATTTTTGAAAACGACATCTGAAATTTGTTTAAGTGTTGAATGGGAAATGTACACATATGCATATAACAAATTTATCATCAATAAATCTTTTAATTTAGGAATCAATAACGTTTTATGAATATAATAAAAAACTACAATCTTTGTAAGCTTAAAAGAAAAGAAAACTATCACTCGATATACAAAAAATTGGTCTTAATGATTTTTATTGGTAACAGCTATCTTTTTAAATAATTCGCTATTTCTTATAGCAGGCTCTATAAAATATATTTACCACTTTCGGAGATATAAAGAGTTTATTCTTTTAATGAATAGCTAAATCTAATTATTTCCATGACCTATGTTTGTTAAAATTTATATATCTTAATATATATTCATAGTTGAAAATATTGTTAAGATTGTTCAATTAGATGCTTATTTCTAATACAAATGCTATTATTTTTCCAATGGGCACAATATGTGTTTATTTATGCATACGAGAATTAATGGCCATTTGAAAATTAAAAAGGGAATGTCCACCAAAATTGTTGTCTGTTATATCGATGTCTGTTTTGTTATTGTCAAGCCCTTCATATTTTCAGTCACAACAGTAAATACCTTTTTACATAAGATATTTTGGTAATATATAACATAGTGTTTCAGATTATTGAGGTTACACTAACAGTTTTGTTTCATAGTTTGATAGTTTATCCTTTTAGTTTTGAAAATATTTCTAAAACATATTTTAAGACTCTCTGCTGGTGTATAGACCTTGAGTCGGGCAAAACAAAGCGACGTTGCCGAGATGAGGTCTGTTCCAGCGGCTTTTCTTACTTTCCATGTGAACTTCATTTCACATTACTGTAATATTGTAGTTTATCTATGTTCGTACAACAGTTTTATTGTGAAATATTTGATATACCACGATCAAAGCTACTAGGAATTATTTAAAATGATTAAATATCTAACACTGAACGTTGTAATTTTCTAATTTTTATGTTTATTAAAAATGTTGTATTTTTTTAGAACTGAGCGAGAAAAATAGTGATAAAAATGAATTATACGTAACAAATCAGTATAAGGTTCTAATAAATAACAATCTAACTAAAATTTAAGTGTTAGCTGTGATTCCATAAACAGACACTCTAACGCTGGCTGTTCACAGTGGTAAGGATGCAGCGTTTTTGTGTAGTGAGATAGTCAAGAGCGCGCCACTGCAAACTGCCCTACGTTTGATTATTAATCAATATAAATTCATACAAGTATCTACGTTCGATATTTTTTTTTTTTAATAATAATTGTATTGTTATGTACAAAACGAAGTTTAATTCGATTTCATAGGCCTACTCAATTACTAGAAAACGATATTTAACATTTTCCATAAGAACAAGTTTGTTAATTAATCAAGGTTCATAAAACTCTAGCATACGGTAGTGAAATAGTTGATAAATTACCTATTAAAGTTTCAATTTAATCTTACCAGACGTTTCATTGTAGAAATTGCTAAAGTCGACTTTTCGGTAAATCACGCTCCTTTTCATTTTACCTGTGATTAAAAACAACTGTTATAATATAAATATTTTCCTTGTATAGTCAAAAGCGCAGGAATATTTAATAAAAATGTTAATATAATTTGTATGTTTCTAGTGTAATTAGTTTCTTTACAGTGATGTTTCAAACTCGAGTGTTTATACTTTTTCCTTCGACAGTAGTAGTTATTCTGGAATGTGTCCGTACAATTATGTTACTTTTTAAAGTAAGGCCTTAATACCCGATGTATTAGACTCATGTATTATTAACCACTTAATTATGAGATTAAATTATACAAACTTTATGGCCATATAACACAAAAATACTGAGTCATAATCTTTATTGAAACGGAAGAACAACCTATGCCGTTGTACTGTGATCAGGTGTTACGTCATTTTTCGTGAGTTCAAATCAAGCTGTGGCTGGTACTTTTTCTCTTAAAATTTATAGAAAAACTGTTTGAGGTATAGTAGTTTTGGGCCCACCCACTGTGAATGACTGGTCCCCATCAACGTACAGAGGTGAACATCCCAACCACCCACACATGTACGGTAGTGATGACCCTCCCAATAAGCCGAAACACTTGGTGGTGATGACTTTCCTACCTAACCTTCGTACGGTGTTAAAGAAACTTTCCTCCCACCTATACACCTTAAGATGGTGCAGCAAAAAAAATTTCAGAATTTCAATACACAAATTTATGCGAAAATTATGCGTCCATATTTTTCTAAGTATTTATAGAGCATTTTTTTTTTATTTTCTGTTATTTATTTCTCATTTTTGGGGGATTAGCCTCCGGATCACTGTTCAATACTTAAAGTGGTTTATATACCTGCATTCAAGTAATCCAAGTCGTTGCTTCTGCAACCGGTTTCAACTCTTCATGCGAGTCATCTTCAGGCCGTACAAGGATGTAATAAAATGTGATCACTTCATATGAAGGTCGTCACGAACACATAACGAATAACGGACACTACGAATATACGAACACATAACAAAACACTTAAAAACGTTCATTAATGTCAGTGATGTGATCACATTTTATTACATCCTTGTACGGCCTGAAGATGACTCCCATGAAGAGTTGAAACCGGTTGCAGAAGCAACGACTTGGATTACTTGAATGCAGGTATATAAACCACTTTAAGTATTTATTTCTGTTCTTAGAGGCTACTAAATATGTAATATTCACCAACCTTGGGGTAAGTTCATCTTGGAAACAGTTTGGGCTTACAAGCCTAAGATTTTAAATTAAATATAACGAATAAATATAACCAACATGACATTATTTAACTTAAAAAATATATAAATTTTTAAATTTAATCTGACTATATTTATTTAAAACTAATAAATAAGTTTGCTAGATATAAAATTATATCATTGTGTTTGGTTTAATTTACACTATAATTTGCAATAGTCAATTTCTAATTGCAGTACAAGTAAACGTCACACAACACAAATTTATTACAATATAAGCACAAAATGCACAAATATTATGGTGATCGATTTCGGTGAACCACGCTCACCTTCCTCAGACCAGAGGGATTCACAAAAGAATGGAAAACGGTGTTCAACAACTCAATTTATAGGCCTATGATCACGTGACCCCATTGGCTGGAATCGTCAAAATGGCGGTTGCTGTGATATTATTGGTTAATTCCTATTGTCTGTTAATTCTCTTCTTTTATTCGCTGAAAATACATTATTAAAAATTATTTCGGAATCAAAATTAACCTGTTCATTCATTAATTTATCATGATCCTTACATTTTTCTTTAAAAATAAATAACTCTTCCCAAGCATTCATGTTACGACCCTTCTTACAAAATTTTAGAATATCTACATTTTCATCTATTTTATTCAAACTGTGGGTACAATTCAGAAGGTGTTTAGCTACATTAGATCTTTCAGGTTTATTATTTTTAAAAGCAGAGACATGGTTTTTATATCTTTTGCTAAAATTTACAGTCTGACCTATGTAAAACATATTACAATCATTACAGTTAATCCTATATATTCCTGAATTATTAAATTTATCTTCACTTTCAATATTCGGGTGTAGAATGTTGGACATAGTATTACAAGTTTTAAAAGCTACTGATAAATTGAATTTCTTAAATCTATTACCAACTCTTTGTGTAAACGGCCCATTGTAATGGATGGATACATACTTCTTTTGTTCTTTATCGGATTTTTTTTTTTTAAGTGTTGTTCGTCTATCGTCTCGAATTTTGTTTTCTATTTTCTTTTTTATTCTACTTCCAATTTCATCAATCATTGATGCTTTGTATCCATTTGCAATTAACAGACAATAGGAATTAACCAATAATATCACAGCAGCCGCCATTTTGACGATTCCAGCCAATGGGGTCACGTGATCATAGGCCTATAAATTGAGTTGTTGAACACCGTTTTCCATTCTTTTGTGAATCCCTCTGGTCTGAGGAAGGTGAGCGTGGTTCACCGAAATCGATCACCATAATATTTGTGCATTTTGTGCTTATATTGTAATAAATTTGTGTTGTGTGACGTTTACTTGTACTGTATATGTACCAACACGTATTATGCTAATTAAAAAACAATTTCTAATTATATTAACTTGTGTAGACGTTAAACTGTCCCCTGTACCGGGTCTTGGACCGGTACAGTTTCGTTTTTTCGTTGTTGTCTGCCAGGCTGCCTGAGATTCGCTTTTGCCCGGCGATTTGCGTACCTTGGTAGCCGTTGGCCCAGTTCCGTTTCGTTCCGGGTTCCAGCAGCTTCTGTCCGGTTGACCTGTCTGGTCAGTTGTCTTGTGCTGCCTGCAGAATCTAGTTATGTTTGGCTAGACAAACTAAAACGTAAGTGTTCATTTTGTAAGTTTTAATATCTAATCACCCTTTTGGTGAAAATACTTTTGTTTAAATAATATTAATCGTTCTTACTTGTGTTTTCAGAGTTTGGTTAAATTTGGTTTCTTTGTCTAGATGTGTTAACCTAGGTTTGACCCATGTGCTCCATGTTAATTTTTACCGTTAATTACCGTTAATGCTTTTTATATCTGCCTTTATTTTCAATTGTAATTCTGTATAATGTTTATTGAGCCTTTTTACAGTTGTAGTTACCGATTTATCATATTTTTGTTACTTGACAATAACCTAGCCTATCTTTAGCTTTTCATGTTATAACCTATTGTGCATGTTTCCATAACCTAGTTTTCAGTTTGTCATTTTTAGTTCATATACGCAATTTATTCTTTGGTAATTTGTTAACTTGTAATTGGTTAAATTGTAAGTTGTTAAATATTCCATAGCCTAAAGTTTGCTCCACTGTCTTGTTTGCTCTTCATGTTCAGTTTTGTTAAATCATGCACCCTTATATTTAATGGTTATGTGTAATATGTTGTTGTGATGGCTGGACTGTTTTAATGTGCTGTGGTCTGGTTGCAGTCCAGGGTCCTTGAGTAGGACGTTTCATCCCTCAGCCGGTCGTCCGGGCAAAGTTCGACCTTCTGCACTGCCTGCCTGGCCTGAGGACCAAGTCGTAGAGCCCATGTTGCGACTAAGCTGCCGTTTTGATTTATTAAATGATGTTTTTTTTTGGTAATAAACTAGTTTAGCTCAGCTGCCGAGTGTTATTTTGACCCTCCAACTGCCACCCGTGATCCCATCGCTCTACTTGTTTTGAGCCATCCCCCTGTTGGCACGCTTACCAGCTTTGGTGGGGGGGATGGGTCTCAATTGCAATTGAGACCCATCCCCCCCACCAAAGCTGGTAAGCGTGCCAACAGGGGGATGGCTCAAAACAAGTAGAGCGATGGGATCACGGGTGGCAGTTGGAGGGTCAAAATAACACTCGGCAGCTGAGCTAAACTAGTTTATTACCAAAAAAAAACATCATTTAATAAATCAAAACGGCAGCTTAGTCGCAACATGGGCTCTACGACTTGGTCCTCAGGCCAGGCAGGCAGTGCAGAAGGTCGAACTTTGCCCGGACGACCGGCTGAGGGATGAAACGTCCTACTCAAGGACCCTGGACTGCAACCAGACCACAGCACATTAAAACAGTCCAGCCATCACAACAACATATTACACATAACCATTAAATATAAGGGTGCATGATTTAACAAAACTGAACATGAAGAGCAAACAAGACAGTGGAGCAAACTTTAGGCTATGGAATATTTAACAACTTACAATTTAACCAATTACAAGTTAACAAATTACCAAAGAATAAATTGCGTATATGAACTAAAAATGACAAACTGAAAACTAGGTTATGGAAACATGCACAATAGGTTATAACATGAAAAGCTAAAGATAGGCTAGGTTATTGTCAAGTAACAAAAATATGATAAATCGGTAACTACAACTGTAAAAAGGCTCAATAAACATTATACAGAATTACAATTGAAAATAAAGGCAGATATAAAAAGCATTAACGGTAATTAACGGTAAAAATTAACATGGAGCACATGGGTCAAACCTAGGTTAACACATCTAGACAAAGAAACCAAATTTAACCAAACTCTGAAAACACAAGTAAGAACGATTAATATTATTTAAACAAAAGTATTTTCACCAAAAGGGTGATTAGATATTAAAACTTACAAAATGAACACTTACGTTTTAGTTTGTCTAGCCAAACATAACTAGATTCTGCAGGCAGCACAAGACAACTGACCAGACAGGTCAACCGGACAGAAGCTGCTGGAACCCGGAACGAAACGGAACTGGGCCAACGGCTACCAAGGTACGCAAATCGCCGGGCAAAAGCGAATCTCAGGCAGCCTGGCAGACAACAACGAAAAAACGAAACTGTACCGGTCCAAGACCCGGTACAACCTCCCTCTGCAAACCTCAACACACCCAGGCAGGGGAGAACACTCGGTACCTCAGGGAACCAAGAGAAGACGAAGACCTCCGAAGAGTGGTGTTCCCAGGACGTCCAAGAGAAACTAAGAGGGGAAACCCCTCGAACAGGGAGCAAACTACCCTGCCTGTCGGGCCCGACAAGAAAAAAGAGAGAAAGAAGACTCTCTCAGAACAGCCACCTAGGGCGCAGAGGTGATCAATCTCTTTGCCCCAAGAAACCCCCAGGAACACCAACTCCTGGACCAACCGTTCCCCGGAAAGCCTTAAGCTGGGACACATGGGCTTTCCTAAACACCCTGCCTGACTGGGGATCAACCAGCAGAGCAGTCACCGGTGACAAAAACCTGTCGATGCGGTGGGGACCAGACCACCGATAGCACAACTTTGCAGCTCTTCGTTCCGCGGCCGAACTGACCGGGTGAGCCTGACAAAGAACCAGATCTCCAACCTGAAAAGGGTTAGGAGTACGACCCTTATCATACCTCCTCCTCACTCTCTCTCTAGCACGTAGCAGGTTGCGCCGAGCAGCTCGCCACGTGGACACTACGTCAGTGGCACCTGGCGTAGGTAGAAGATCCTCTAGCCTCCACAAGTTGGACAAAGGGTTGTTAGGAGGGTAGCCATGTAGAATCTCGAAGGGAGTGGCATTGTGACTCTCATGCTTGGAAGAATTAAAGGCAAGCTGGAGCCAAGAGAGACTCTCATCCCAGGTGTTCTGCTTCTCAGCATGGAAGGTAATAAGGGCAGACCGAAGATTGCGGTTGAACCGCTCTGCATGAGAAGGCTGTGGGTAATAAGGAGAGGTAGTCACATGCCTGATACCATTGCCAAAACAGAACCTACGAAACTCATGGGAGGTAAACTGGCTACCGTTGTCGGACACAAGAGTGGAAGGCACACCAAAGTGCTGGAAGAGTTGGGACTGGAGAGCACGGATGGTGAGCTTAGCCGTGGCACTCCGAAGTGGGAAAAGCCAAACGAACTTCGAGAAAGCATCCACACAAACAAGTAGGTAGGAGCTACCTGACTTGCTACGGGGAAAAGGACCCACGTAGTCGATGAACACCTTCTCAAAAGGACGCTCGGCCACCTCAGAAGATAACAACCCTAACCTTGCATTCTGACTAGGCTTGCTGAGAGAGCACAGGTGACAAGCCCGCACTCTGCCAGCAACATCCCGGTCCATGCCCTTCCAGATGAAGTACCTACGAATCTTAGCGATGGTCTTATGAATGCCAAGATGACCGCCCACAAGGGAAGAGTGATAATACTGAAAGACCATCGGTACTAGATGACTAGGCAGCACTACACGGGGTTCACCCCTCTGTCGAGGACGGCAACAGAGTACCCCTTTGGACAGAAAATAGGGAGGGTGGGCCCCTCCCTCTTGAAGCTCACCTAAGATGACTGACAGCTCAGGATCTTTCTGCTGATGGGACAGTAGGTCGTCAAAAGCCAGAGGAAAATCCAGAAGAACAGCACCACACTGAGCAACAGCCTCAGTTGGTGGATCACTGGGTTCGTGGTACATGCGGGAAAGAGCATCCGCGATGACATTCTGGGTACCCCTAAGATGTTGGACTCGGAACTTAAAAGCAGAAATTTTGACCACCCAGCGACCAATTTTCCCGAGCTGTCGGGGATGGGCAAGAAGCCAAGACAGTGCCTGATTGTCCGTCTCCAGCAAGAACTCAGCGTGTTCCAAGAAACGCCGAAACTTGTCCGTACCAAAGACAACAGCCAGACACTCTAACTCATAGATGGAAGAAGCTTTCCTTTCCTGGTGAGACAACGTCCTCGAAGCAAAAGCGATGGGCTGCCTGACCCCATCAAACTCCTGAGAAAGAACAGCAGCAATGGCGGAGGAGGAGGCATCAGTCTGAAGAACGAATTCTCTGCTGAAATCAGGCATACGCAGGACAGGAGGTTGCATGATAGCCTCCTTGAGAGCATCAAAGGCAGTCTGCTGAGCTTGGCCCCACACAAAAGGGACACCTTTCTTTCGCAGCTCGTTCAACGGGGCAGCAAGCTCGGCCACGTTAGGGATGAAGCGACGGTAAAAATTCACCATCCCCACAAAACGGGCAATCCCCTTGGCATCTCTGGGAGGAGGAAAATCCCGAATGCCCTGGGTCCTCGCAGGATCTATGCAGACGCCTCGAGAAGAGATAAGATGACCCAGAAAAGAAATCTCAGGACGAGCAAAAGTGACTTTCTCTGGATTGACGGTAAGGCCAGCTGACTTAAGGCGACTAAGAACTTCCTCCAGATGTTGCATGTGTTCCCCGAAAGTCTCACTGTAGACAAGAAGATCGTCCAGGTAATTGAAAACAAACTTGAACTTCACATCATGGAAGATGGAATCAAGCAGACGAGTAAGAGTCTGGGCACCCACAGCAAGACCCATAGGAACCCTAGTGAACTGATAGAGATTCCAGGGAACACAGAAGCTAGTCATGGGCCGTGATTCCTTCTTCAATGGAATCTGATGGTAGGCCTGGTTCAAATCGAAAACACTGAAAAACTTAGCCTTACCGAACCAATCAAACGCAGAATGCAAATCAGGCAGAGGTACCGAGTCAATAGCGACCTTAGCGTTGAGCCTCCGATAATCCATCACAAGCCTAGACTTACCATTAGGCTTGGGCACAAGAAAAGCTGGACTGGCATAAGCAGAACGAGACGGTTCAATCACACCCTTGCTCAGAAGATCCTCAATCATAGCCCTCATAACCTCCATCTTTGGGGGAGCAAGTTTGTACGGATGACTTCTAACGGGCTGAGAATCGGTGAGGTGGATCTCATACTCCAGAAGAGAAGTGACCCCAAGCTCAGCCGTAAGCACATCAGGAAACCGCAAACACAGCCTCCTAATGGCCTCCGCCTGCTCAGGGGGGAGATGACCAACCGGATCCACCTTGGGTTGTTCGGGCTCACAACCCACCTCTCTGACTGCAGGAGGGCAGTCAGAATCACCTACTAGAGGCACCAAAACTCGCCGATTAAACTTGAAAAATATCTGGCGCTTCTGGAGGTCAAGCACCATACCACTCTTAGAAATAAAGTCTGCCCCTAGGATACAAGAAACTTTTTTTTACAAAGTTAAATGATTTATTTGGTTTTTAAATGTTTTTCTTTTTAAATAATTATTTATTTGTTTTTTTTTTTTTTTTACAAAGTTACACACTTCGATGGCTGGTGGATCTTGGGATCGCCAATCGGGTGCGAACTCGAAAGGGTTTCATGGGTGGATTGGAGTGGTCGGCAGTGGCTCGGTAGGCTGAGGGTTTAGTTCGTCTTGGACCCTGGAGTTGTCGTTTTTTGTGTACTGTTGAGAATTTTGTTTTGCGAGATGGCCTATCTGCAGAATGTTGCGCTCCTGGTCAAGGAGGAGTTGATTTTTGAATTGAGGTCGCGGGGTGTGACTCCGGAAGGGGATGTTTTGAATCTCCGGAGGTTGCTGCGGGAGCAGTTGTCCGCGGGTACGGCGGTGGATTGGTCTGACCTGCTGGAGGTTGGGGATGAGTTGGGGGTTTGTAAACGGAAGGTGGAAGATTGGGAAGGAGTGTTAGAGGATTTGCTGTTGGAACCTCCAGTGGGTCGTGACCGGGCCTGCCGCCTTGCACGTCTGGGTCATCTGCTTGCCCGTTTAAGGCTGGTCAACCGGGCACCGGGGTTGGAACCATCGGATAGGGCGTGGATCTTGGAGAGTGTGTCTAGGCTGGATGAGATTTTTCAGGCACTCTCCGGGTCCACGACTCCTACGGGTCTGGGTCAGCGGCCTAATTTCACACTTTCGCCTAACGTGTCGAGGCCGCAGGCTGAGACAACGGCTCTCACTGTGCCTGAGGTTCCTTCTGAGCCTGCAGGCGTTTCCGTTGAGGTTGCTTGTGGTTCGGCTCCAGCTGCCGTTCCTACTGCTTCTTTGGGTTCACCTGCTCTTTTGCAGCTGAGCTACCACAAGCTGCCTAACCCTCTCACGCCCATGATCCAGAATCTCCCTGTGATCGATGGGATGGATCCTGAGGAGCTTCTTAAGTTTCTGGTGGCCTTTCTCAGACTTAGTGAGATGCCCGGCATGCAGGCCGGGGACTTGCTTCGTCTGGTGTTCCCTTATTGCAGAGGTCCCGTTGGGGAGTTGCTGAGTTCTGTCTTGGCCAGTGATGCCTCGGTGGACTCGTTCCATCGAGAGTTACTTTCATCGTTTCTTCCCATTCGACTCAGGGAGAGGATGGTCATGGACAGATTTTATCGGTCGCAGGGTAGGGGCGAGTCTCTGGCAGCCTATGTCTCTTCAGTCAAGGAAGCTCGTCAAGCGTTGCGCCTCACCCTTTCTGAAGCTGACACCGTTCGTGTCATCCTGGATGGCATTTCGCCTGAGGAACGGTGCAGATTGGTTTTTGCTGGTGTTCCTTCTACTTTTCGGGAGCTGCATCAGCTGTGCATTGTTTCGCGCAGCGTGCAGTTCTCAGACCAGCAAGGGAGGGATTCTGAGAGTCATCGTGCTCTTCCCACCCGTCGACCAGCTATGTCTGTAGGTGTGAGTCAGCCAGTGGAGGGTCGTGGTTCTCGGCCTCCTGTTGTGTGTTTTGCTTGTGGCCAACCTGGTCACATTCGACGTGACTGTCCACGTGCTCGAGGTCGTGGGGCGGGAAACGCTCAGCGCGGGGGGTTGCCTCCACAGTAGCTCCCCGCGTTGTTGCGACTGACCGTGGCCATTTGCCTTTGACACGTGCCCATAGCAGGAGTGTCGGGGATTTTTCGGGCCTTGCTGGCATGGCTTCCCTGGGACTTAGGGCGGTCACCTCGGTGTGTCCTGGCGTTTTTGTATCTTTTGGTGGTACGGTGTGTCGAGCCCTTCTTGATTCTGGTTCGGCATGCAGTATCATCAGCCTTTCTCTTTTTGAGTCCCTTGACGCCTTAGGACTTGTCAGGCACACCGAGCCTTCTTCTATTACGTGCTGGACGGCATCCCAAACTCCTCTACCTATAATTCTAAAGGCGTCATTACATTTTAAAATTGAAGGATTTTCCTGGAGGTGGGGTTTTCTTGTTGCCAAGGACCTGGCGGTTTCTTGTATCCTAGGGGCAGACTTTATTTCTAAGAGTGGTATGGTGCTTGACCTCCAGAAGCGCCAGATATTTTTCAAGTTTAATCGGCGAGTTTTGGTGCCTCTAGTAGGTGATTCTGACTGCCCTCCTGCAGTCAGAGAGGTGGGTTGTGAGCCCGAACAACCCAAGGTGGATCCGGTTGGTCATCTCCCCCCTGAGCAGGCGGAGGCCATTAGGAGGCTGTGTTTGCGGTTTCCTGATGTGCTTACGGCTGAGCTTGGGGTCACTTCTCTTCTGGAGTATGAGATCCACCTCACCGATTCTCAGCCCGTTAGAAGTCATCCGTACAAACTTGCTCCCCCAAAGATGGAGGTTATGAGGGCTATGATTGAGGATCTTCTGAGCAAGGGTGTGATTGAACCGTCTCGTTCTGCTTATGCCAGTCCAGCTTTTCTTGTGCCCAAGCCTAATGGTAAGTCTAGGCTTGTGATGGATTATCGGAGGCTCAACGCTAAGGTCGCTATTGACTCGGTACCTCTGCCTGATTTGCATTCTGCGTTTGATTGGTTCGGTAAGGCTAAGTTTTTCAGTGTTTTCGATTTGAACCAGGCCTACCATCAGATTCCATTGAAGAAGGAATCACGGCCCATGACTAGCTTCTGTGTTCCCTGGAATCTCTATCAGTTCACTAGGGTTCCTATGGGTCTTGCTGTGGGTGCCCAGACTCTTACTCGTCTGCTTGATTCCATCTTCCATGATGTGAAGTTCAAGTTTGTTTTCAATTACCTGGACGATCTTCTTGTCTACAGTGAGACTTTCGGGGAACACATGCAACATCTGGAGGAAGTTCTTAGTCGCCTTAAGTCAGCTGGCCTTACCGTCAATCCAGAGAAAGTCACTTTTGCTCGTCCTGAGATTTCTTTTCTGGGTCATCTTATCTCTTCTCGAGGCGTCTGCATAGATCCTGCGAGGACCCAGGGCATTCGGGATTTTCCTCCTCCCAGAGATGCCAAGGGGATTGCCCGTTTTGTGGGGATGGTGAATTTTTACCGTCGCTTCATCCCTAACGTGGCCGAGCTTGCTGCCCCGTTGAACG
Source organism: Stictocephala bisonia (assembly GCA_035578905.1). Classification (NCBI taxonomy): domain Eukaryota; kingdom Metazoa; phylum Arthropoda; class Insecta; order Hemiptera; family Membracidae; genus Stictocephala; species Stictocephala bisonia. The sequence continues at coordinate 859,412 of JAQJVL010000128.1, read as the reverse complement.
AGCTGCGAAAGAAAGGTGTCCCTTTTGTGTGGGGCCAAGCTCAGCAGACTGCCTTTGATGCTCTCAAGGAGGCTATCATGCAACCTCCTGTCCTGCGTATGCCTGATTTCAGCAGAGAATTCGTTCTTCAGACTGATGCCTCCTCCTCCGCCATTGCTGCTGTTCTTTCTCAGGAGTTTGATGGGGTCAGGCAGCCCATCGCTTTTGCTTCGAGGACGTTGTCTCACCAGGAAAGGAAAGCTTCTTCCATCTATGAGTTAGAGTGTCTGGCTGTTGTCTTTGGTACGGACAAGTTTCGGCGTTTCTTGGAACACGCTGAGTTCTTGCTGGAGACGGACAATCAGGCACTGTCTTGGCTTCTTGCCCATCCCCGACAGCTCGGGAAAATTGGTCGCTGGGTGGTCAAAATTTCTGCTTTTAAGTTCCGAGTCCAACATCTTAGGGGTACCCAGAATGTCATCGCGGATGCTCTTTCCCGCATGTACCACGAACCCAGTGATCCACCAACTGAGGCTGTTGCTCAGTGTGGTGCTGTTCTTCTGGATTTTCCTCTGGCTTTTGACGACCTACTGTCCCATCAGCAGAAAGATCCTGAGCTGTCAGTCATCTTAGGTGAGCTTCAAGAGGGAGGGGCCCACCCTCCCTATTTTCTGTCCAAAGGGGTACTCTGTTGCCGTCCTCGACAGAGGGGTGAACCCCGTGTAGTGCTGCCTAGTCATCTAGTACCGATGGTCTTTCAGTATTATCACTCTTCCCTTGTGGGCGGTCATCTTGGCATTCATAAGACCATCGCTAAGATTCGTAGGTACTTCATCTGGAAGGGCATGGACCGGGATGTTGCTGGCAGAGTGCGGGCTTGTCACCTGTGCTCTCTCAGCAAGCCTAGTCAGAATGCAAGGTTAGGGTTGTTATCTTCTGAGGTGGCCGAGCGTCCTTTTGAGAAGGTGTTCATCGACTACGTGGGTCCTTTTCCCCGTAGCAAGTCAGGTAGCTCCTACCTACTTGTTTGTGTGGATGCTTTCTCGAAGTTCGTTTGGCTTTTCCCACTTCGGAGTGCCACGGCTAAGCTCACCATCCGTGCTCTCCAGTCCCAACTCTTCCAGCACTTTGGTGTGCCTTCCACTCTTGTGTCCGACAACGGTAGCCAGTTTACCTCCCATGAGTTTCGTAGGTTCTGTTTTGGCAATGGTATCAGGCATGTGACTACCTCTCCTTATTACCCACAGCCTTCTCATGCAGAGCGGTTCAACCGCAATCTTCGGTCTGCCCTTATTACCTTCCATGCTGAGAAGCAGAACACCTGGGATGAGAGTCTCTCTTGGCTCCAGCTTGCCTTTAATTCTTCCAAGCATGAGAGTCACAATGCCACTCCCTTCGAGATTCTACATGGCTACCCTCCTAACAACCCTTTGTCCAACTTGTGGAGGCTAGAGGATCTTCTACCTACGCCAGGTGCCACTGACGTAGTGTCCACGTGGCGAGCTGCTCGGCGCAACCTGCTACGTGCTAGAGAGAGAGTGAGGAGGAGGTATGATAAGGGTCGTACTCCTAACCCTTTTCAGGTTGGAGATCTGGTTCTTTGTCAGGCTCACCCGGTCAGTTCGGCCGCGGAACGAAGAGCTGCAAAGTTGTGCTATCGGTGGTCTGGTCCCCACCGCATCGACAGGTTTTTGTCACCGGTGACTGCTCTGCTGGTTGATCCCCAGTCAGGCAGGGTGTTTAGGAAAGCCCATGTGTCCCAGCTTAAGGCTTTCCGGGGAACGGTTGGTCCAGGAGTTGGTGTTCCTGGGGGTTTCTTGGGGCAAAGAGATTGATCACCTCTGCGCCCTAGGTGGCTGTTCTGAGAGAGTCTTCTTTCTCTCTTTTTTCTTGTCGGGCCCGACAGGCAGGGTAGTTTGCTCCCTGTTCGAGGGGTTTCCCCTCTTAGTTTCTCTTGGACGTCCTGGGAACACCACTCTTCGGAGGTCTTCGTCTTCTCTTGGTTCCCTGAGGTACCGAGTGTTCTCCCCTGCCTGGGTGTGTTGAGGTTTGCAGAGGGAGGTTGTACCGGGTCTTGGACCGGTACAGTTTCGTTTTTTCGTTGTTGTCTGCCAGGCTGCCTGAGATTCGCTTTTGCCCGGCGATTTGCGTACCTTGGTAGCCGTTGGCCCAGTTCCGTTTCGTTCCGGGTTCCAGCAGCTTCTGTCCGGTTGACCTGTCTGGTCAGTTGTCTTGTGCTGCCTGCAGAATCTAGTTATGTTTGGCTAGACAAACTAAAACGTAAGTGTTCATTTTGTAAGTTTTAATATCTAATCACCCTTTTGGTGAAAATACTTTTGTTTAAATAATATTAATCGTTCTTACTTGTGTTTTCAGAGTTTGGTTAAATTTGGTTTCTTTGTCTAGATGTGTTAACCTAGGTTTGACCCATGTGCTCCATGTTAATTTTTACCGTTAATTACCGTTAATGCTTTTTATATCTGCCTTTATTTTCAATTGTAATTCTGTATAATGTTTATTGAGCCTTTTTACAGTTGTAGTTACCGATTTATCATATTTTTGTTACTTGACAATAACCTAGCCTATCTTTAGCTTTTCATGTTATAACCTATTGTGCATGTTTCCATAACCTAGTTTTCAGTTTGTCATTTTTAGTTCATATACGCAATTTATTCTTTGGTAATTTGTTAACTTGTAATTGGTTAAATTGTAAGTTGTTAAATATTCCATAGCCTAAAGTTTGCTCCACTGTCTTGTTTGCTCTTCATGTTCAGTTTTGTTAAATCATGCACCCTTATATTTAATGGTTATGTGTAATATGTTGTTGTGATGGCTGGACTGTTTTAATGTGCTGTGGTCTGGTTGCAGTCCAGGGTCCTTGAGTAGGACGTTTCATCCCTCAGCCGGTCGTCCGGGCAAAGTTCGACCTTCTGCACTGCCTGCCTGGCCTGAGGACCAAGTCGTAGAGCCCATGTTGCGACTAAGCTGCCGTTTTGATTTATTAAATGATGTTTTTTTTTGGTAATAAACTAGTTTAGCTCAGCTGCCGAGTGTTATTTTGACCCTCCAACTGCCACCCGTGATCCCATCGCTCTACTTGTTTTGAGCCATCCCCCTGTTGGCACGCTTACCAGCTTTGGTGGGGGGGATGGGTCTCAATTGCAATTGAGCGGGAAGCGTGCTGGGCCCATAACCCAGAGGTCCGTGGATCGGAACCACGCTCTGCTACCAATTGAGACCCATCCCCCCACCAAAGCTGGAAAGCGTGCCAACCGGTGGATGGCTCAAACCAAGTCGAGCGATGGGATCACGGGTGGCAGTTGGAGGGTCCAAAATAAAACTCGGCAGCTGAGCAAAACTACATTTTATTACCAAGTAAAAAAACAATAGAACAAAAACGGCAACTCCAGGGTCCAAGACGAACTAAACCCTCAGCCTACCGAGCCACTGCCGACCACTCCAATCCACCCATGAAACCCATTCAACAACGTAACCAAGCGGATTGCCTAAGTTTTTTTTTTTTTTTTTATTTATTTATTTTTTTTTTTTTTTAAGTTAAATTATATATTAGGATTTTCTAATTGTTTTGTTTTTTAAATAATTTTTATTTACTATTTTTTTTTTTTTTTTTTTTTTTTTTACAATACCAAGACACCTTGACGGTAGGTCGGCCAATCATGACCTACTAACAGGCAAACACCCCCCGTCAACAACCAAGTGAGAATTAAATTTTTTTTTTTTTTTTTTTTTGTTTTTTTTTTATAGGCAACCACGCTCTGCTACCAATTGAGACCCATCCCCCCCACCAAAGCTGGTAAGCGTGCCAACAGGGGGCTGGCTCAAAACAAGTAGAGCGATGGGATCACGGGTGGCAGTTGGAGGGTCAAAATAACACTCGGCAGCTGAGCTAAACTAGTTTATTACCAAAAAAAAACATCATTTAATAAATCAAAACGGCAGCTTAGTCGCAACATGGGCTCTACGACTTGGTCCTCAGGCCAGGCAGGCAGTGCAGAAGGTCGAACTTTGCCCGGACGACCGGCTGAGGGATGAAACGTCCTACTCAAGGACCCTGGACTGCAACCAGACCACAGCACATTAAAACAGTCCAGCCATCACAACAACATATTACACATAACCATTAAATATAAGGGTGCATGATTTAACAAAACTGAACATGAAGAGCAAACAAGACAGTGGAGCAAACTTTAGGCTATGGAATATTTAACAACTTACAATTTAACCAATTACAAGTTAACAAATTACCAAAGAATAAATTGCGTATATGAACTAAAAATGACAAACTGAAAACTAGGTTATGGAAACATGCACAATAGGTTATAACATGAAAAGCTAAAGATAGGCTAGGTTATTGTCAAGTAACAAAAATATGATAAATCGGTAACTACAACTGTAAAAAGGCTCAATAAACATTATACAGAATTACAATTGAAAATAAAGGCAGATATAAAAAGCATTAACGGTAATTAACGGTAAAAATTAACATGGAGCACATGGGTCAAACCTAGGTTAACACATCTAGACAAAGAAACCAAATTTAACCAAACTCTGAAAACACAAGTAAGAACGATTAATATTATTTAAACAAAAGTATTTTCACCAAAAGGGTGATTAGATATTAAAACTTACAAAATGAACACTTACGTTTTAGTTTGTCTAGCCAAACATAACTAGATTCTGCAGGCAGCACAAGACAACTGACCAGACAGGTCAACCGGACAGAAGCTGCTGGAACCCGGAACGAAACGGAACTGGGCCAACGGCTACCAAGGTACGCAAATCGCCGGGCAAAAGCGAATCTCAGGCAGCCTGGCAGACAACAACGAAAAATCGAAACTGTACCGGTCCAAGACCCGGTACACGTAAAACGTATAATACAGGTTACTGCAGTAAGTCTTTTTTGTTATAATAATGCCCGCGTGCGTCCGCATGCACAGCAACTAGCACACGCACGGTCTTCTGTCCCAGCCCGACTCTCCCACCAACTGCTTTGGGTTTATCCCTAACTCGACTCTCTCACGCTAACGAAACAGACACAACTACCATGGGTGGGTCCACTGATCCACTCTTGTATCTCCTGTCTGGCTCTGCCCATGTGTGATATTGAGAAAGTATATAAACAAGTAAATTCTGTTATTGCTAGTAATAATGCACCCACGCGTATTATGTAGCTGTTGTCCGAATACGCCAACAATACTCAAATTCAAATTCTTTATTGTGTAGTATGACAATGTTATAATTGTTTTACACTCGTCATTAAATACGTCTGACTTAAATTTAAAAATTGTACAAGAACCTTAATAAATGTACGGTATAAAAAATATAAACGTCTCCCAGAAGTATGCAAAACAAACAAAATCTGTGTAGACTATTTCACTTTTATGCTACGTATCCCATAAATACTCACCAACAGAGTAAAAAGCTTTTATTAAAAGGTGATCACGGAGTAATTTTTTGAATCTGATCGGGTTATTTTCTAGTTTAATATTTTGTGGCAATTTGTTAAATAATTTTGGCCCCATATTTTGAGGGAGTGAGGCAGTACGGTGGAGTCGGTGGGGAACCCCGACCCCACCGGTGGGGAGTTAGTATGTTGGTCACGGGATCTTGTGTTATAATTGTGGACGTCTGAACCAACTTTGATGAAATCATATTTGAATCTGTAGTACAAAATCATTTCATAGATGTATAATGAGGGAAGGGTCAATATTCTTAATTATTGAAAAAATGTTTTACACGGTGCTCTTCTACGTACACCAGCTATGGTTCGTACAGCTCTTTTCTGCAGATAAAATACCCGCAGGAACTCCTTACGCGACGCTGAGCCCTACAGAACAATCCCATACCGTAGCCTTGACTCAATCAGGGAGTTATAGATTAGCCGCAAAAGGAAATAGTTTTGGTATTGAGCATATCTGCTGAGTAAAAATAATTGTGAAGACAATTTTGAGCATATCGTAATTATGTGCTTTTTCCATGTAAATTTACTATGAAAACTTAGTCCTAAGTACTTGCAGTCCAATTCTAAAGGTAATTCGAACTCATTCATGACGATCAGTGGATCGTCATCTAAACTAAAATGATTAGAAAAAGGAATACTTTTTGTTTTTGAGGGGTTGACGTGTAAATTATTGTTGTTTAAGTACTGATATAACTTTGTTAGTTGTAAGAAGCAGTTTCTTTCGAGATCTTCTAGTAATTTCTCTTGGAATAGTAAGGCAATATCGTCCGCGTACATTGTAATATGTAAATCAGGAAAACCTAATGTTATAAATATTTGTGTTTAAAATAAACAATATCGCCCCCAAAACTGAGCCTTGAGGAATACAGAAATTCAATTCCAATTTATTAGATTTTAAATTTTTAACCTGGACACTTTGCGTTCTATTTAGCAAAAATGATTTAATCCAGTGGAGGGCTACGCCCCGCACTCCTATACGACTAAGTTTGTCAAAGAGCACTTCGTGGTCTAGGCAATCGAAAGCTTTTTGTAGATCTAGAAATACTCCCACAGATTTATATTTTTTATCCAAAGCATCGATTACATTGGTTGCAAATTCCGCTATTGCATTAGTTGTATTTATCATTCTAACAAATCCATACTGTTCTTTACATAATAAATTATACTGAGAGAGAAAATTTAGTAGTCTATTAGCAAAAACGTGTTCAAATATTTTGGAGAACGTTGACACATTTGCAATCGGGTGATAGTTTTCCAGAGTACATGTATCGCCGTCCTAATATACAGGTCGTATAACAACTTATTTCATTTCCTACGGAAATAAACCTTCCATCAAAGAAGAATTGATAATATTCGAGAGAGGAGCACATAAAGCGTTTGCACTTTAGCGAACTAATTTATGTGATATGCCATCGTATCCGGAGGCATTTTTGATTTTCAATTTCATTATTATTTTATAAATTTCTCTAGGGTCTGTAGGCGTAAGCATGAGTGTACTAGCGCTGGTTTTATCGGATTGTGACTGTACCGGCGGTTCGATTAATTATCAAAGAGCTCTTTTTTTACCAACATTAGCGAAATAAGTGTTTAATACTTCCGGATTTGGTATGACTTCAGGTGACAAAGTGGGTTTTTTGTTCCTGTCTTGGTCTATTACTGTCCACGCCTCCTTTCCCAAATTATTAGTTCGGCTTAGGCGTTCATATAAGTGTGCCACTTTAGCAACCTTAATAACATTTCGGTAAATCCTTCTGTAATTTTTATAATAATCTAAAAAGTCTTTTGTTTTATTAGTTTTCCTCCTGAAATCAAGTTCTTTAAGTTTTCGAGAAGAAATAATTATACCCTTTGTAGTCCAGAGATGTTTCCCTTTTCTTTTAACATTTAGTTTTGATTTAATTGGACAGGCTGTTAAAAAATAGTGATGAAATATGTTAATAAAATTATTAAATTTGTCTCTGGCATCAGAGTGATCGTTCAAAGTTTCCCACGACTCTTTGTTTAGTAAATAATTTAGAGTTCTTAAATTTTCTGGGCATGTATTGGGTGCTGTGAAAGTGCTCTTCCCTAAGCGTGTAATTTTGGCGGAGGAATTTTGAAGTGTAACTGTGATAAATTGTGCAATCGGACAGCCCTGTACCGACTACGTCCACCTGCAATATGTCTGGGTTAACATTTGATAACACATGATCAATTAATGTTGAAGATGAGCCTGATTCTCGTGTTGGTGAGTTTGCAAATTGTTTTAAATTGAACTCCCTCATTAGATCCTAGATAGAGTAACTCACCCACCCACCCCTACACGTACAGTGGTCTTAATACGTTACTTAGCACTAAAGTACTCAAGATTAATATTTTATTTAATGTACTTAATGCTATTATTTAGCCTATTTGAAAATGTGTAATTTGTTTTCTTCTAATATATAATGTTTAATCAATGAAAATACAAATATGTAATACTTATTCATGTTTAAAATATGGATTCTACAAGGAATGTTGTTTTTTAAATCTGATTATACATTCAAACTTATAAAAAGGCATACATTTATATTGATTGATTCTACCTTATTGTTACGTAATTTCTTAGGTCAGGGTTACCCAGGTGTAATAAATATGTAGGGGGGCCTATGTCCTTAAATAGATATGAAGTTTTACGTGTTTTAAACTGCATCTGAAGCTTAACACATATCACTCGTCGACCTGTTACAAACTGTTATAGCGTTATGAAATAGAATGTGTACAGTAACTAGTTCATATTTTTGTTCATAAATTGTATATTATTATGTAATAATAATAATCGTACACATTATGTCATGTCCAAAAGCACACAGAAGAATATTATTTATCCTGTTTTCAGTAGAAAGTGTGCAAATTCCCGCTCTGGATTGTCATGTAAACAGCGGGATGAACAGAACACGGTCTCTATTGCCAAGAAGCAAGAAGCAAATCGGGCGGGCCGACAAGCGTTTAGATTTGAAGAGTTTGAAGTAAAGGGGAGTAGGAGTAAGGCGTGTAGAGTAGAATGCAGACTGGAGAGTCTTGAAATACGCACGCACACTCTCGAGCCTCCCCACATTTCACATTTTTTGCTCCGTCTGCTCCAGTTAAAGCGACAGTGCTACGATCTTTCGGAATCCAGTTGTCCTTAATGCCAGCCGAACCACCTTAAAGCTGCCCAGTTCCTATTTTGGAAATTTTCTGGTTCATTTTGAATTTTTCTGGGTTATGAAAAGTGCAAAATCTAATTGTATACCATTTTTCTTGACATAAAAGTGAAGGTAAATAGTGTGTAAGTCTCTAGCTTATTTTACTCATGCTTAAATGGGAGGAACTCTTCCAAAAAAAATCACATGTTTTCGACAAAACTCAAGTTTACCGACTTTTTGTGAGAATACTATAGTTTGTACCATAAAAATATATATGACATTTTTTGTACATAATTTAATTTTAGATCTGAATATTTCGTTTAAATTCTATCTAAATTAAATATTACAGCGTCATCAGTATAACACCAACCTTAACTATGCAAAAAGGTCAGCAGTTTCACGTCAGCCATTTTGATTTTTTCCTAGACTATGAAAAGTGAAAAATCAAATTTCAAAGTAGTTTTGGTGACAAAGTAGTAAATCTAAACAGCGTGTACGGTTTTAATATCTTAAATTATCGTAGTACGGTAATAAAAACGAAAAACCTAACAAAGATTGTTAAAAATTTGTTCAACAAAAAGTAAAATTAAATAATTTTTTGAGTAGTTAATATACAAAATACAAAAAATTACTCTTGAAAAAAATTGTAAGAAATTTAATAACAAATGTGGAATATGATGTCAGATTTGCTCTACAACCAACGGTTTGTCCACAAAGAAGCCGCAAGTAAAACTCTGCACAAAAATCAAAATTCCCGTCTGCAATTTTGATTTTTTTTGGGGGATTAAAAATTAAAAATTTTTAGTTTTGGAATATTTCCGTTGGTTACTCTGTAAAAGCTAGAAGTGTTACAAATTTCAAGTGTCTAGCTCATCTGGAAGTGTACACGTGAGTCAGTGAGTTACACATGCGGCTTAATAGATAATAGATTATTATTGTTGATTACTGATTAATGGAGTTATTGGAGCCATCTATGTTACTATTTGTAAATTGGTGTTTTGCCGTTGGTATGATAAATAAATAAATATATTAAATAATATATTAACGATTTAAGTCCTAGTGGTAAATAATAAAATATTTGAAAGTTTTAATGGATTGTTAGCAGCATCAACATACTTAGAAGTTACAAAGAAGGCTTTGTTGTCAGTGAAAATACTTGCTTAACAAGTATTATTTTACTTAGGCATCATCACTCTTAACATACATTTCTTTAAAACATGTATGATATGAATCTTATAATACTCTATGAACTCTCGTGGTAAATATTCGGTGGTAGTTTTAAGCTTGGTGTAAAATATGATTTAATTTACAGTAATTCTAGGTGTTTTTACATGTACAGTAATTAATTTCGTTCTAAGCTAAACCTCACCGGGCTTGTGAGCCGACTGTTAAGCTGGTTTTATGTTGGGGACCTGAAGAGGATTAAATTAAATTTCAATAGAAGTGCTAACTAGTGCTGCTAGTGAGTGCTGCCAATTCCGTGTATCCATGCTTAATAAGTGTCAGTACCAGTAATTGTTATTACGTATTACCACAGATTGTTTGATTACATCCCATAATTCCCTAACAAGATTATATAACCCTGCTAAACATCGTGTTTCAATTAAATATAAAAGTAAGTGGAATTTAATATAAGTAAGTATTATCTTTCACATACTTTATAAAACTTTTACTAACATATATCATTGTATATTACTAAGCGTATGGTTTTCTTCTTTTCTTACTACCAGCTGGTACTACAGCTGTTTCTTCTTGATGGTAAAACGCAGCATACATTTTAGTTATTTAAATATTTCCTATTATTCTCTGTACTTTTATCAAAACCGTCCTTTAAAACAGATAATTTACTAAGATAACAACATACTTATGGTGATAAAATATATATTGCCTGAAGTGTGACAAAAAATAAAACTAAAAAAATAATAAACAACTGCAAAAACTTTTACGTCATCTTCAGGAATATTTTGTCATTGAAATTTTAAAGTTTAAATATTTACAGCTTTTAATTTAAATCAATTAAACAAACATTATTATTATGGTATATTTAAATACGATTGTGATACAATTATTAGTATTTTGAGCTATGTAGCAGAAGAAACTCACAATTCTCGAAAAAGTTTTAACTATTTAATATAATAGTTTTAAATGAAGACAAATTTACAAACAGCTATAAAATTCATAAATAACGATCAAAAAGTGTAATAAAAAACACACTACAAAGATAATGTCCTACCGCTTGTGACCAACAGCTGAACTTACTCTGACTCATTCTATGTGAATGCAAACATTCCGTCTTAAGCACATTAAGAAATTGCTGTAACGGACACAAAGCATATAAGAATAAAAAGATTTATGATCCACTAGGCGTCGTTTTGTGGTGCCATTTATGACACTTTAGAGGAATTGCCAGATATGTGTGGAGAACATAATAGACCATAAAAGAGTAGTCCTGTGGACCTTGTAGGCCCATTTTTCACTGAAAAGAAAAACTATTACATATTATAATCGTGTACTTGCATAGTGATTATTTCGTTTTAATCTTACATTGTCAACGCAATTTGGGGTTAAGTGTTAGAGAGGACTTTACAGTCCTAACTTCGCCCCTTTAATAAAGGCGTTTTTCATTAATTTCATTCACTTAGTTTAAATTTTATGTGCCAACTATTAAAGGATAGACTTGCAGTTTATAATTTACACTTACTTGCAGTTAGAACTTGCAGTTTTTTATACAACTACTCTTATTTAATGGGACCTGCCTCTAGATAATTAAAAATAATTTAGTTGTTGGTGGACATAAATATTAAAACCACGTTCCAGCCTCTTTATTCTGAGTCATGCCTTGTAATATGGTTCCAGGTTAATACAGTGAACCAAATATGAAAATTACTCTGGTTAGTCTATGAATATTTTGGTCACTATGTTAAACGAATATAAATTATTTGATGAAATGTGAAGCAGCGATATTAACTATAATACGTGCTAATATTTTGAAAGTTATTAGGTATCATTCAAATTTTAATGGTTCACCACAAAAATTATGTAAACTTTTAGAAAAAATAATTCATTGTTAAAATGTTGTTCCTTTTCTATGAATACCAATATTTTATATCCTTAATATTGATAAGTTGAGTTTAAAATATTTACAACTTCACAGCAATTAATTAATCTATTATTGGATAGATTATTCTTAAAATTACATTTAAGAATTAAACATTAAAGTATAACATTTAAGAAAATCCTTTACTATTATTTGAAAAGATAAGTTAAGGTCAAAATAGTGTTTGGAAAATCCCTACAGAATGACTCTTAAATCTTATTTTTGTGTACAAATATGGATAGCTTGTTAAAAATATTAATGCATACACATATATAATTTGGCATATTTGAAGTTAATATTAAGAGTCACAAAAAGTTAGTAAAATGAAAAAAGTGGCACTAAAATGAAAGAAAATGAAAGTGTGTGTGTGTGTGTGTGTGTGTGTGTGTGTGTGTGTGTGTGTGTGTGTGTGTGTGTGTGTGTGTGTGTGTGCGTGCGTGCGTGCGTGCGTGCGTGCGTGCGTGCGTGCGTGCGTGTGTGCGTGCGTGCGTGCGTGCGTGTGTGTGTGTGCGTGCGTGTGTGTGTGTGTGTGTGTGTGTGTGTGTGTGTGTGTGTGTGTGTGTGTGTGTGTGTGTGTGTGTGTGTGTGTGTGTGTGTGTGTGTGTGTGTGTGTGTGTGTGTGTGTGTGTGTGTGTGTGTGTGTGTGTGTGTGTGTGTGTGTGTGTGTGTGTGTGTGTGTGTGTGTGTGTGTGTGTGTGTGTGTGTGTGTGTGTGTGTGTGTGTGTGTGTGTGTGTGTGTGTGTGTGTGTGTGTGTGTGTGTGTGTGTGTGTGTGTGTGTGTGTGTGTGTTGTGTGTGTGTGTGTGTGTGTGTGTGTGTGTGTGTGTGTGTGTGTGTGTGTGTGTGTGTGTGTGTGTGTGTGTGTGTGTGTGTGTGTGTGTGTGTGTGTGTGTGTGTGTGTGTGTGTGTGTGTGTGTGTGTGTGTGTGTGTGTGTGTGTGTGTGTGTGTGTGTGTGTGTGTGAGAGAGAGACTTGGTGTTTTTTTTAACTTAATCATAACTACGATTATTTTCAAGGTGTAACATTTTATATCCATGATATTTAAAAAAAATTTCAACTGTTACTGAGAAGTTAATAATACAATTAAAAAAAACTTCTACATACGGTAATTGAAAATTGAACCTTTTTTTATCAGCAGGTTTAAATAGTTATTACATTTCTTTGTAGGTATGGAGTTCTGTTTGTTATATTTATTACGTAATCTTTTTAGTTAGGTATATTGTTTAGTATTATGTTTATTTAAAACATATAATTGACGTATTTGATTTCGTTTGTTAAAATGATTCGTGTTAGACAAAACAAAAAATCAGTTCCATACTCTGAAACATAGTTCTAGTGGACAATACACTGGACAAACAATGAAACTCAAACAAAAACTGGATATTCTATGAATTGTTATCCTTTGATCACTCTACTTAAGAAATACAGTATTTAACGAAGTTAAGTCAAGAGGTAAGGCATAGAGATTATGTATCTATATTCTACTTACTTCTTTCAATCCAATTTTCAGTAAAAACATTTTACATTTATAAATATCATTATTATAGTTAATAGTATTTGTCAATGTTATCTGTTCAAAATTTCTTAGAAAATAATTATTTGCGATTAGATTTTATAATTTTAATTTGAACCATTAAATAACCACATAACATTGGAAAGTAAAATAGGTAGGTGTAATTATGTGTTTAGTATACTATTAACATTTGTCAACCATATTCAATGTATTTCGTGATAACCTTCACACTTGTCTGGTAAGAATATTCTATTTAATAGACTTTATTTAATTGAAAGAACTGTTACTTTATACATGAAGGGATAACGATATTTAAATATAAGAGGAATATAGTAAAGAAATACTTCTTACGAGAACACGTAGCAACGATTCTGACACATGAAAACTGTTGACAAAGACATGATTATATTGCTATAAAGCTTTCAAGGGATCTTTTTAAGGTTCCAGAAAAGCAAAGAGAATACTTAACCTTCAATGTTTTGATTAAGTAAGCATACTACTGTTATTGAATGATTTGATTAATGAATGCAATAACTATAATTTTTTTAACTATAAATGTAACTTGTATTAACTACTATCAATGACTACAAATTATATTCACAGTTATTATTTTACAAAATAAGTAATACAATGTGCCGAATTTACCGAACAATATCCACTTTTTCATATAATAAGAACTAAACTCACAGCCAGTTGTTTCATTTTGTAGTATACTTGGAGTATAACTTGTAGTTTATCTGCGGCCATCCTCATTGAAGTTACAATCTTATTTGCCTATTAGATATTACCAAAATCATTAATTCTGGTAAAAACATCATTGAGGTTGAATTTGATCCACAGTGCCACATTGTATGTGGTTGTAACACTCAGACATCCTAACAGACTATTGTCATTAATTTTTTTAGGAAAATGTAAAATGTATGAATGTAGTGTTTTAAACTACAAAGTTTATTGGAGAAAATAAATGTGAATACCTACTCTAAGTAAAAAATTGTAAATGTTCCTGAAATGTAATGACTTTTACGGAAAGAATCCAAAATTTGTAACTCTTTTGTTTTTGAAAATAGTATACTTTATTTATACTATATAAACATCTCGTAAATTTTATAAGTTTCATTTTTAATTATTTTGTTTAAGAGTAAAATTTAAAAGTTACACGTTTTATAAATTATTGCACGTTAATAAAAACATTCAAATGAAAAATGCTAAGCATAACAATTGTTCACTTGCAATTGATGTGATTTCAAATAACTTTAATTTTTTTATTTTAAATAATATACAGGGTGGTCCATAAACAAATTGCACATTTTAACAACAATATGTATACACAAACTTTTAACTGTATGGTAAAAAATGGGTACACATAGAAAAACTTAAACCGTTTTGAGTGAAACTCAGTAAATCTCAATATGGCCACTGTTCAAGGCTCTAAAAGTGTCAAATAAAAATTAAATCTCCTCCAAACAGTTGTCAGCTTTTATTGAGTTACGTTTGCCATAACATCTTTTGGCCAGCCGCACACTGAATAGAACGAGACGATACAGAACACGACAACACGCCTTCAGACGACTGTGGCGAAGCTGTTCGCATGGTTTGTCGCACAAATGGGAGTGTCGTACACTGTCCAGACAAACGATAAAATATTAGCAGACATCTAAAGACGTCTTGGTGAAGGTACCCAAACGTTCGTCTTGTGACCAGACGCTAGCGAACAAAACTTACTGCACATGTGCTACTTTCATTCCCACTTTTAGCTGACTATCGGATACAAATAAATGTCAACATAACATTGAACTAGTTCACGTTCATTTATTGTTCTGTAGTTAATTTGTGTTTTATCATATTTGTTATTGATGTATCTGTTTTTTTATTTTTTTTATTTATTTTTTATTTATTTATTTTTTTTTTATTTTATAAGATGACTCAAGACATTGATGGTTTGAGAATGTCGATGTAGATAAGCTTTTATTTCATGACAAAACAATCCACCTTTATACAATCCTACAGTCAAATAACACCAAAACATAGAATTAATTTTTAAAATATAGAGTGATATAGGTAAGGAAATGAATTTATCAGGTACTTACGTATCATTACATTCTTATTTGATGATACAATTTAATTCTTCAATGATTCAATTGTGCTCCCAATCTTTATTCAGCCGATTTTATGAAACATTTAACATACAAAATGTTGGTATAGTATTTTTCTAAAAGTGGCCAATTGCTATTACGCTATTGGTCTATTATCTTATTTAAAATCAATTAAATAAGAATTAAAATTTACCGCTAAGTTTTTTACCATCTTATTTTTGAGAAGAAAAATATATTTAAAAGTTTTTAAAATAATATTTTTAGAAAAGTGACTTGTCACTATTAAATATGACTTTATTCAGAATTAATTATTGATATAAAAGGTAAATATCTGTAGTAATTTATGGAGAGTATAAGAAAAGACTGATTAAATATTTAAACTGTATGAACTCCATTTGTATCATCAAAGGATTAGTACACTGGACTAAATAAATTCTGAAATTCTCAGCTTTTTCAACTGTTTTCTAAAATAAAAGGTATAAAAAGTATTAAAAACATCTTAATGCAACGAATGGTCCATCTCATTCCGTTTACTGTATGTCTGTCTATGTTGTGTGTGTTTTTTGTTTTTTTTCTATTTAAAATGTTTAAACCAGAATTACAAAACAAATTAATATTTTTCGTCAACGTACCTCTTTCTCCTCACACATGTTCTTAATTTAAAAATATTTAAAGTAAGCTAAGTACGCACTCGGAAAAAACCGTGCAAAAAGGCCGCAAACACTTTATAAAAACCCAAAACAATCGTATTATTGTACTTTTAAACGAGTTCACTACTCTGGAGTACTAAGCTAGACTGCGAATCATGGAAATTAAACACAACTTCCAAGATAGCTAGCGTTCCGTCTTGACTTGCTCGATTCAGTGTGCGGCTACCAAGAAACGAGACGAGACGCGACAGAACGTCGGTCTCGTCGCGTTCTGTTCGATTCAGTGTGCGGCTGGCCTTATCAACCTAGTAGGTAGTTTAAGTTTATAATCATCACTGAATACACAATTTTCTTGACATAGTGCCAGAAAAAAAATAATTGAGTTAGGTCTGATTCTTGGTGGCCATTATACCGGTCCTCCCCTCCCAATCCATATATCTTGAAACTTATCATCCAGAACACCCCGAATATGATTATGGAAATATGGTGGAGACCGTCTTGCTGGGAATAAATTTTGCCTACCTCACTTTCAATTTCGTCTATTTGGGTAAATGTAAAAAGGTCTAGCATATCACAATAAATTGTATAGGTTACAGATTTCTCAGCAAAGGAAAATGGCTCCAAACATCTGTCGCACATTAAAACACACAAAACGTTTACTTTTAGAGTGCCATGTTCGTGCTAAACAAACTCATGTGGTAGTTCTGATCCCAAAATTTTACAGTGATGTCAATTGAAACTACTATTAATGTAAAAAGTTGCTTCATCTGAAAAAAAAAAAAAACTGTTTAAAAAATGATCATCCTTATGTTTTGTTATCATGACATACAATAATCATCTGTTTTAGGTTTATCTGCTCGCTTAATGTGATGTAATCTCTGGATTTTCGTAAGCATAAAAAGTCATTCTCTTTCATAACACCCTTTGCACTGTCATTTTTGGAAGTCTTAGCTCAAACCTTTTGCCTATGGACTATGAAGAACAGACTGCCGTATTCGATCTACGGTAATTCTAATCAGAACCGGTTCTGATATTCGTGGCCTTCCTGATGACTTGTGGTTCAAATCACTGCCTATCTCATTAAACTTATTTGCCCATTGTTTGATTGAGTTACACGAAGGAGAGCAATGAACACCATACTTAAGTCTAAAACGTTTTTGAAAAGCTGTTATAAAGATAAATTGTTGTCATGAATTGTTATAAATAAATACAAACTACAGTAAACTACCAACAAATAGCTGTTTGACTACAAATTGAAAAACATGTGTTTTCATAATTCATTACAAATAAAATCTTACGATAAAGAAATAACTCAAGCAATGTTAAATTCAATGCCACAGAAGAGCAGTAAAACTGTGTGATATGATAAATTTTGAGTTCACGCCTACAGAGCCTCAAACTGTGTACAAATCGGAATTTATTGAGTACTACTAAAACTTATTTAGTTTTTCTATCTATATTTATCTATATTTGACATTATAGTTGAAAAAGAGTGACGAAAACTGATATCAAAATGTGTCATTTATTTTTGGACCACCCTGTATTATGTTTAAGAATTATGCTTTGGGTTTTAGGGATGATGTTAATCACGTCCACAGTAAATCTTTAAAGCTATAAGTGTCCTTTGGGTAGTTATAAACGAGCAACAAACCTGGTAGGTGGACAGTCACAATTTATTTGTGATCTAGAAGCTACCACACGAAATAAAAGAGGCTCTTTTCTGGAACAAGCTAATTTCAAAATAACAGGATATGTTTTAAATGTAGTCCATTTTAACGCTAAAGCTTAAGCAGGCGAAGAATGAATGCAACAGTGAATCCATGCACTCCAAGGGACCCTTATCGAAGATAATAATAGTGCAAGTGGCAATATTCTTGCATACAGACTTGTTGATTCCATTGGGCATAGGGTGTATGGTACTGCATAATATGTAAATAATGATATAGACAATGTGTCAGTTATCCATAAGAGCTCTAATGATAACATCTTTATTTTTCCAATCCAAGTGTTAGACACTACAATAGTAAATGTTTATAAGTCTCCCAGCATCCAGTGGCCTGACGATAGGATTTTGCCAAGTTTTTAACACCCTGTCTTCTGTGTGGGGGACTTCAACAGTCACCATAGCCAATGGGGGTATAACACCAAGGATGAGAATGGTAGAAAGCTTGTTGACTGGACTGAAATGAACAACCTTTTCCTGATATTTGATGGTAAGTCATCAGCCACTTTTTATTCAGCTCGTTGGCGTCGTGGGTAATCCCCTGACCTAAACTTCTGCTCATGTGAACATTCATCAAGCCGAAAAACAATTAGGAAAGGTCTTTATGCTTTTCCCCACACTCAACATAGACCAGTGCTGGTTTCGTTGTAAATCCAAATTATCATCTTACGATATTTTCCAAGGTTTGGATTGGATTTTAATAAAGCACACTGGGAGGCCTTTACCATCAGGTTCATTCCTCCTACACCAAGAAATTACGATATTTTCACACGTATCGTTTTGTCCATTGCTAAAGCTTACATACCAAGAGGATACAGACGAGTATATACCTAGATTTAGTAAGGAATCAGATGACCTTTACAAAGAGTTTAATGCCACTGAAACTACAACACAGCTAATCTGCTGCTGCACTCTCTTGACAGTGCCAGGAGAAAAAAATGCGTTAAAACTGTTGAAGGCATAAACTTTACCCACATCATTAGAAAAGCGTGGTCACTTATAAGCATCGCAAATAAAATGTTTAAGTAGTTATTATTGGCATTTATATGACAGCACAATTTAATTTAAGTGTCAATAGATCATTCTTTACCAAAATTTAGGAAAATATAGAATTACAAACAACAGTCCACCAACATTACTCGTGTAGTACGTAAGATATGCGGTGTGGATTATAGGCAACACGTAACTACAGGATGCTTCAGCTGATTGAGACAACAGTTCACCAACATTACTCGTGTAGTACGTAAGATATGCGCGGTGGATTGTGCACCAGATAACTACAGATTGCTCCAGCTGATCGAGACAACAGTCAAAGTCAAACTAGCGTTCATTCACATGTATAACACATGGTGGCTCACATTAGTTTTCCGCTATTGTTATGTTTAGATATTTATCCAAATATTAATCATAACAAGGCAAACATTTTTTTACTAAGAAAATTAGTTTTACATAAATTTGTTCTGCTTAGAGTGTAGACTTTAAAAAATCTACCCTAAAAAGCTCCATGTAGTTGATCAGAATATTGTTAGACTGGCTGAAAAATGTTTTTAAGACCTTCAGTAAGATTTATTACAAATACGTGTTTCATTAAAATTATTTCTAAAAATTACCCACAATGAGAGGCCAGCTCCTATTCATTGAAATGTATTATATTCTATTCAACAAAATAACTGCAAAACTATAACCATTTCGTTATTTTGTTTTCAGTTGGTCTATAGCTTGAAGGAATGCACAATAAAGTTAAATAAAATAATATATATTGTTTGATTATTGTGTTATGTTAGTGTAACGTTTCATTAAAAATATATTAGGAAATGACAGTAAATTAATTAAACCTATCTATTTGTATTAAATCCAGGGAAATATAAAGAAAGAAAAAAAATATGGAAATTATCAGAAATAACACTTTCATCCGCATGCCTATTATAACAGGAAATTCCACTCAGCCAAGACTCATTTTACAATAACTTTCCGTTTACCCCACGGATATCTATTAAATACACGCCTAAGCATTCCACACAGCCTGTGAGTATTTGAAGGATGCTTAGTGCTCATGTAAGAGTCTGTTATAATACCCGTGTTACTCTCAGATACTCAGCTAACATTATTTTTAAAATACTGTCGGACATATCTGGGCCCAGCGAAATATCAAGTCTTATACTGAGTATCTGTCAACTTCTCATAGGCTGGAGGTAAAAGATAAATGTGTGTCTTACAGATACTCATATGGCTAAAACTGCTAATCACTAAATTTAAATTGTTGTGTACGTAATTATGGTTAGTATTTTTACTTTTATTGTTTAATCAGAATTTGAAAACACAAAGTTTTCATTTATTATTACTAGCCGTGCAATAATTGTATTAAATATTACTGAGCCATATTCAAAGGATTCTTGTGGAAAAAAAGGAGAAATCCTATCCTAAATCTTACATAAAATAAATAACAATTACAAAAAACACAGAAATTGTTTCTGTCCATAGGGCTCAAACTTAGTCCAGTCCTGTGAACACATTGAGTAGTAAACAAACAAAACTCTGGCACATAAACACGTAGTACATTTCATTTACGTACACTATAGTATCACACAGTTTATACATTTCATATGTAGATTGTGGCATGAATACTGAACAAACTAAATTGCAAGGAACACATACCTTGGATCTCCCTGGACGTTACTATTACTGTAGCTGACTTAAATTTGGGCATTAGTTTTACTTTGAAACATGTTTGCTTAGATATCTAGCACAGTCTAATATCTCACATAATACATATTCAAAATTAAAGGTACCATTTACACTGTTCATAACGCTAGGTCGATTAATACTTGCTTGCTATTTGAACAGTAATATTTTTACAAAAAATATTATTTATAATTAAACCAATAATAATAATAGGTTAGGCTGTAAAGATATATCATAAATAAAAAAGATATATAGTAACAATTAAATGATTTATTTATTTTAAGTTCCTTTACTCACTATATCAAATTATTTAAGGAATAAAATATTTCTTTTGTCTTTCAAACTTGCATATTTAATGTTACGACAAAACAACAACCTCCCCCCTATGAAAAAACAGTTTTCTTGTCAACCCTTCATTGTTTTAGTCTGCAGTTTAACCTCGATAAGTAGTCATCTTTAAAAATGTAAATGACCAGATAATATTTATTGTGGAATCGAACCTTTCATAAATGAAAAACACTCTCTCAGCGTCAGCTAACTAGTGATTGAAGTTTACCTCAAGCTCGTAATTATAATTTTACTTCTGTATAGCATTAAATTTTTTTGATACCTTTTTATTTTACAAAATGGATTACAATGTACAGAAGTAATGCATAATAATTCCTAATACAGCGTTATATTTAAATATATATTGAAATGTCAACATTTTATTACTTTACATTTCAATAGATATATTTTTAAGAAAAGAATGTTCTACCAATATATAAGAACTTCAATATATAATTTTATTTACTTTTATTACTTTTGTTATGTTTGTATGCCTAATTTTAGGTAAAGCCATTGGTATGTCTAAGAAATTAAATATTAATAAAATAGTATTGTAACATTTATTTTGGATTGTGTATGTAACATTCTATGACTATAAAGTTTAGGGAAAACCATAAATGTGTTAAAAATAACTATAATCTACATTTTCAGGTGACGACCGTGTCAAGATACTAACTGTTTATTTAAAAGATAACCAGACGTTTCGCCAATGCTGTGTTGCGGTCTCAGCAATACCAATGAAGATGCTGTATCACATCATGGACGAAACGTCTGGTTTAAATATCGTAGATAGCACCTTGACGCGGTTGTCACCGGAACATGTAGATTCTAGTTATGACACCGACCGCTTAAGCCTAATTTCTAGAATGTGTTAAAATGTTTAATAATGCCTTGAGACACGGATTATTAATTACTATGTATTATGTAACTATCTGGAGTCAGAAATGTTTTTATTCTTACTATCACTTTTGTTCGGAACATAAACTACACTACAATTTATTTCTGTTTACTCATATTTCTTTCGACGTAAGTGTAATTAATTTGTGTAATCTTCAATTAGACATATTATGCGGTAAGGACTCATATTAATGTAGTTACACATTATTATAATTCCTATGAAAATAATTTAAAGCGCTGTATATTGTGGTTAGGGTTGCTGACTATTAGGCTAGTGAACAGCTTTAAAGCGAATAAAGAGTGGAAAGAACAGTATATAAGAGACAAAACATATTCAATCAACATCTTAAAAAGAATGGTAAACTTTCTACAGAGATGTGTAGTTGCGCAACCATCAAGTTGGTTATTGTACTACTTTGATACACAACTTCACTCCCACAGGCAATATTCGATATCCAACTAAAAGTTTGAGAATCTCGAATGGACCTCAATTCTTTTATTCATAAAGTATGAATGTTTAATGAGTATTTGCTTTGAATATTACAATAAATACAAGCGATCTGGGTACATGAATATTTTTTGAATAAAATATTAAAAACACAGATATAATCAAACAACTAGCCTCATTAGACTCAATGAAAAGTGGTAATATGGATTTAAAACCCACCATTGTTGCTATAAAGCAGTATATTTATAGGAAAAACAAGTTTGGTGATATTTTGATTCATTGTACTATGATATTAATAAATAATTGTTCTAACAAGAATTTATTGCAATCATATAGCATACATGTCCATGAAAATGTATTTTTATAAATAAATAAACAAATATATATATATATATACTATACAAAAAAAGTTGAAGTACTCTATTATATACGAATAATACTTATTTATTCCAACAAATAAAAGCGTAGAACTGTGACATACTTCAGAGAACTATTCTATGGAGAGAAGAATACTCTGAATGACTGGAAAACATAATACATCATAAGTATAGATCAAGTTTGCAGTCACAATAAGATCAAGGGACAGCTTGATTAACTGATGCAGTGATGCTCTGATTTCCCAGAGGAATGTGTCAACACTTCGCATTGCATAGATGATACAATCTCTATGTAGTTGCTGGATGTATATAACAGGAAACTGACGAATCTTGACAAAGGAATTTAGTTTGATGAAAAACTGGTGGGTAAATTTATATACGAGATGAAACAGTCATATGAAATGATGTAAAATACTGTATGACTGTGTTACCTAGATTTTATTACACTTTTTAGGGATTTTTATCACTAAGGGTGTGTCCCAATGATGGGTTGGTTGAAATTCCTCAATATATGCATAGATCAAGTTCAATCTAAAATTAAAGTTCTATAAAATTGTCATTGGAACTGGACCACATAAGGTCTACTATATCCAGAGCTATCGCCATTTGAGTGGTAGAACCAATGGTCGTAAGGTTTGATTCTATTACTTCAATATTTGAAAGTACAATCTAGGTACCGGTTTTCCCATTACGTATTTTGTAACTAGAATGTTGATAGTCCTTATCAGCACCAAGATCAAAATCCAGAATTTCCAAAGCTTCACCTAGAACTACATTTCTACAGTATTTATATTTATTTTTATAGAGACTGGCTTACTGTAGGCAACTAGAAAATGTCTTCTCAAGAAAATAAATTTGTTTTAAGCGTAGTCTAGACTAAGTACAATTCAATTTCAATGTTCTATACGCTAGAAATTATAGTCGTAATGAAATTATAAACAATAATTAATTGTAATTCGATTTCAAGTTCACTATATCACCGTGAGTTCGAGATAATAACGCTGTATATGATTAGTGTACCTGGTGCGAGAGAACGTTCCTTTAGAGAATCTACTTAGTTATTTAACCTTTCCTATCTAATTTGTAAGTCTATGTTTTTTTTTTACAATTAGAAACCTTCTTTTTTCATTAATTTTAAGAAACTGTGACAATCAATTGATGTCAGTCAAAAAATAAGAGGTAGGACAAACTTGACAGCAAATAGAAAAATCTATAGTCGAGTTACAACCTTTTATTAGGAATTATAATACTTCATCTAGAAAACAATTATAACGATAATTACATAAGCCACGTGGAACTGTTGATTATTTACAGAAGTTCATCCTATAATATATCCTATAGGTTAGCACTGACCCAAGAAATGTCAGACGGTGACCTTTGACAGATGAACACAATTGTGTTAAATATGAATATGAAAGGGTCTCAGAATCCACACTTTTAAGCCTGTGTCATCTAACTAAAAACATCAAAGTGTTTCCATTTCTTCCAACCTGTATATATAAATAATCAATAATAATTTATAACTTTAGATATATATATATATATATATATATATATATATATATATATATATATATATATACAGTACAGGTAAACGTCACACAACACAAATTTATTACAATATAAGTACAAAGTGCACAAATATATTACAATACAAGTACAAAAGGCACGAATATTATGGAATACAAAATGCAGGCATATATAATATTAATACCAAATATATGTACTGTATTGCTCATAAGCATCTGAAAAACGCTTATAAATTAAAAAAAAAACAGAGTTAAGGATTCTACTATAAAAAAATAATTGTGTGATTTTTTTATGGTTGCACAGAGAGAGAAGAGTTAATTTTTGGAATATTACAAACTTTTACTACTTAAGAGATTTACAAGCCCAAATACTAAAATAAATTCAAAAGTGCAATGTTTAAACAGCAAACCCTCGAAAAGGTTTATTGATAAAACTCAATTCTCCTGTAAGTAATTTTGAAGAGGTACGAAGCTACTTGAAACAAATTTACTAATAAGATAACAAACAAATTCCTCTAAAAAATTATTATAATTATATTTAACTTTTCATCTAAATAATAATACATTATTTAGATGAAAATTTAAAAGTAAATATATATTAATGTTAAAAATAAAAATATATACATTAAAGTTAAACATAAATATTGCTTTTATAGAATACAATTGGTCGGTAGCGTAGTTGGTTCAATCTGAGCTTCATGTGCTAAAGGTTCTCAGTTCGATCCCAATCAGAGTTATAATACATTTTGAGAAGGATCAGCTGATAACCACCGGCTGTTCCTTTGTCATTGGGGAATTAATGACACTTTCTAATGAATAGTCGGCCTTAGTTTGTAACAATGACTACATTCGCTCATCTACACTCATCACACTCATTCGAAATCCATATTCGCCCATATATTGACGATCGGCGTCTTATGAATAAATAAATAAAAATAAATAAATAAATAAATTGGGAATACGGTACTAGAATTATAAATATAAGTGGAGAATGCCTAATGATCTGAAAAATTATTGAGGAGGTGAAACTCAAACTTAGGATCACATAGTTAATTGGTAATCTCTATTCACTTTTCATGTTGATCAGCTGATACATCTTAGGTGAATTCAATTGGAAAAACAAGAGTTGAGTGGCTTCAAAACTTGGACTTAGCTCTGTTACTGGGTGAATAATATATTCGACGTGAAAATTCTTACACAGTGAACAATTTTTTTACCACAAATACGTTAGTAATTATGAGTACTGCAGTAAATATCTTCTAACTCTCTGTAAACTGCTGAGAAACTTTTCCTCGGTGGGAAAAATAATTTAATAACTTATCTGTCTACTATGAGGATAAAACGTTTGATGAAACAAAATGAAACTGAATAAAATTACGGAATGTTACGGAAAGAAACGGGATGAACGGGAACTAAACTAAATGAAACGGAATGAAATGGAATGGAATGGAATGAATTGAAATTAAATGAAAAATGGCCTTATTGACAACAAAGTGTACAGATGGTGAGGTTAGGACTTGTAAGACCTCTCTTACACCTAACCAACAACAAAAAATATCTCGTATAGCTACAACAAAATATCTTGTCAAAACACAATAAAATGAATAAACTTACTTTACTTACCACAATCACTAGTCAAATAAAATTAATACATTTTTTAAATTATTATTTTTAAAATAACAGAAACCATATAATAATTATATAAAATAAACAAAATTGAAAACAGACGATACATTTTAATGAATCAAATGAAAACAATATATTCATGAATTGCCATAAACATACTCCCTGAATCGTGAAACATTCAATCCCACGAGGCCAGCAGCAGGCCTCTAACATACGCCCGGAACCGAGCTCGCTCAACAAAGCTTCTGACGTGATAGGGCAGATTATTCCAAAGTCAGAAAGCGGCCACTGTGAATGATTTGTTATATATCGAAGTTCTCTGAATGGGAATTTATAACAGTGTTGCTCCACGCCAAGTGTTTCTAGAACTGATCTCAGAGATGAAAGAAAAGCGTTCAGACAGATAGGCAGGTGAATCGACATGTAAAATAAAGTGCAGCATAGTGAGTATATGGAACTGTCGGATTTTGTCCAATTCCACGAGAGAAAGATCGTTAAAAAGGGGAGTTACGTGATTTCTCTATGTAAGATTGAAAATAAAGCGAATACAATAATTTTGGGCACGCTGCAATCTGTATGCAAACTCAACCGTCATGTCATTAACCTCAAAATCACAATAGTAAAAGTGGGAAAATATTAGAGTTTTCACAAGCATCACTTTCATGTTCAAGGGTGAATAAATAGCAAATGTTTTAAGACTATAAGTGCCAGAAAATATTATATTACAAGTTTCGTTAGTGTAATATGACCAGGTTAAGTGCTTTGTTATCGTCAGGCCAAGGTTCTTGACCTTGTCACTGTATGGTCACTGTATTGGTGGTTGCTAAGCTTAAGTCTAGGACAGTTTTCAAAATCGATACTTCTCACTAATCTAGGAGAACCTATCATAATGGCTTGGATTTTGTTTTCATTTAGTATCAATCCATGTTTGAAGGCCCAAGGTCCAATAGCGTCAATATCATCGTTCATGTTAGTAACGGTCCTTGGTATGTCAGAAATAGAACAGTGACAGTAAATCTGCAGATCATCAATATACAGGTGAAATATAGCACGCTTAATAGTATTATGTGACATCATCAATATAGATAGAAAACAAAAGAGGACCAAGGATGGAGCCCTGAGGCACGCCACGATTAACAGGTTTCCACTGAGATTCCCTATCAGATCTAACACACTGCTGACGATCAGACAGATAAGACCTTACCCAGTCAATGCAGCCAACAGAGAATACCATCCTGGACAGTTTTAAAATAAGATGTGGATGATATACACAGTCAAAGGCTTAAGAAAATCGATTAATAATTAAATTGAAACTTTTTTTGTCCTTTGCCAAGTGAATATCATCAGTAATTTTTAAAATGGCACTAGGAGTACAGTGTTTGGAGTGAATACCAGACTGGAAGTTTGATAACAGTCTATTAGATTCAAGAAAATATGATATTTGCTGATGTACTACTCTCTCAAGACAATTAGATAAAGTATATAAAATACTGATAGGTCTAAAGTCAGAAGGACCATTTGGAGACGATATCTTAGGTAGTGGCCGGACAATTGCAAGATTTTAGACTGATGGAAATTTGGTAGTAGAAAGGGATTTATTAAAAATTACTTTTTACAGCAGATAGGATGTATTTCAAATATTATAAGGTGATTTTATCGGCTCCAACCGCATTGCTAGATATCCTCATGATCGCACCCAGTACCTCAGCCTTAGTCACAGGTTTGAAAAAGAACCGACGCAGTGGTTATATTGTGGCACCATTAATTTGTTGTACAAAGTCATGAGCACCAGATAGATCAATAGGAATATCGACAGAGTAATTATTGATGCTATTCATACCATGCTGATCACACCTACGTTTACCAATAGCTTTTTAATTCTTGACTGGAAAAAAACTGCTGAAAGAATATGTGTTCCATTACAACTGAAATCGATGAACATGTTTTCAGGGCAACCGATCCTGGAGTTGTTTAAAGAGTAAAGGATAGTAACAGGAAGATTAGATTTAACATAAATGGTGACACACCCACCCCTTTAGAAATGTGATCATTTCTAAAGATAGCGTAACCTTGAAGTTCGACACTCTTATCATTTATGTATGGCTTAAGCCAGTTTTCAGGTACAAGGATTAAATCAAAATAAGGAGTATTAAATATAGTACGGAATTCATCAATATGACAGAAAAATAACTGAGAGATAAGTTGGTGAGCGGAGGCATCGTCAGCGCGCCGGTCATGGGTAGTAACGTCAGGACCCCGTACGGCAGGTAGATGCAGCAAGACCACGTGAGGACAGAGCGACTCACGAAACCAGTGCCAATCGCAACACATACATACAACCTGCATCTCCATCAACTGCAGATTCCCCGTCAGCTAAGTCACCTCACCCCTCAGCCGAGCCAGCTCTTCGTTGACAGGTGCCATGGCAGCACTGACAGCGGTTTCCTTCCCTCCTCAACGTCCGTCAGACGTAAGACGAGACCGCCAAAGCCTCCTAACCCGATAGATAGTTGTTTACACTTCTCTCAATCAAGGCGGGTTGACCTGACTGGTTATCAGCTGGCATTGTTGACGACTCGGCTGGCGATACAGAAGACGAGCGTACTACCTTTCGCTTATCGCTTGCAGATAACGGCACAGAATGACCTTTCGAACCAGATCTAAGGTTGGGTGGAGAATGAAACATAAATTGAGCATTGAAAAAACGACAAAACATAAAGTTTCTATTAATAATTAATAAATTTAACTCAACAGAAAAACGTAACGCTCCATACTCTTTGACTGAGCATAAAATTAACTCTTGAACTAGAAGATAAACCACTCAAAAACAATAAACCGAACGATGCCGACGTCCACACGTATCTAACCACCTAGCATTCTCTTATCTCTCAAAGATAGTTGATATTGATGTATTTCTTATTGATTAAATACTATACAATAATTATTATTAACAAATAATTTTGCCCTAAAAATGTTGTGATTGTTATATATTTAACCCCCTTTTAAATAGTTTTCTTTAGTTGTATGGTCCAATATTTAGTGAGACGATACTGTTAGAAACAAATACGACTGAAGTATAGGTATCAATAACTTATTTGCAAAATATACAACATTTATCACAAAATGTATGTCTATGAAGAAACAACTTCAATCAACAGTTCCTACTTCCTGATTTGTTTTTCATTTCATATTGTGAATATATGAAAACATTAAAACAGGAAATCTGTAAAATTTTTAAGTAGACATTAGGGAAGATACATTCTGTAGAACATGTATAATAATAAACCGACACCATAGGTTGTTGTCTATTTCTATGGAACTTCCAGCATATTGTAATATTTTAAAAATTAGGACACAAGGTCGTATTTGGCATATAATTACGAGGGCCTCTAGATGAATCATAAATATCTGTTCTATTACTGCGTAGCCCAAATAAACCAGTAATTATATAAATCAAGCCATACATTGGATATGCGTTAACAAAGAGTACAATGTGACCTTGCCAGAGGTCATTATTATTGATTACTAGTGTAGTTAACAACATAACACGTGGATGCTAGGAGCAGTGGTTGTGAAGGTATTTTAGGATTTAACCCACGATCATTCGCACTATTAGATTGAATCCAACATTTTTAGTTTCTCTGAAGACAATTTTTTAAATTATGATTTTATGTGTCTGAGCGTTTACGAATGCTTTCTTTAGTATCCTAGCCACCTGTCTGAGTAGTTTGGGAAGATTAGTGTGGTTGAAGGGGAAGTGGCGTGATTCCGTTTTGTTAGAGTCCTCCTAACTTCACGTTACTGCCAGTGTTAAAACAGTGTTAAAAACATAACGTCGCGAGTGTTCGCGGAACTGTCAGTTCGGTGTTTGTAAATTAATAAGTTGAACATTACAATAACATATGATGTTGTGTGATTTAAAATGTGTTAAATATTTATTTATCTCCTGTCATATACAACATATACTTCAAATAGTAAGAGGGTATCAACAATTAGGAGCACCCTAACGTCACGAGCGATCACGGAAGTTTCAGTAACGCGAGTGATCCCGGCTTAAAGAAAATCAATTAGTGTCTTTCATACATTGATGGTGAAATAACGCCAAAAAATGATGAACTAACGCTGTTATTATAAATATAAAGACAATAAAAAGTACATTTTGCCATTACTAACACTGAACTCTATGAACGTGTATGGATCCGAATTTTAATAATTATGTTTGACGGTGTTAATTTATTATTTTTACAACTTAATTTATACTAAACCGATAGTAAATAAAAATGAAATTCGCAGCATAAATAATATAATCGTTTTACTCTTAGAGTGTACCATAAAATCCCAGAAATAGTTAATGTTTTCAGAATAATTAATGTAAAAACAATATAAATACCTAATTTAATTTAAAAATATGTATTGAATAACTAAATGGGTAAAAATTTATGTATTATTGCATATATACATATCTAGTAAATCAAATAAATCATTATATATTAAAGAAACAAAGTAGCCACAACTTTCAACTCTTTAAAAAATTCCTGTACATGTTCCAGAATTTATGGTAATCTCATTTAGAGGTTTGAATCAGTTGTAAATGAACGTTACGAATGCGTCAGCACCACTCGACCGTCCTCAAATAAACGAACTAAAACTGTCACGTGTGTCCTTGATGGTTATTACATATTCCTATTGTTATTACAACTCTACAATTAATGTTACCAACACTTCACTATATATTTAAAGAAATATGTACGTAATTATTACATCATTGAATACTATATTTATTAAAATGATAAGTTTTAATTAACTAATTTGAATTTTAACAGTATTAACAAGTTAAATAAAACATGGAAAACAATGTTCAATAACAGTTACTGTTTTAGTACTGTTACATTTTACTAAAATGTATCATTTTCAGATGTTATTTAACTTAAGTGAGTATATTTTCATCAAAATAACTTTTTTAATGAGGTGTGAGTTTTTATAATAATAGACAGGATGTCTCATACCACCCGGCCACAATCTCATGTGGTTGAACCGTTTCACACAGAGTGATGAAGTAAACTGTAACCCTGATAAATCTCATATGGAGAGTATTGAAAAATTGAAAATTGTTTTTGTTGAATTTAAAATACAGGGTGTGCCCGTAAATGAGGGTTACAGGTTCGAATATAGACATTTTCAAATAGCAGCATAGGTCATGTTGCACTTCGTTTTAAAGAGTTTTAACGCTGAAAAGTATGGTAAAAAAATTTGAAAATATCTAAAGTCTTGTCCAAATTGCAGGTTTTTTTTACATTTTTTTGACTTTTTGATTTTTTATTGTGGTACTCTACCACTTAAATTTACGAGTGTTAATTTTTTTCATTAGAAAGAGCATAAGATAAGCTTTCATACGGTATGTTGTATGAACATAATTGAATTTTTGTATCACATACCCAACATTTTCAAATTCAAAAACATTGCACCCCTCTCCACAACAGTTTTTAAATAAAAACAAAAGTCATGTGGCATATAATATTAAAGGTATTTTAAAAATAATTGTTTTTCATTTACGCTTTATTTCTATCTCATCAAGATTACGAGTTATTTGAAAAAACCCGAATTTTAATAAAATTCAAGCATTGATCTTGAATTGTATGATACATTCTTTTTTTTAATCGAGGAAAAGTTAGGTCTGTGGCCCTTTCTTACACTTAACTTCTCCTTCAACAATAAATAAAATAATATTGTGGTTGAAATAGAAATAGAAACAAAATTATAAATTACTTCAAATACAGCTTGTAAAAACTGTAAGTAACTACTAAATAATAATAATAATAAAAAAATAATAAAATCACAATAATATTATTGTGATTATTATTAATGTCAAGGCCAGTGGCCATAACTAGAGGATTCCGACTTTATCATGGAAACATTTTTCTAATTTACATTCTATTTCTATATCTTCAATTATAAAATTGAATCATAAGAGTTATGCGATAAAACACGACGTTAAAGAAAGGTCAAGCATTAAACTAATGAATTGTTAAAATAAAAATAACAGTTGATTAAATTCAATTAAACAATGTATAATAACCTTGCCTGATAAAATATAATTTATAACTAATTATAATATATTCATAAGCCCAGAAGTCCCATACTAACAATATGCCTATAGAAATGGATATATTTTAAACTTTTATAACAGGGGTTTTAAATGTCTTTTTACAAAACTTAAAAACGCTAATCAATAATTATATGACGGTAACATGTTGTTGCAATGTAAGGAATTGTTTTATTGTCATTTCTAAATGTAGCTATTTAGTTAGTTGATTTGTTGGATGTGTTGACATAAATACGAGTGAGGAGGGACTCGAGATTATAGCAGCTGATTTATAAAATCCTCTCGATTCAATTTCTTCTGACTGTGGTGTAAGTTTAGTATCTATTTTCAGAATACTGAACGCTCATAAAACGCACCCTTTTAGGATGTCCCTGCATCAGAAACTATCAGAGGAAGATAACTTGTTCAGGACGAACTTTTGTTTATGGGCAAGAAACATCCTTAATCAAAATC
The DNA here is from genome assembly GCA_035578905.1 of Stictocephala bisonia. Taxonomy (NCBI): domain Eukaryota; kingdom Metazoa; phylum Arthropoda; class Insecta; order Hemiptera; family Membracidae; genus Stictocephala; species Stictocephala bisonia. Next base: position 827,288 of record JAQJVL010000128.1, on the reverse strand, counting down.
CTCATTTCTTCAAAAATGTCTTATGGTGTAATGAAAGTGAATCACCACAACTTGCGCTACTGGTTGGACATTAAACACGTGGTGTGGTATATTCAGAAATGTAATTGTTGGTCCTCATTTCCTGGAGCAGTTTATAACCATTTCCTCTTAAATATTCCTCCACAACTCAGTGGGGAATGACCATCAGGTACTCCCCTTAAGTTTTCAACTCAGTGGGGAATGACCGTCATGACTTCCCTCCAAGTTTTATACTCAGTGGGGAATGGCTTTCAGGTCTCCCCTCCAAGTTTTCTACTCAGTGGGGAATGACCATCATGATTTCCTTCCAAGTTTTCTACTCAGTGGGGAATGACCATCAGGTCCTTCCCTTAAGTCTTCTACTTAGTGGGCAATGGCCATCAGGACTTCCCTCCAAGTTTTCTACTCAGTGGGGAATGGCCATCAGGTCTTCTCTCCAAGTCTTCGCTTTTGTGTATTATGAATGACTAGCCGCCAGCCTTTGCTTTTCTATAGGTATGTATGTACTCTTGCTTACCCTTCCTTCCATGGTTTATTCTAAACTATAACTTCACTATAATAGATTAGCTCGCTGCCGTCCTCCAAAATAATAAAGTGTTACAGCCTAGAAAAGTCTACTTTATTGTGATGCAAAGTGAGTAGAAATCGCCATAAACATTTCACAATGAAAATTAAATTAGCCAACCTTTTTTTGTAATGTTGATGTTTTTTTTTGTATCAGCAGTTTGAAATAAATTAAATCAATCCCAATGATATTCTAATGAAACAAAGGAAACATTGAGGGGCTGTCTCTACCCTTAAGATTAGAATTCCGAGAAATCCTTTCTTACTGGGTCTTTGAGATTCAAAAGCTAAATTCCATACAAATTTCATAAAAATATGTTGTGTTGTCAAACCTGGCAAATAAGCATGTTTATTTATTTACAAAACAGCTGAAACTAATTTAATTATCAACCCAATATTATTCTTATGGAACAATCATTTTGGGGCATTTTATACGCCTTAGAAGTGTTTATCAAGATGAAAATACTTTAGTTTTCCTATTAAGCCTATAAAATTCATTTGTACCAAATTTCAGCTCTGTAAGATTAAGAGAATTGAAAGAATTAGTGATGAATGAGTGAGAGCTTTCTCTTGTATAAATAGAGATAACAATTATCAGTTATTTTTTTATTATTTTTCTATATTTTTGATCACAAATCATAAATAACATTCATGAGATATTTTACAAACGTCTTACTACATAATTATAAATAAGAGCCGAAGTTGATACAGTATCATCAAGATAGTTTCATGATGCAGTTGATACAATATCATCAAAATTTTTAAACGTCTACCCTCAAAGTCATTGTTATATACATTCTAGATTCCTAATATAATACTTGTACTATATTATAATTTTACTGGTCTGAAAATCTGTAAATGTAAATTTTTTGCACAACGTGTTTCAGGTTAAGGCAAGAAAATTTACATTTAGAATACCTTCAGGTGAGTAAATAAAAACCCAACTGGCCTATCCAGGTAAAAGTAGTATATATATACATTTTTGGTCCACTTTGTTTTAGCTCTTAACTTAATTTACGTATAAGTAATATTAAATACACTATTATACACAATTAATTTTATTTGTTTATTATTTAATGTTTTGCACCCATTAAGATTTAGAATTTATAAATGTTTGTTAAAACAATTAATAGTAAAAAACCTATGAATTAATACAAAAAAATAAAAGTAATTTGAGAAATATGATTACCTCATGTTTACCATTCTCATGGGTGTTTTTCAATATATTATTAAAATTTTTTTCTATTATAATATTGATGGTAATATAGTTAAACATTTTTGGAAATAAAGTTTATAAAACTATTTGTGCACTTATGGCATAATGATGTCTACTGAAATTTTGAAAATATGTATGTCTAAAAACAAATAAAATACTTTCGAAGTAAAGTAATATCATTACCAGTATTTTCATTTAAAGAGCCTATATTATATGAGTGGAACAAATAACGTATTCCTTTAAGCCTGACAAAAAGGTATATGTTTAAAAACATTGTTCATCCTAAACTTATAATGAAATTACCACTAATAAATTAATGTGGTTGAATGGTTAGTGGTTTGATTTGGTTGTTCTTAAAATACTTATGAAAAATAAGTATTATAAGCGGTTGAACATTTGCTTTCCTTAAAAATAATATTTATAATATTGAATGAATTGTTTCTACAAGGTGTTTCGTACCATCGGGCCAAAATGTCCTGTGGTTGAACCGTTTGACAGAGTAATGGAGTAAACTTTAACCCTAATTAAATCTCACATGGAGAACGTCACAACATTGTTTTTGTTGCATTTAAAATACAGGGTGTACCCGGAAATGAGGGTCATTTCTGGGTGAGGGTATCTTGACGATACTGTATCAACTGCCTCATGAAACTGTCTTTATGATACTGTATCAACTGCCTCATGAAACTGTCTTGACGATACTGTATCAACTGCCTCATGAAACTGTCTTGATGATACTGTATCAACTGCCTCATGAAACTGTCTTGACGATACTGTATCAACTGCCTCACGAAACTGTCTTGATGATACTGTATCAACTGCCTCATGAAACTGTCTTGACGATACTGTATCAACTGCCTCATGAAACTGTCTTTATGATACTGTATCAACTGCCTCATGAAACTGTCTTGATGATACTATATCAACTGCCTCATGAAACTGTCTTGATGATACTGTATCAACTGCCTCATGAAACTGTCTTGATGATACTGTATCAACTGCATCATGAAACTATCTTGATGATACTTTAAATAATACTGTATATCATCATTTATAAGCCCTGCTCCGATAAAAGGGAGTCAATGTTTCAGAAAAGGGACAGGGGACACTGTAAGTAAATCATAGCTCTTCAATACCAATATTCACTGAAGCTTACCTTTATGTTATCTTCAAGGACTTTCACTTATAGATATGTGGATCTTGATACCCATTTAAAATCATATTTAGTGAAATTTCAAAAGTCTAGTTAAAATAGTTTTAAAATATGTTTTACTCTATCTATTTCAGAAGTGATTTCATGTAATATTTAATTTATTATGCTATTGAAATTAAAATACAAATAAAATATATTTCTTTAATCAAGAAACTGTAAATTAATTCAAAATTGGTTAGTTTCCAAAGATTCTAATGTGTTTTAGATTTATAAGTTCTTTTGCTTGTTTGAATAATTTAATTTGATTTAAAATTTAAACTATAGGGTAAGTACATTTAATGATAGATCCTATAGCTTTTTAATTTTTAATATACAAAGTTTTGAAAGTTTATAGTATGTTATAAGTGTTTCACCAAATCCCTTCTGTAATCAAAGTCCGTTGCCCCCCGGGTCGTGACACAATGGCAGCCTAGGGTTGGTGAATGAATCAGACAAGATTACTTCCGTGTAATGTCCTACACAAATCTTCTTGGTTTTTATTCTCTAAGGCATACTTTTCTTAATTACTTCCACAAAACTCAGTCATATTTTAAAACATTTTATAAAGACATATAAGAAGTACATTTTTTAACTAGGTGAAATTAAACCTAAAATATCATAATGCACATTATTATGTACAAAATTGTATTAAATATATTAATTAAGACGAATTTAAAATTTACCTTATTGAACATTATTCTTATAATAAAAACAATTATATTTTAATGAATATTATATTTTTGTAAAAAGCTGGAAAGCTTATACGTCTATTTTTTAGATACTTATCTTAAAATTTTATTTCATACCTTTTCTTACCCATACACGTACAGTGGTGTGACCCTTACACCCACCCATACACGTACAGTGTAATTGAACCTCCCGCATACCCATACACGTACAGTTGTATGACCCTCCCGCTAACCCATACACGTACAGTGGTATGACTCTCCCGCATACCCATACACGTACAGTGTTGTGACTCTCTCGTCCACATATACACGCACAGTGGAATTATCCCTCCCGAATACCCATACACGTACAGTGGTATGACCCTCCGGCCCACCCATACACGTACAATGGTGTGACCCTCCCGCCCACCCATACACGTACAGTTGTATGACCCTCCCACCCATCCATAAATGTATATTGATATTACCCTCCCGCCCGCCCATACACGTACAGTGGTAATAAAGAATGCTTACTGATGAGAAATATTACAGTGTAAACTAAAATATTATGACGATGTAAAGCAAATTAAGAACATTAATTACAAGTGATTTTGTTTATTTTAGATTTAAAGCCTTCGATTTATTTTACCTACAAAGTTAGTGTTTATCGTGAAAATGCTGGTGTACCATTGGAGTGTATCCACAACACTTTCTGCCAGCTGTCACAGGACAAAGTTTGTTGACATTAACAGCCAAACTCCACTAATCGTTTGTTGTTGTTTTCTTTTTTGTTTTGTTATGTGAGTACTATATTATTATCCTAAATAATAGACAATATTATACTCAAGAGCCTTTTTTTCCTCGGAACATTTTTATTACAATCTAGGACTCTATTAACAAGCATTTTATAGTTTAGTTTTTTTAATTGAGCATACAACAATGCAATTATTAAAATTAAGACTAAATATGTCTTATTAGAAACATAATAGCATACAGAATCCTAACATTACGAGTTTATTTACTTTAACAAATGCTGTAGTTGTCTATGATATTAGTAGTAAGTGATCGTAAAACTTAAATAGTTTAAATCTAACTAACTAGCCTCACAGGACACACGATTATTTAGTACTGAAACATTAACTTTGTTCAGAAACATGGCTGATTCATGTTACGTATGTATTTACTTTGTTAGTTACAATTACTCTTCTGCAATTTAGATAATTGAGGACCTATTTTATGTACTTATTAGATTAAATAATATTTACAACATACTTTGCAATTATATGAGGAAATTGTTAAGAAGTGTATTTTTTATTTTACTTCAAATGTAAGAAAAATTTATTCCTTTGTGAATATTTTCTATGACATATTTTTTTATAAAATAAAAAGGCTTTCATTTATAATTACGTAGTACGAAGTTTGTGAGATATCTCAAGAAAGTTATTTATGATTTGTGGTCAACAATATAGAAAAATAATAAAAGAATAACTGACAATTGTTATCTCTATTTATACAAGAGAAAGTCCTCACTCACTGATCACTAATTCTTTCACTTCTCTTAATCCTACAGAGCTTAAATTTGGTACAAATGAATAGAATAGAAAAAAATAGAGCTAAATAGAAACTAAAGTGTTTTCATCTTGATAAACACTTCTAAGGTGTATAAAATGCCCCAAAATGATTGTTCCATAAGAATAATATTGGGTTGATAATTACTCGTAAATTAGTTTCAGCTGTTTTGTAAAGAAATAAACATGCTTATTTGCCAGGTTTGACAACACAACATATTTCTACGAAATTTATATGGAATTTAGCTTTTGAATCTCAAAGACCCGGTAAGAAAGGTTTTCTCGGAATTCCAATCTTAAGAGGTAGAGACAGCCCCTCAATGTTTCCTTTGTTTCATAAGAATATCATTGGGATTGATTTAATTTATTTCAAACTGCTGATACAAAAAAAAAAAAAAACATAAACAATACAAAAAAGCTTGGCATTTCATTTTCATTGAGAAATGTTTATGGTCATTTATACTCACTTTGCATCACAATACAGTAGACTTTTCTGGACTGTAACACTTTATTATCCTGGAGGACGGCAGCAAGCTAAGCTTTTATAGTGAAGTTATGGTTTAGAGTAAACCATGGAAGGAAGGGTAAGCAAGAGTACATACATACCTATAACAAAGCAAAGGATGGCGGCTAGTCATTCATAGAACACAAAAGAATTGGTACATAATATTAAAAAGAAAGTAGTATATTGACTAATTTTCGTTGTAAATAAAATAAAAATAATAAAATAGGAAGACTTGATGGCCATTCCCTACCGAGTAGAAGATTTAAGGGGAGCCCCTGATGGCCATTCCATACTGAGTAAAAGACTTAAGGGGAGGACCTGATGGCCATCCCACACTGAGTAGAAGACTTGGAGGAAAGTCCTGATGGCCATTCCCCACTGAGTAGAAGACTTGGAAGGAAGTCTTGATGGCCATTCCCCACTGAGTAGAAGACTTAAGGGCAGGACCTGATGGTCATTCCCTACTGAGTAAAAAACTTGGGGGAAAACCTGATGGCGATTCCCCACTGAGTAGAAGACTTAAGGGGAGGACCTGATGGTCATTCCCTACTGAGTAGAAGACTTGGAGGGAAGACCTGATGGCGATTCCCTACTGAATAGAAGACTTAAGGGGAGGACCTGATGGCAATTCCCTACTGAGTAGAAGACTTAAGGGGAGTACCTGATGGCATTCCCTACTGAATGGAAGACTTAAGGGGAGGACCTGTTGGTGATTCCCCACTGAGTAGAAGACTTAAGGGGAGGACCTGATGGTGATTCCCCACTGAGTAGAAGACTTAAGGGGAAGACCTGATGGTCATTCCCCACTGAGTAGAAGACTTAAGGGGAGGACCTGATGATGATTCCCCACTGAGTAGAAACTTAAGGGGAGGACCTGATGGTGATTCCCCACTGAGTAGAAGACTTAAGGGGAAGACCTGATGGTCATTCCCCACTGAGTAGAAGACCTAAGGGGAGGACCTGATGGCAATTCCCTACTGAGTAGAAGACTTGGGGGAAGACCTGATGGCCATTCCCTACTGAATAGAAGACTTAAGGGGAGTACCTGATGGCATTCCTACTGAATAGAAGACTTAAGGGGAGGACCTGATGGTGATTCCCCACTGAGTAGAAGACTTAAGGGGAGGACCTGATGGTGATTCCCCACTGAGTAGAAGACTTAAGGGGAGGACCTGATGGTCATTCCCCACTGAGTAGAAGACTTAAGGGGAAGACCTGATGGTCATTCCCCACTGAGTAGAAGACTTAAGGGGAAGACCTGGTGGTCATTCCCCACTGAGTAGAAGACTTAAGGGGAGGACCTGATGGCAATTCCCTACTGAGTTGAAGACTTGGGGGGAAGACCTGATGGCCATTTCCTACTGAATAGAAGACTTAAGGGGAGGACCTGATGGTGATTCCCCACTGAGTAGAAGACTTAAGCGGAGGACCTGATGGTCATTCCCTACTGAGTAGAAGACTTGGAGGGAAGACCTGATGGCGATTCCCCACTGAGTAGAAGACTTAAGGAGAGTACCTGATGGCATTCCCTACTGAGTAGAAGACTTGGGGGGAAGACCTGATGGCCATTCCCGCACTTATAGATGCCTCGAAAATTATAAAACTATCGGTTATATAGTCAATGCCATAGTACGTTTATTGGTTAGTGGATGGATAAGTACCACATCACCGGTATTGGTAAAAACATTATTACGTTCAGAGTATTAATAATTACAGGTAAATAGGGAGTTTTATTTTTGCATATATGGTTAGGAGTAAAAGAATTTTTACTTATAACCATTTGATTTCAATTTAAAATTATCAAACTACATAGACTAACTCGTGATACAGCATTTTTTACTTTTTACTGTAAAGCTTAATTAGTTGATAACTATTAATATTGTGCAGTGTTATTTGATTTCCCAACCTTGTAATTCCGTATATTGGTATATTGGGTTAGTGAAATCATGGACAAATGTTGTATCTACGTATTTATTGAAGCCAACTCTCACTAGTTTTACGATGGTCACTTAATGACAACTCCCGTTAGTTTATGATGTCCACTTCATGACAACTCTCGCTAGTTTTACGATGTTCACTTCACGACAACTCTCGCTAGTTTTACGATGTTCAATTCATGACAACTCTCGCTAGTTTTACGATGTTCACTTCACGACAACTTTCGTTAGTTTTCCGATGTTCACTTTGGGGACATAGTAATAAGATTGTTATTTTAATCCGATTACAAATGCGATGAGACAAATAATGGTGTATAGATACGTAAATAAATTAAATGCTGACGGGTAATGAACACAGACAAAATAATATAAGATTATTGCCATAACAATATAATTTATGACGAAAAACACAGCTTTGGGACTCTCATACTAATGGTACAAATTAAACATTAATATTGCGATGATGTGTCATAAAGATATTCATTTGTATTCAAAACAATGTACTGGGTCTTCGTAACTTTTATTTTTTTAAATCATTGTTATCGTGATAATAATGGATATTTTCGTAAACTAATGGAAATGTTTACGACAATGTTGAGCAGAAACATGATTTACTAATTATTAGTAAGTAATTATGGCCTAAGGAATGATGTGAGATGAATGTGCTACGTTTAAAAGGTTTTGTAAAAGTAGCCTAATATTTGTAAAACTACTCCATATGATGAATTTACCTGTCGACGACTCAATACAATTTATAACAGAAAAAGGGCTTTCAAGACTGCTTATAAAAACCCTTCAAGTGGATGTAAATAACGTGGATTTTAATACATTTCGTTCACAAATAAGCATCTTAACAATACTATTCTGCATATTGCTCCTATGTAACAGGACACATGTAAATAACTTGTTACAAGCTAGTTAAGCTACGTGGTTAATTTTATTCGGTAAATGTTATTTATACTACCATGTAACTCTAGCACTAGAATATGGGAAGCAAACTTGATTCCAGATTTAAATATACTGCACATGCCTTGGGGTGTTGGGTTGACGTCAAACACATGTCCATTTCTGCTTTCTTTATTTTAAAATGTATACGCGTTAAAATTGTTTTTTTTAATTGCATTATATGGTGTTATTTATTTTGTATTCTAATGTGTTAACGTTGATTGGCTTAAGGCTTATGACCAATCGTTATTCTACCTGCATATAAGGGGATTTATGAATGTCTATATGCCTACAGTTCCAATTTGCGTTGGTAGAATGTCCCAACCCTTCCTTTGTGAAGATAATAAAGTCACTAAGGATGTTTCAGAAAATTGTTTCTACTAAGGTGCCTACAACTCGTGGTAATAAAAAGGAAAAATATCTGTTTAAAAATCATTTAGAATTGTATATATTGTATGATCTCAAGACCTGTTTAACTATGTAAACGACTTTGTAATAATTGTTTTAGCCTTTTGATGAATAAGAAACTTAAATAGCACCAAACCATAACAACAAAATTGTATTTCTTTGAAGAAGAACCTAGCCACATCTGTATAAGAAAGCACATCGTATTAAAGAAATATATATGTATCGCGTCCCATTACGGCTCATCGATCATGTTACCCACTTTAATTTAGGTAGCATTTTGGCTTATTTAAACGGTATCTCATTATGATGGAACGATATAGGGTAAGTATGGTTCGTAATCAAAGGCTTTAGTATATTACCATACAAAATAATCTTAAGTAAATAAAAATTAATTGTCAGTTTCAGCCTAACGGTTGTCAATCAGGGAAGGGAACCTCCCCATTGTACATATATAGCATAGATATTTTTGGATTTCACAGAATAATGTGTCCAATACCAGGGAAACAATAAATAAAAATAGGTATAATTTACTTGTTTTAATTGTGTTTTAAAAATAAAATATTTATTTGTAAGCTAGTATATATATTTTTTTTTTTTTTTGTAAAAACTCCCTATGCAAATTTGTCCTATATTGTTAAGGAAAAATGTCAGTGTTATGTACACATTGTATGTTCAGGTGGCACAGCACTTGAAGTGGTTCTTTGCCCAACTAGAATTAAAACTTTAGGAATAATTTTCATTTTCTCACTTTACTTTATTCACTTATAATAGTAAATAATAGTTAAATTGAATTACATTTTCAGATTTAACCCAATTACTAATCAATTTTGAGTTATAATTACTTAAATTTACGATTAATTAGTTTGTTTAATAGTTAGATAATGTGGTAAAAGGTTTGCAATTTTCCTATTTGCAAACAATATTTAAAGCAGGAAGATGCTTCTATGTGCTTTGTATATTACCACATGTGTCAGTAAAGTAAACATTTCCTCTTATAAATAATTATAAGCACCTATTGGTTCTGGAAAAGTAATAAAATTATCATAGTATATTAAACCTGGTTTCAAAAATATACTGTTGGCTCCTTATTAAGTAATACTTTAACACTAGTAGATTTTACTCATGAAAATGCGTTTTTCAATATTGTTTTTCCTGTTAAGAGGAGAAAAATAATTGACACCCATGAAATGCCTCTTTTTCACTTTTGGTCAATTAAAATGTAGAGCTTACGTTAAATAAATAAATACAAAATATTAAATAATAACTTAACACTAAATAACAATATAAGAACAATAACCACATTGCTTGTCAGTTTCTACAACCTACAGACCTAAATGTTTTCAGACAAAAGCAATCTAATTTTTCTTTTAAAGGTATTACTTGCATAAATTTTTAGGTTGTCAGGGAGGTCGTTATACAACTTAGGGCCAAAGTAAGTAAAGCTCTTTTTACCAAATTCTAATTTAACTTTCGGAAAGTGAAGATTCCTACCATGGCGGGTGCCCCGTTGAGAAACCTTTTCTCGGAATATAAGCTTCTCACGAAGGTACTGAGGCTCGCTGAGAATCAGCACCCTGTGCGTCATGCAGCACGTCAACATCTTACACACGGCTTCCATGGGCAGTAGGTTGGCTGCCTCACGATAGGCAGTCACGTGGTCAAATCTCCGTAGACTGTAAACAAAGCGGATGGCTGAGTTTTGAAGCCTCTGGATCCGACCAACGTCCTCCCCCGAGATGCACTTTCAATAACACCAAATTCCTATGGTGTAGTGGTTGGGTAAATACCACTGAATTTATATGGGTGAGGCTGAAACAAAATTATCTCGTAGCTTTAGTAAAGACTAAAGCCTAATTCTAACTGGTTCACAATCTAACAAGAATAAGTAACATATTCCTTTTGTAAAACCATTGTAACAACGTTGAAATGTACCTTCCAAGCCATGCAAGTGATCACTCCAGAAACCGCACTACCTTATCCTCTCAGCGTAGCCCCTTGAGTACGGACACTCCATAGTATTACACGCATTGATGGACAAATAAATTACTTTCACACAGAATATATGCTATATTATCCTTTATTTACATCTAAAATCTGTAGTGTTTATATACATAATTTACATAATAAAATGTATATTTTACATAAATAGTAAAATAAGTATAAAGTTCTGACATATATACCATAAGTATTATTTTATTATTTGTTCAACACAGTCGTCAAAACTATCATATTAAGAATACATTAAGTATATAGGTTTATATTAACCCCATTTAACATGTAATAAGGGTTAAATAATATATATTCATTGAACCGTTACTAGCTTCATCATTGTCTAGCTCCCATGTTCGCACAACAACTCTATTTGTATTCCAGACAGAAGCTTGAAACATTTACCTGATGTATTCAAATAATTAGTTCTATGATAGATATAATTGTTAAAAATAACACAATTTAAACCATTAAAAACTTTAATAGTGAGGCCTTTCGATAGCAAGGCTATCATCGTCAGACACATCACAAATAAATATACAAAAAGTAAATAAATGTAATATAAGCTTATATAAACATATGTTTTAAAATTTTTAACTTTCGTGGCTAAATATATTATTATTATTTTAAATGGTAGTTTTATTATGAATTTGAAAGTATTATAAAAATTCAGATGTTCAAAGATACTTAAACACAACTTTATAGCTTAACTTTTTCTAACAAGCTATTAATCAAAACGATAGTAATAATCTGTTATAGTAATAGTTTATTGGTATAACAGTAATTTGCATGATCTTTTTAAATTTATCAAATACTTATATTTTATGATATGTTTTGTTTCTTTATTTATTTTTTAAGTAATTTTTTGAATATGTAAATATATTTCAATAAATTACGTAAACTATCAATTGAATATGCATAATATTCCAAAATACATTAAACTGATTTATAATTAAAGAATTTGTTTTATTTTTCAAATATGGCCAATGATTTTGGATATGGCTCTTTAAACAAGTACCATATAAAACTATGCAATGACATGACTGATGTTAAAAGTTAAAGATCCTCTAATTTTACCAGGTGAAGTTAGGGCTAAGCAGCCCTCTCTTAACACTTAAAGGTGACCAACGGCTTAAAGGTGACTTCCGAACCAACCAACAGTGACCGGGAAGGCGGGCTGCATGCAAGGACGGGATCGCTCAAACGACGGTCACCCGTCCAAGGGACAGCCACGCTTGATGTTGTTTGACTCCGTTATCTTGTGATAACATTGGAACCCTCCGGTCAAGGTCACTTTCCTTTGGATGTTGTTGGACGTAATAAAGTTAAACTTATATAAGTAAACCTACTTTATGAAGTTATACATCTAAAATAATTGTTTGCCAATTTAAAAAAGCGAGTAAAAAAGCTTTCATAACTTTTCTCTCTATAGTATTAGATAACTACCGTTTATGAGTATCTCATATTACTGAAGCCACAAAGAGGAAAAATAAAATTCGTATAAAAACTTATCTGGTTTCTCGAGTTCGAACTGCATTTTTTATTTGTATTTATGTAGTGTCAAACTACAAGACACGTATTTCAAAGGTTTTTTGATAAAATGTATCAGTGGTTTTATCGGATACAACAGGTAACCCTTATGTCACCAAACATCCAATTTAATGTTGGTTACAAAACATATGGTTAGGAAAATAATTATTTTCAGCAAACTGTTATTTCAATTTATCATAATAACCTTATATATTTTAAATGTCTTAGTATATGGACCTAATTTTTAATGTTACTTATGTTTGCGATCTATAAAACAATTCAATTTTAAATAACAAAATCTTTTAAAAAGTTAAGGGTTTTTTATTTTTTTATTCCATGATATAATATTGGTTACAGTTATTTGTAACTTGTTTTAGTTTAAGTTAAAAGTTTATAAGCGATAAAAAAAATAAAATAAAAAATAAATAATCAGATATCAATGTTTTGAATATACATAGTATATCTTCTATATCATGTTTTAGACTATACGCATGCAAAATATATGTTTGGAGTTAAGAACTTTTTTACTGTGCAATATTGATAAACCCTAAACTAAACGGAAATCTATATATTTTATGTGGGTATTTTTTGTTCAGTAGCCAGAATTGGATTAAGATTTGATAATAATCAATGTATATCTTTAAATGGATTCTAAAACAATTAGTTTATTGTTAATGTCTAAGATATTTAGGTATATATAAAACATATAGATGAAACTAAACGTAATTTCTCTATAAAACATAATTGTTATTATACACTAACGTCAAGTAAACCGAAAACCGAAAGGAGTAGAATAACAATTGCTGCATTTGTTACAGAGTTAGTTAAGAAAAATAATATAGTTTGATATTAACAAGGAAATGCACCATTTATTTATAAAATTATAAAAGAATTTGAGAAAAATAAAAGTGATGATATGTTTACTAAGAAAAAAAACTGGTGCCTGAACTGTGAGAGGTTTCACATTGTACGGCAATATTTGAACTTTTGTAGATTCTAAAGTAGTTTAATTCATACATGTATGAATTACTTTAATATTGGAAAATGGATACTAATTTAGTACTAACGTAGGTAAAAACGAGTTAAAATTATCACATATACTTATCATTTTGTCTTTTCTTTAACAATGTTTTTCTTTCTACACATGATAATTAATAATGTTCTTAGGGTAAAATACAAAACTGTCAAAATAGTTATAATGGTTAAAACAATAACTGCTAACACATCCAATAAAGCCAGTTGGTACCAGGCTAGACGTGTTGAGGCAGGTCGGAGATGAGCAGCCCCATGTTTCAACACGTACTCTGTCCAGTAGACGACTGTATCGCGTGGTGACATAGGACGGTCTCGGAACACACTCGACAGCTTCATCATGTTGGTTTTGTACCTATAACATGGTAGGTTAGTTAAACATTTGAATATAAGTTATATAGGTGGATAATAGTGGATAATAAATATAATTCCTTTTACTCTAGATACATGGTTTTGGGACATACAATGATGTATATTTTAGAATATTAAGTTACCAAATATTTTAAATAGTTAAATGTTCAAACAAGCAAATAAATAATAAATGTCTAAAATCCAAAAATGTGGGTTAAAAAATATTGGGATAATATTAGCTATTTGATTTTTCCCTTTATTTTTATAAGTTTTTTTTAGTGACCAACTCTAGATAGCTAGTCTAAGTAAAATGTTTAAAAACTGTCATTTAAGCTAATACATGCACTTGTTTTCAAGAAAGATTGCTTTCATGTCAAAATTACATATAAAGGCAACTTAGGATTAAGAAAACAAGCGAGTCGTAATGTATTTTTGGATATTTCACAAAATAATTTAATTTAGGACTTCAAAAAGTCTCCTATAAATTTTAAATGGTAAGTAAATTGCCTAATCTTAAGCAAGTAAATTATATTACATACTAATGTATATTACACCAGTAATAAATGAAATCATCGTCACTAACTTCTTATCGAATAAAACTTCTTTGATGGCATCAAGAACCCCTTGATATGTCAGATTATTGAGGTCCATACTGATGCCAACTCCTTTCTCCTGGATGAACTTGGCGTTGCGATGCTGGTCAAACACATGAGGGATGACCACCACGGGCACTCCACTGTGGATCGTTTCGTGTTGGCTCAGCAGGCCGCCGTGAGTTAGGAACAGGACACATTTAGGATGTGCTGCAAGATACATAATATTATTAGTAACTTATGCTTTCAAACAAATAAAAAAAAATTAATGTCACATGACACAACTTTATACAGTATAAGTACAATTAATGATATGTATAAGTAATATTTTACCACTCACTACACTAATGATGCTAACTAAACGTAGTGAATTCCTCTAGACGGAGATTAAGGAAAATTTCACAAGATCGCTTTGATATCGAGTCCTGAAAGAAGTTGTATAACATTGTTCATTGACTATTCAAACATTCTCTGTAGTAACCTATAAAGCCACATTTCTTGTATAACTTTGCATTATTTAATTAATACGATCCCCTCTCATCCTGTCACGTTAAAAACTCCTTTTGGAAACTCATTATTTAATAGATTTACTAAATGAACGTGATCAACAATAAAAATATATCATTACAATAATTGAAATAATCCAAAAGAAAGTGAATGAAAATTTACGCAGAAATCCCTTGTCATGACGTAAATATATGATTAGACGTTTATAAATAAAATTCGTCCTGTTTATAAATAAAATATATCAACGCCAGTGATCTTACTAAAGTATACACGAACCTAAATCAAACACTTGTCTCCATTAATTATTTATTTATAACATATAAACACAGTTGACAAATTCTAGGGCCTACCATACAATAACTCTACTAACAATGAATACTTAGTTTAAAATTTTATGTCAATGAGGAAGTTTTCATTAACAAAACGTACCAGCAACAAAATTGTTATGCAAGATATTGCTACTGAGTTTCAACATAACCAATATATATTTTTTATTTCCTTAAATCAATGCATAAACACTTTTATCAGTTGAATCACTATTAGTAAGTTTTGTTTTTCTTCCACTTGGTTCACTTCAATCACTTTGAACACAGGAAACCTGGGTACAAGCATACACTGAATGAAATCCCTTTCATATATACGGAGAAGACTGGAAAGGTGGTTATATTATCTATATATTAATTGCGATTAGAGATAGTTAGAGTGTAAAATCTACAGACGTTGTTATTATTTTCTACGTCAGTGAGTCCCTGCACGAATGGGTAGAGACGTTTTCCAGTTAATATTTGCTAGTTATTTTATTTTGTTTTGAGTTTTGTGGGATCAATATTACAAAACCTATATTGTTAACATAAATTGATTTAGTATGGATTGATCAAAATGTCCTTAACAAATGAAATATTTTTAATACGTGCAACCATAAAATTAGCATTTATTTTATTTTCTCTACAGTAAAATCACATCAGGAGAATTCCCAATTTACATTCTATTTTTTAAATTATTGAGTTATAAACAACTAAATATCTTCGATAATGATTAACCAAGGATTATTAAATTTAACAAAGGTGGTTACCAAATGTACAAGTTGCATTTACCTATGGGTAATATATGAATATGAAAATCCCATGTAAATATATTTGTTATGTAAATTCAATACAGCAAACTTCCATAGAAAAATATTTCACAATACATTACAACATACCAAGTACATCTCTTTGCGGCAGCCACTTTGAGATCTTTACGTTATCCGGAAGATTCTGTATGTCCTCCTTCCTTGTTTTCCAAAGCACCCTCTGTTTAAGTTGTCGAAAGACTTGACTAAACATACTGAAGTACTCCTTAGGACGGAGGTTGTCAGGCACGTACGTTCCAAGGCTAAAATAGATCACACCATATTGGGCCCCATCCATGAACTGCTGAATGTCCTGTTTAATGTCAAATACGCAAAATTATATATTTACAATTCGCTATTGTATATGATACAGATGTTTTTTCAAAATCTAAATCACCATTTAACTGTGTTTCATAGTTGGTTATAATTTGTAAAAATATTGAATAGTTATTTTTTAAGATTGAGATAGTTTATTAAAACACAAGATCAATTTCACATACTTTTTTAAGTATTTGTTACTGCAGTATTTGAGAAGTTTTAATATATTTGTTCAAACTTTTTATTTTTGAAGTGTTTAGTATCAATTTTCAATTTAAAAGTATAAAACACATATTTGGAACATGTGCTATAACATGTTCAACATTTTTTAGCCATACTTTTAAATTATGATTTAATACTAAACACTTCAAGTGTTGTCTACATAAATTGCCATTACGTAAGATAAGAAGAAAACAGATCTGCAGTTATAAATTGGTAACATTTATCCACCCCCGTTTAATTCCTCAATTAATATTCCCTAGAAATCTATAACTGAACAAATACTGTACCTGTAAAATTGTTAATAAATTGATTTTATTTGAAAACTTATAAACTACTTTACTACATTTAAAATGGTTACGTTTGTAATTTCGTTATGATTTCGAATTCAATCTTCCACGCAGTTCCATTTGACTATAACGTTGTTATTAATAGTGTTAATCTATATTTTTAAGTTCAAAATTAAATTATTGCAAGTTGTCTAAAGTTTCAGTAAATCACATAATACGGCTTTACTGTGATGGCTTATTAAACTTAGTCCAAAACTCTATCCGAATTTTTCAAAGTTTAAGGTGACGAAAACATTTTGAAATATGTGGTATCATGTATGTAATTTACGTTTAATTTATTGACTTATTATTATTAATGTACCTACATCAAGTCATATGATGTCAGTTTTACTGTCAGTGGCAAGCACTAGTAGGAGTACTCGTATATTTGAAATATGTGGTATCATATATGTATTTTACATTTAATTTATTGACTTATTATTATTGATGTACCTACATCAAGTCATATGATGTCAGTTTATAGTCAGTGGGAAGCACTAGTAGGAGTACTCGTCTATTTGAAATATGTGGTATCATATATGTATTTTACATTTAATTTATTGACTTATTATTATTAATGTACCTACATCAAGTCATATAATGTCAGTTTTACTGTCAGTGGCAAGCACTAGTAGGAGTACTCGTATATTTGAAATATGTGCTATCATATATGTATTTTACGTTTAGTTTATTGACTTATTATTATTAATGTACCTACATCAAGTCATATGATGTCAGTTTATAGTCAGTGGGAAGCACTAGTAGGAGTACTCGTATATTTGAAATATGTGGTATCATATATGTATTTTACGTTTAATTTATTGACTTATTATTATTGATGTACCTACATCAAGTCATATGATGTCAGTTTATAGTCAGTGGGAAGCACTAGTAGGAGTACTCGTATATTTGAAATATGTGGTATCATATATGTATTTTACGTTTAATTTATTGACTTATTATTATTAATGTACCTACATCAAGTCATATGATGTCAGTTTTACTGTCAGTGGCAAGCACTAGTAGGAGTACTCGTATATTTGAAATATGTGGTATCATATATGTATTTTACGTTTAATTTATTGACTTATAATTATTAATGTACCTACATCAAGTCATATGATGTCAGTTTATAGTCAGTGGGAAGCACTAGTAGGAGTACTCGTATATTTGAAATATGTGGTATCATATATGTATTTTACGTTTAATTTATTGACTTATTATTATTAATGTAGGTACATCAAGTCATATGATGTCAGTTTATAGTCAGTGGGAAGCACTAGTAGGAGTACTCGTATATTTGAAATATGTGGTATCATATATGTATTTTACATTTAATGTATTGACTTATTATTATTGATGTACCTACATCAAGTCATATGATGTCAGTTGATAGTCAGTGGGAAGCACTAGTAGGAGTACTCGTATATTTGAAATATGTGGTATCATATATGTATTTTACGTTTAATTTATTGACTTATTATTATTAATGTAGGTACATCAAGTCATATGATGTCAGTTTATAGTCAGTGGGAAGCACTAGTAGGAGTACTCGTATATTTGAAATATGTGGTATCAAATATGTATTTTACGTTTAATTTATTGACTTATTATTATTAATGTACCTACATCAATTCATATGATGTCAGTTTATAGTCAGTGGGAAGCACTAGTAGGAGTACTCGTATATTTGAAATATGTGGTATCATATATGTATTTTACGTTTAATTTATTGACTTATTATTATTAATGTACCTACATCAAGTCATATGATGTCAGTTTATAGTCAGTGGCAAGAACGAGGAGGAGTACTCGTATATTTGAAATATGTGGTATCGTATATGTATTTTACGTTTAATTTATTGACTTATTATTATTAATGTACTTCATATGACTTGACAAATTATCAAGTCATATGAAGTCAGTTTACAGTCAGTGGCAAGCACTAGTAGGAGTACTCGTATATTTGAAATAGCAGGTTTATCAAACAAAATGTTAACCACATAATAATATATAAGTTAATTAACAGATAGGAGCTAACTATTATGAGTACATTTTAATTTTGTGTTACTTTACGAAGCTATTTTATTTTATTGTCATATATGAAAATAAAATATAGTTATAATGTTGCTTTCGAATAATTTCCATTTTCATAAGATTGATATGGTTTTAAGGAAGTATTAGATAACTGAAAGCAGAATAAATGTAAAATTAGAGTTTAAATACACACTACTCAAATACATCGGACGAGTGCCAAACTAGTCTAGTAATAAAACAGAACAACTTATAAATTTAATACTAACTTTTGGTAGCGGTTTTGGTTCATCGATATGAATTCCAGCAACAGGGATCAAATTGGGAGTCCTGGGCTGGGCGTAGTCTGCAGTCAGGTGGTCATTAACGAATACCAAGGACACGTTATCTATGAGGTCATAGAGGGGAGGAATTTCAGGAAAGTACTCCTTTATTTTAGTGCTCATAAATGATAAATACTTGTAGTCATACACATACCACAGAGCCCTTAGGGAAAACACAGTGTTCAGGGTCCGTTCCATGAGGTTCATCTGTGAGGGGAACGCCAGACCTGTGTCCGGTATGTACGATAGAGACTGACAGTTCCCTACGTTCCTGTTGAGTATTTTGCTTGTGACAAAAGATTGAATTCCAATGACTGGGGCTTTAAATATGTGACCGAAGATGAGCATGATTTCTTGCATCGCAAAAGTTTCTGATACAACTAAATCAAAATGTTCCTTAGATTGTATTAGAGCCTGAATCTTCTCGTTTCTTATGAGTCCTTCAAACACGTTTGGAGCTGAAGCAAAGAACGTGTCAAAGTTTTTCCAGTGTGGTAATTTTAGTGTTTCCAGGATCAAAGTTTCCACTAGAAAAAACATTATATTTTATGGTAATGTTATTTTATTGCCATAAACTTTAAACTTATAAGGTTTTATATCCTAACATTTATAAATTTAAATGCTTACATACAAAGAACGTTTAACACTGCAAACACTACGCAACAGAAAACACCACATATTTCAGTAAAGTATAAAATAATTCTGGGCAAATAAAATACAATACTATATAAGAGCTGAAGTATTTCTTTGTTTATACTAGGCCTGTATAAAAGTTTGATGACACCATTACCTGTATACAATTTATATTAAAAGGATATATTAACATGAATACCACCTGCAACATTATCATTACCGATATTACTAAGAGGACGACTTACGAATGTTTATAACAATCATGTAAAATTAATAATAACCAAGAAATTAAAAAAATTTAGAGGAAGCATAAAACGTGTGATCAAAAAAAAGTTTGTGATCAAGTTGGTTAGACACTTCGCCTACACTAACGTAACAACTTGATTTCAAAAATATTTAAATTCTAAATGGCTGGATTACAACAAACACCATTCTGTAAAAATCGGGATTTATATACAAAAAACGTCTTGTTCGCAATTTTCACAATAAACTTTTCTAGGTGGCGATAAAGTAGCTGTGGTGAGAGTAACAGAGTAATAAATGACGAGCAACATTTAAGAAGAGAAGGTTTCTCGAGGATTGTTTACTATAAACTGATGCATTGTTTCACAGCTACTGTCTTTACATCAGGGGAAACATTTACATAGGCAATAAGTCACCTTTAAGTCACATTGTTATATTATTATTCATAATTTGAAGTTGTAGTTTTAGAGATACACAACAATTGTATAATGTCGATTATTTAGTAAAATGTTTTACAATCAATAAAACATAATAATACATGCACATACCAAACAACATATATGTTTTAATTTTTTATATTAGCTGATAACAAGAAAGTTACTTTACAGCACTTAATATACCAAATAATAATTTGTATATTTATTTATTTATTCATAAGACGCCGATCGTTAAGATATGGGCGAATATCGATTTCGAATGAGTGTGATGAGTGTAGATGAGCGAATGTAGTCATTGTTACAAACTAAGGCCGACTATTCCTTAGAAAGTGTCATTAATTAATAGCCCAATGACAAATGAACAGCCGGTGGTTATCAGCTGATCCTTCTCAAAATGTATTATGACTCTGATTGGGATCGAACTGAGAACCTTTAGCACACGAAGCTGGGATATCGTAAATGGTTTCCAACAATTACGTAGGAGTAAAGGATATCTCCTTCATTAAAGTGGACAATTTTACTAAAGTAACGTGCCAATTGAAATCCAACCACATGTGTTTTCTAAATAGTATATATCATACAGAATTTATTAACATAAATTTTCCCTTTTTATATTTCCTTATATACTATGGAAACATATTATTCATTTATATTAAATCTAGTTTTGATTTTAAAAGACGGGAACTGATGTACTCTTTTAACGCAACTAAATGTATGGCGGTTTAATATTCAGCACGTAAACGATTTGGAAAATGGATTATACAAATTGGTGATTTAGTGACATAACCAGGTCATAAACAAACGTGTGAATTTGGAAGTTGTGAATGTATCTTCTCACTGGTGATACATTTTTAGGAAATGAAAATTGCCTTTATTGTATATACAAGTGGCGAGGTTAGGACTGCATAGTCCTCTCTTACACCTAACCATTGGAAAGGGTATGAAGGAAAGTGAGATATTGAATAGGTACTGCATGAGAGTAATTTAGCAATACAATTGTTTTGTGAGATAAGAAACAAAATTTATAAATGATAAAAGAGAACACGGGGCCTCAAAACGTTTAACACCTTCATGATTCTATATATAAAAGAGAAAGCCTCCACTCACTCATTACTGATTCCGAAACTTTCCGCTTTCCTACAGAGATGAAACTTGGTACAAATGTTTGTTGTATGCTAAATATGAAAACTAAAGTATTGTCATTTGAATGAAATAATAATAAGTGGAAGAAACCACCCTTAAAATATTGCTCCATAAGAGTAACGTTGGGTTCATTTTAGTAAGTTAATAACAGCTGTGTTTTTTTATATAAATATACATGTTTATTTTGTATGTTTGAAATGTTTCATCCTATTGATACATTAATATATTTCAAATAACTACACTTTTGCTAGACATTTTTTCTCTATACAAATTGGGGTAAAATCTATTTGGGAAATTTACGATATTGAGATAACTGTGATAAGATTCCCCTAAAGACGTACAGGGTTTTCTAGACTATCCAACTTAGTCATCTAAGAATAACGGCAAGAGGTTCAGCTTTTATATTGACGTGATGGTCTAGACTTTAGAGGGAACCACGGGAGAAAGGTAAGCAAGCACAGAGAACAACCCCGTAGCGAAGCAAGGGCTGTCAGCCAGTTTTATCAATAAAAGAGTACGTTGAAAAATAGGATCATGAAAATAACCTTCTGGTACGCTGAGATCAAACATGTCGTGGATATACAAATATAGTTTAATAGCATATCAGTGTAATTTGATATCATCTTTTGGTTTTTTCGGTAATCGTTAAATTGTAATAAATGTTGAGTTAAAACCATTTAACGTATAGATTTAGTTATAAATTAAAGGAATCCACCCTCCCCTCTCCCCCCAAAAAAAAAAAAAACATTGTATACATAGAGAATAGCACGTAAGCTAAAAATATTTTAAAAATATTATAGAACGTATTTTATTATGTTTAAGGCCATATAAACATGTATTAAAGATAGATTATTACGTCCATTTTTTCTAATAGGTTTAATTTGGCAAAATGTTGTTCAATCATGGCTTTATTGTTATAAATCTAGCAATTCTAAAAATTATTGGCTTAATTTATAGGAATGTAAGGCTACAGACTAGAATAAACAATTTAACTTATGTTTCAATGAAGATATACATACATCGAGAGTCTACGGCAGGCACATCCCCAAGGTATACGTCAGTATAGTTGATTGGGGGGTTGGCATGAGGGAAGTAACTATAGACTACAACCTCGTGGCCAGCCTCAGCCAAGGAAGCCATCAGGGGCTGAATGAATTGGTGGTGGCTTTTGGCATACAGGTTAAACACCCCCAATATACGAGCAGGGTCAACTGTTGGCATAAAGGTAAGAGTTGAGCTGAGCACTATCTGAAACCCAAAACAAAGGTTTTGAATAGTATTACTCAATAGTGTATATGTTATAGTAAAAAACGATGGTGTTGATATATTTTGGGGATGTAAAACATGACTTTACTAAAAATATGCCTACTAGATAGAAGGATGATTTCTGAACATAACATGTTTTTGTGTAAGAAGTAGTGTATATCTGAAGCAATTCTAATAGGACCACATTTACTGTGTTCATACGACCGTAGCAATAGTTGGAATGATTTATTTCAAAATAAATTTGAAATTGTAGGACTAAGACAAATTTAATTGAATATAGAGTATGTGTTAAGGTAAATTCAAACAGATCAAAGACCATTTTCAAAAACTGTAAGTCATTTAGTTGAGATGTCTGTAGATTGACACTTCAGTTACTATGGTAGTTATTTTATTATTTTAAGTTAAAACGTTTGCATTCGAATATTCTAAACTAATGAAACTAAATTTAAAGCAAAAGGCTAAGAAAGTAATATGAACGCCTTCTCTTTTAATAGAAAAGCTGAAGTAAGTAAAGTGAAGAAAACCTATTCTATAAATCAATGACATAGTTTTTTATATTGTTAAGTAATTATATTAATATTAAAAGAGAACAATATAATGTTTTTAATGTATATTGTGAAATAACCAGTTAGAAGGAATGACTTTGATAACTCAACAAGGATGACTTCTTAGAAGACAGACCTTTATATAAGCATTATTTTCTGAAGTCCAATTAAAATGATTACGTCTGATGCAGTGGCTATAGTTAAACGATGTCTAAAAATGTATTTATAATGCAAATACATCCCTAATATTTTAAGTAAAACATTTGATTGGACTTCTACACATGTAATCTGGTAACTTTGATAACTAATGACTGTTATGCAAAAAGCATAAAATGTTAAAAGTTAAATGGCATATTATGGCTAAATAAGCTATTTCAAAATACATTTCTATATGTTAAACTGGTATTAATACAAATTATGAAAAGTAATAAATAAAATAATATCATGATACATACTTTTTGTTCTTGTTTAAATATTCTAAACTCATGTCAGTCATTATGCAAACAATATTGTATAAGTAATGGTATTTTAATCCTTAAGTGTGGCTTTAACACGAATATTTAGATCTACATGTAATCTACTTGTAATGTAACTATGTCGATGTAGGAACATGTGTTGATCAAGGTTATAGCATGAGAGAAATACTTGTCATGTTTACAAATAATGTTTTACTAATTAGTTTATATGTGTTTATTTTTGTAGACAATGTACCTCTTGAAGTGACACAATTATATATGGTTTGGTATTTATAATATTTCACCTGAAAAGTAACCTAACTTGTTATTGAGGAATATTGAAAGATATTATATTAGTCATTTATTATAATAGACTCCACGTTTTGATGTTGGAATAATCAAGTGTAATGTCCTTCAGGTGGGGCAAGTAATGAGGTCAAAGTAGTTGTCAGACCATAGGTTACTTGACGAGGAAATAACACAAAGGTTTATTGCACGGGGTGTCCTGGACAAGACAATATCACATAGTACATGCTTTGAGTATATAATACAGGATAAGTACAGTGGTGGAAGGTAATCACTGTGCACTCGCTCGTATTCAACTTCATGCATTTCAAGGTACTCTAATGGTCTGTCCTACAAATATTTATCTGTAATGATTTTATTTTATTTTTATTTATTCATAACACGCCGATCGTCGATATGGGCGAATATGGATTTCGAATGAGTGTGATGAGTGTAGATGAGTGAATGTAGTCATTGTTACAAACTAAGGCCGACTGTTCCTTAGAAAGTGTCATTAATTAATAGCCCAATGACAAATGAACAGCCGGTGGTTATCAGCTGATCCTTCTCAAAATGTATTATGACTCTGATTGGGATCGAACTGAGAACCTTTAGCATGTATGTATATATGAAGTTTATATATGTATGTAACTTATATGATTAAAAATTATGGTTCCTACCAGTATTTTTTTAGTGTTTCAGTAAAAAAATGTTACTTATTATGAATAAATATTTCAATGGAAGTATCTTATTTTAATTAAAATCTATTCTAAATGTATTTGTATGTATGCTTGTAATTCCTGATGCAAATATTTGACTGTTTAGGTAATAAATGTTCTTATCAGTATCCTGCTTTGCTATGTAGAATTAACTGTCATGGCACTAATCTGTAACCATACATAACTGATGTTTCATGTAACGTGTCTCGTGTGCTGGCCTTGGATGAACGGCAGTTAAATATTTAAACTTACTGGCCTACAATAGAGACGTCAATAGATTATCACCATCATGAATGTTAAATCTAATGGCAATAAAAGGACATAACGAGGTAGTTATGAATGATTACGTAATGTTTATGTAAGAATGTAATCATCGTTGGTTAGCTGTTACATCTACATCATGATCCATCACATTTTTGACGTTTATAGATAAATATTACACTCGCGGACTCGTTGGCCTGAATCCATAACAAACAGACAATAAGGTGGTTAGTCTCTCAAGGTCTATAACGTGTCCTATATTAATCTAAAGCATCTTTAGCAATTAAGTATCCAACATATATTTGTTTCAATTACCATTCCTATATTTAGGAAAATATTATGGAAATCATAATGGGTACTGTATATATATATATATATATATATATATATATATATATATATATGTATATATAATATCTTTGAATTTTATGTTTTGTTCCCAAAATGATTACTTTAAAGGTTTAACTTTAAAGTGTATGATTTGTCTTATCTTTTTTTATTTTTTGGAAAAAATGTCTTAAATTTAAATATCTAATTTAGGTAATGCTAACTATCATTTACTGAAATGTCAATTAATGTTCATATTTGGAAAAATTTTATTTCGTAGGCTATTTTTGCTGTATTATTTAACATAAACACGGTATCACTATAAAATGTTGATAGCACTGTGAAAGTTAAAGCAAGACTAACCTTAAATCTTTGTAGAGTAGTTTGATTTTTAAATTAAACCTTAAAACACACGAATTAAATTTAAGCAGCTATCTAATTTAAACAGTAAATAAATATGGTATTATAGCTTGGTAGATTCTCACTGATATTATTGATGTCTAAATAACAAAAATTATGGATTCAAAAAATAAAAAATGATCTTAAACATAGCAGTGCTTAAAAAAAGAAGTGGCATGAAAACGTAACCAAACATTGTTTTCCAAATGAGGATCCCAAACTCTACAATAAAGAGTAAGGGATGTAAATAAAGGCGAATTTACCAATCTGAAATGTACTTCCTTGATAGTAACTCATAGAAAGATAGTAATAGATTCAAAAAGATTTTGAATGTAATGTATCGTCTTAGATCCATTACATAGCAAAACCTATAAAACTAATAGGGATTTACAAAATAATAATTTGAAACAGATTCATAGTTATAAGATATGTTTTGATGAAAATTGAACCCACACGATGAAGTCGTAGTTACTGCAAAAGTAGTCAAAACCACAATCAAAACAAATTTATATATGCCAATAAAGCAGAAGTAGGCAACATAATTTTCAAAAGTCAATGTTCATTCCACATAAAAACTTCAGGATAAAGTGTAGTTTGAGAGAACGTCATTAAATCTTAAACTAAAGTCATTGTAGAGAATTCCCGATTTAAAGATACTATTAAAACCCGTAAGGGATTTAGAGTATATTAATGACACTACAAATTCTTAGACATTAAACTTGTATTTAAGAAATATCAGATCTGGTCCCCTTTATAATAGACTAAAAATTATTTTTAAACATTTCTACCGCAGATATTAGTCGTAAACGTTATTTATTTTTACATTAATTTGGAACTATACAGATTATACAATTAACTGAGGGTGGACCGATGCTTCTAGGTGTCAAATGAGGCGACTCAACCTGATTCTTAACTCGTAAGAGTGATGATTCTGTGAACTTCGATTACTTCAGTTAATAAAGCATAAAAATAAATAACATTTTTGAAAACTAACCCACATAATTTGTACAGTTAATAACTGAAATTTAAATCCCAATAACAACTAGTTTTAAAAGAATGTTTTTAGGAATTTATTATATTTCTTAATAGCGTGGAATATAAATGTAATCATACCAACTTCAATCACTGATACAAATATTAAAATATTTATTAAATGTTGATACAGAAATAATAAGAAAAAAAATCATGGTCAATTTAATAAAATGGCGATGATCTAAGATGAAGATTTTTGTGAACAACTCTAGAAATGAGTATTCCTACATAGAAATAAAAATATACATAAAAAGTGTATGTTATAATTTAGGAAACGCAGTTTGTCAGTAGCTTTTAAGACTTGAAATGCATTTTCAGATATTATGTTGCCTAATCTGTAGCCTAAAAATCATATGTTAAAATAAATCAAAAACGTTTGAAGTTAACTGCTTCAAATTAATAGGACTTACTCAAGTTAAAATATATATTACCGAAACAAAATATGTTTTAGTAATATATAGTTTTGTTAAAACTAGAGTCGTTGTTTTTAAAACGCTGTTTTAACGGTTTCAACAGTTAAAGTTTCTTAACAATGGTGAGTGTTTGGTTTACACTAGATTTATTTTATAGCCACTTCTATACCTTTCAGTATCCTATTGTTTGTTGATGATAAACGAGCTTTACATGGTAATATTGTACCTTTTGTACTCTAATGTACAAACTAGATTAATGTGTCTTTCTCGTTTTAACTAAAAGATTCCTATTTTTGAACATCTTTGGTATAAAATATACAAGCTCAGAATATAGGCCTATCACTTGGTGAACTTTATCGTTTATCAAGCTGTTATTGCGAGTAGTTGAAGTGTTGTTTTCATTAGATGCAACACATAACTGATAAAAACATTTACCCCTCAGAGAGCTGTTTTTTCTGATAAGGATAATGTAGCTTACCGAATATGATTACTATATACCCCATACGAATTTACATGTAGTATGTTATGTTTTTCTGATTGAAGATTCAATGTAATTAAGATACATATTAGTAAATAATTTTGTTTATTCAAAATATTATTTCATCCACCCTGGCCTTATCAGTAGTCTAATTTTTTACTTTTATCCTGTTTTGTATGTTTGTGATGAGCAGGCTAAATGTTAATTAAATGCTGTCCACCACATAAACAAATAACAGCCGTTAGCAGTCTGATGGTTTCAAACTGGTTACATGAAAACTGTTGTAATGCGGAAGAATGTTGCAAGCACGTCACAATCCATGTATTTGGATGTCTACATCTTGGTGAAAGGTTGATTTAGATTGGCATCATTATTTTAGCAATGAATACAAGTCCCTCCCCACTGATCACTTGAACACATTTCTAAAAATTCTATTCCTTGAATTTCTTCATGCGAGAAAAGTGATCAAATTCTTATAAAGTAAAACTTATTTGTAAATAACACTAACTGAACTTTTGTTTCAGAAAATTTAAACTACAGCGACCAAACTGATATATATATATATATATATATATATATATATATATATATATATATATATATATATATTTAGCCTATTAGTATTTAGTTTATTGCATTTGAGTACCTTGAATTGCGTTTTTACTTCGTGAAAAAATACATGTAGTGAAGTATTCACATTAAGAACTTTACAACGACAACCAATTCAACATGGAGTTATAGGTGGTTGTTGAGAGGTTCTATGTGATTTTATACATACATTAAAGGTTAACATAATTATGTAACAGTGACCGATTAATTTATTTTGTCCACAAAATCACATACTGTATTAAATTATCAGTTGGTTTACAATAACTTTTAATAAAACATAAAGTTTTGTTTACAAAATGTTCTCTCAGATTAAAGAAACACTGTCCTTAAGTTCCATGTAAGTTTTTAGTGGAAAAAGTGTTTGAGAACAGTATTATAGCACGTAATAAAAATTAGTTGGAAATAACAAAATTAGTATAGACTTTTTAATTTAATTTATAGCTAAAGCGAATGTGTAAAATATCTTCTATGAACAGAACTACTCTTCATGAACCCTCAATTTAATAATATAAGTTTTTTAAATATCTTATTTAAATATATATAGGCTCTGTAGAGTAAGAACTATATACTAAAAATAAACACAAATTGTTTACTTTATAAAACAATATTTGTTTTCTATATGTAACGTTACTATCCACAACATTAATAAACCATAAGAAAAATAAATTATTATAAAGTGTAAAGAAATAAGACAAGAAAAATTACTAATTATTAAAAGAGTAATTCTGATATCGTAAAGTGGACCTAAGTAGTAGCGATAATTGGCCAAATACAGTTTTGTACTATTTTATCAGTAATACTTCAAAAGAAATTTACATAAATTTTTCGTGACATGTTAATATTTAACAATCATCTAGCGACTTTTAAGTTGTAATTTACGTGAATTTGGATGTATTTAGAATGTCATTAAACTTACTACATTTAAACGAGAGAAACCGGCTTCCTAGCAGTTACTAAAATGTGTAAGTTGATATCTTCTACTATACGTAATGTTACTATCCACAACATTAATAAACCATAAGAAAAATAAATTATTATAAAGTGTAAAGAAATAAACAAGAAAAATTACCAATTATCAAAAAAGTAATTCTGATATCGTAAATTGGACCTAAATAATATAATAATACAACATATAATATTGGCTTTATAATAAAAAACATAAATCCAAAAACATTTAAAAAATAAAATATACATATATCAACGTGTTATTGTATTAACATTGTTTACGTCTTGTACAAATTGAATAAGGCTAGTATTATTATCAATATATTGTGACCTGTTTTGTGAGTGACATTTCGGTTTGTTTTAAAACTGCTAGTACAGTAGTCTAGGCCGAAAGGATGTGATAAAATATTAAATTCGAATACTAACAAAACAACCATTAAAACTTAAAAGCTTGACTTATAGAAAAACTGGAGGCCGTAACTGTAACTATTTTTATGTCTAATACTGTAAAATAATATTTGATAGTATACAAAAATATAACTCACCAAAAAGAAATCCAGTTTATTTCCAAGCATGTTACTTTAATGTTCTTTAGGCCACACAGAAATGTATAATCATGTAGAACTTGCACAACTCACAGAACTGAAGTGACTTGTCAGACCAGTAACTGCTCACATAATGATGATTACAGAGAGGTCTAACTGCCCGACACACTGACACACAGACTGGTTTGATGAGGCAGGCACAGGACCTTTATTACGAAATAAAGCGCTCGCTTTCGTCTGCTTCAGGGGGAAGGCAGGCCTCAGCAACTCAGTCCTAATTATAGCGTTTCCGTGTTATGACAAGCAAGGCCTGAGTGTATGCTATCTGGTTACGCTTTATCATTTGAAACATACATAACTAATATACTAAAACGTTTTGTTCAAACAAAATGGACACCAGTTTAATTACTTAAGTAGTAGTAATATAATATATGTTCACCCTTAAGGTAAATCTGTGTGATTATGAAGGTGTGAAGGTAATTGTGAATTGTGATTGTTAGAAAAAATAATATATTACATGTTTACCTTGAAATAAAACTAAAACAATAATAACTATACGAAAGCAAATTTACATATACTCATGCATATTTAAACTACAGAATTGGATAATTTTCCTCCTTCCTTTGGAAAAAAAAACCAAAGGAAAAAGAACAGATCTGTTCAAGTTTACGTGTATGTAAGATAAATAATATATTTATTGCTTTTAAACAATAACTTTCTATATCAAAATAAGTATATGGATTTTGATATAGAAAGTTTTTTTTTATATTTTAAACTAGTTCAATTTAAAACACATAAACATAAACTAATATAAAATGCACATTATAATTCGCAAGTTAAATATATATATGCAATGACAAACAACTTAGATATTTTACCTCCTACTACACTTGTACCCTTCACACTAAACCTTGCTCAAAATATAAACTAAAATAGAAACATTTAAAATAACTATTTATTATAGTCTCGTCTGTGGAATAAAATTCTTGAGGAAACAAGAAATTGTTTTAAAAGAGCTTAAATAACCCAACAGTACCCTTGAAACTTTGTAATTTAAACATATTTATATGTTTTATTTGTTCTGTTACGCCTTATTCAGTTTTTCGTATTAATAATAAACATTTATATTTGAGAAAAATAATAAATAAACACTTATCTACTGTGAAAAAACATACGCAAATTTTTCTACGTAAATATTAATTACAGTTTATTACCACGGTACGTGTATGGATGGGTGAGTGTGTGGGAAAATATCACATTTTTGTATGGGATGGCGGATGGGCATTAATACTTGGATGGGTGGCTCATTACCACCATAAGTATGGGTCACGGCTCTTGTGGCGGAGTGTTGTAATCCAGCTACATGGGGACAAAGTGTTTGGGAGATTGTAGGCGATAGGTTGGATGTCGGTCCTCTTAATACCGACATGGCGGCCGCTTGATGGTTGCTATTGGCGTGGACACTACTAGAGAAGTCTGGGGTGTCCATGTTGGGTGGTAATCATTGTGCGGATGTTGTGTGGGGGAGATAACTGATTATCAGGCTTGTCAATTAGATGAAAATCAGACCAGCACTACGTGGTTCGGACTCCACGTAAAGCTGTAGGTCCCTTAATTGCCCTGGATGATGGCCTATTATTATATTGCCCTTTCAGAGGAACAGTTGAACTCAGTTAGTAACCAGACTACACTCATCCTACACTCAATCAACCATTCATATTCACTTTAAAATACCAACAACTTTGTGTCGGAATCTCATATGTAAGAATGTGGGTGGGTGGTTCAATACCACTTTACGGGAATATGAGACGATACTACTAAAAGTATGAGTAGTTCCCTTTATTTTTGTTTTTAAAGTCAGCAAGTCAACAAATTAAGTGTTTAAACATAATTAGGTTTGAAACCAGAATAATACGCACTTTTATACCATAAAGTGATAGCTCACTTTATGAAATCGGCTAAAAATTACAGGGTTACTGCA
Organism: Stictocephala bisonia; assembly: GCA_035578905.1. Taxonomy (NCBI): domain Eukaryota; kingdom Metazoa; phylum Arthropoda; class Insecta; order Hemiptera; family Membracidae; genus Stictocephala; species Stictocephala bisonia. Next base: position 795,215 of record JAQJVL010000128.1, on the reverse strand, counting down.
ATTTTTGCAAGACAGGAACCACTTTCACAGGTATTAAAGGTTGTAATTTTGTGGTATTCTTCGTGCACTGTCTAAAATAAATGCACAAAGCTATAGAAAATCGTTACCAAAAAGATTATATAAAAATTAATTTGTTACATAGTTGCCCAAACAAATTAACTTTTACAAATTTAAAAAGATGCCTTTTGCTATTTACGTTCGTAAAATCGTAAAGGTTGTAATTTTTGTAGGTTAAATATACAACAATTTTTAATAATAGAATATGCTCAGATACTAAAAAAACATAGCCTTAATCACCTTTGTGTGTTTTCCCTGAGAATTGTTAATTATAAAACATATACATACGTTACGTAAGTCAAGGAAACAGTCATACCCTAGCATGCATTAATGTGTTTCCTTCTTTCAACCAAATCCTATGTTTTGTGTAGAGAGCAGAACTCCTACCCAGCACGCTCTGCTGGAGAGATTGATAAACTTTCGATGAAATGTCTAAGTTAAATATATTTTGGAAATATTACCAATATTACAATTTAAGACCATCTATAAATTAATGTCACCATGAAACTTCGCACAGCCTACCAATATTTTGGCAAATCGAAATATATTAAAGTCTATTTTATAGTTTCAATATTTTATGAAACAGATCATATTTAAAATGTTAATTCATAAAAAATATAAAAAGGAACCACCTGTTCGTAGATCCTTATGCATCAACTGTTTCCTACACTTTGGGTGGTGGTAAATTAAAATCCACTATCCACAAACAATCATTGTAATATGTACATTACATGCTCTATGATAAAAATTTAGGTGAAACCACTAATAGAATACTACATGTTATGTAACTACACTGGATAGATACTAAACAGCCTTCAGTGTATCACGAACACGTTTAAACAAGTTTATTCATTAGTAAGGGACGATAATAGTAATCACAAACTCAAACTAATTGGCACGTAGAGGGGAGAGAACGTTTACTTCTCCCACCACAGTAAGCTGCAAGCTACAGTTCTGTTAAAACATACTAAACCAATAACAATAAAATAGTTTTAATTAACATGGTTATAAAAAATTTAATTTTGTTGTTGAAAGTGGTGATTACTCTATAATTTAATATAATTAAGAATGCTTCAATACGACTCAATTTCATCAAACAACAAAATAGAAGATCCTATGTAAACACTGTGGCCAGTGGGATCGTTGTTATGACAGATCCATACTTCTAGCAGTGACTGTACTAAGAACATAATACAGTTCATGGTGGGGGAACAAATCTGTCGGGCATGCGCTGTTTGCAGGCCATCAACCAAAAGTCGGATAGTAGTATGGTTCGTATATTAATTAAAGTATGGACACTTTTAATGCATTAGTTGATATTATGCTCGAAATAAGTTGAACTTGACAGAAAGGAATAAACATATGGCCAGGAGAACATCATAAAACCTATTGTAGTATACATTTTAAAGGTATTATAGCTAAAAATATTAGTACTTTTAAAATTAATGTAATAGTTTTTCTAGTGGCCTATTAAGTTTTGATTATCAATATCAATATTTAAGTAAAATTCTAGTACATTTACAGGGTCTATTAATATTATTATTATTTTTGGCTAATCTAGCTATAAAAAGATACAATTACAGTCTACGTCTCAAATACAAGGATACCTGGGACTATATTTTGTTTGTTCCATATGCATAGGACGTCCCTCCTAAATAATTCATCCATCAACTATACAGAGTCGGAACTATGGTTCAAACAACATATTCTATATAATTGTTAGTTGGGGGAGGGATGTGAGATATTTGTTCTATGGACTATAGTTAATTATATATTTTCTACAAGTTATATAAATATTTTTTTTGAAGCTCTTCTGTGACTTGTTTAATGGCTTATTAATTATTTTACTATTTTTTTAATTCGTTAACAAACCTAAAGAATGTTTTGAGAGTGTTCACTACTATTTATAATTTGTGATAATGCTCGTTTGTATTGAATTCGACGTTTATAATAACTTAATCAATGCTATTTCTTATCAATTAAAATTTAACTGTTGTTTTTAAACTGAATACCACACGCTGTAAAACTAACATGGTGAAACAAGGTTATACCTTGAAACTTTCTAGTTAATTACATTTGTATTTGGATGGAACTTTATCAGCACAAACAATTTAGATTAGAAGTTATATTGTATATATTTCGTAAGATATGTTTTACGTAAACTCTATGACATTGCACACAAACTGAAGGTATAAGATAATACAATATTTCTAAATATGGAAATACAAATGCTTTTATATACATCATAGGATATTAACTGAAAGAGTGCCATTAGATTTAAAGTAGATTTTCTAATCTTTAAAAAAATGTTTTTTTAATTTCTTACAGGTAGCCTACAATTTAATTTAATTTTATACTAAGAACAGTTACTGTGCAACATGACATTTATATGTACTTTAAAGTATCTAAATAGTATATTGATGTAAAATTGATTGTTAGCATCAATAAAATAACACAATTGAATTTATTAGTATTAATATAACAAATATATGGAATATGTTTTTAAAATTTGGGAAAAATACAGCCTATATCATTTTATTTTTACTGCACAGAAATGAAAATACAAGTGTAATCACATGCAAAATAATCTTAATACACCAAAAAAATATCTGTTTTTACATTAATGTTAAATAAATAATTATAAAATCAAGAATTATTTTTCATAAATCATAAGATAAAACATTCCAGTTTTATGACATTTTTACAATTTCCAGTTTTACAAGTTTTATGAAATTGTAATACTTGAGATTCTCTGACTGAACAAAACGTTCTGGAATTGTTTTGGATGAAGATAGTTGACTAATGTTTTACAAACCAATTTACCTCACTTATTAATTGGTTAGCTAATATTGTGAGAGTTTTACAAATCAAATCCCAAACTATTAGTTTAACTATTATTTTAATTAATAGAACATTGATTTATTATTGAACCAAAGGGTGTGTTTTACTATGGTATAAATATTTACTAGATCAATCTGTAAGACATCTTGTATCTTTTTGAGAATATCCTTAAAAGAGGTAAAAAAAATTACATAGCAAAATCCCCTTTACTTTTTAAGCTTGAAGAGCTTTTATAATTAACTAGGTACATTGCAGATATTAATTTATACCTATACTATAAATTATTCCTAATGTAGATTTTATTTTAAAACAAATATGAATTTCAGTTCAGATATAAAATTTATAATACATTGTAACATTCCCCATTTTCTTAGTATTTTTCTAAAGATTTACAAAATCTACAAAACTGAAAAAAAACTAAATTTATTTAAGAAATTATCATAAAATATATAACTTGTTTTTATGATTAGCATTGTAAAAATACACAGTTTGAAACCACACCTGAGATATACAATTTAATCTCTCCCTCTCTTCTAATTTATATTTGATTGAATTAAACATTGAAAATAATAATTTGTGTTTTTATATTAACTTCGAAAATAGTTATTTCTGTATAATAAGGTTACGTTTATTAGAGAAAAACCTTCTTTTAAATAATACATTTCCCTTTCAACGATGATAAAATTGTTTTAAGTGTGTCAAAGAATTCTCCATGATTACATTTATTCACCATAAAACACTAAATCCACAGTTTGAAGAAGACAAACGAGAGCGACTGACTGACACATCTGGCCCATACAGCCGGGTCCTCGCCTACGTGACATAACAGGTACTGTTTGTTAGCAGGACTGACTAACACAACTGGCCCCTTACAGCCGGGTCCTGGCCTACGTGACATAATAGGTACTGTTTGTTAGCAGGACTGATACAACTGGCCCCTTACAGCCGGGTCCTGGCCTACGTGACATAACAGGTACTGTTTGTTAGCAGGACTGACTAACACAACTGGCCCATACAGCCGGGTCCTGGCCTACGTGACATAACAGGTACTGTTTGTTAGCAGGACTGACTAACACAACTGGCCCCTTACAGCCGGGTCCTGGCCTACGTGACACAATAGGTACTGTTTGTTAGCAGGACTGATACAACTGGCCCCTTACAGCCGGGTACTGGCCTACGTGACATAACAGGTACTGTTTTTTAGCAGGACTGATACAACTGGCCCCTTACAGCCGGGTCCTGGCCTACGTGACACAATAGGTACTGTTTGTTAGCAGGACTAACTGACACAACTGGCCCCTTACAGCCGGGTTCTGGCCTACGTGACACAATAGGTACTGTTTGTTAGCAGGACTAACTGACACAACTGGCCCCTTACAGCCGGGTACTGGCCTACGTGACATAACAGGTACTGTTTTTTAGCAGGACTGATACAACTGGCCCCTTACAGCCGGGTCCTGGCCTACGTGACACAATAGGTACTGTTTGTCAGCAGGACTGACTGTCACAACTGGCCCCTTAAAGCCGGGTCCTGGCCTACATGACACAATAGGTACTGTTTGTTAGCAGGACTAACTGACACAACTGGCCCCTTACAGCCGGGTTCTGGCCTACGTGACACAATAGGTACTGTTTGTTAGCAGGACTGATTGACACAACTGGCCCCTTACAGCCGGGTCCTGGCCTACATGACACACTAGGTACTGTTTCTTAGCAGGACTGATTGATACAACTGGCCCCTTACATCCGGGTCCTGGCCTACGTGATACAATAGGTACTGTTTGTTAGCAGGACTGACTGACACAGCTGGCCCCTTACAGCCGGGTCCTAGCCTATGTGACACAATAGGTACTGTTTGTTAGCAGGACCGATTGACACAACTGGCCCCTTAAAGCCGGGTCCTGGCCTACGTGACACAACAGGTCCTGTTTGTTAGCAGGACTGACTGACACAACTGGCCCCTTACAGCCGAGTCCTGTCCTACGTGACACAACAGGTACTGTTTGTTAGCAGGACTGACTGACACAACTGGCCCCTTACACCCGGGTCCTGGCCTACGTGACACCACATCAGGTACTGTTTGTTAGCAGGACTGGACTAGCGTTTTTGTTAGTCTTAGTGGCAATTTTTTTTGAAAGCTTTAAATTGAAATTATTTTTAGTGTATTCATTAGCCTACTTGAACGATTACGCCTGCATGATGATTGTACTATTGTATAATTATGTACTGTTAAATTTAGTTTTTGGTCACTTATTTAATTTGTTTGGTATATTTATTATACATATCTTATATACTAATTTTTTTCATATTTAGTTATATGATTTTCTCTGGTCTTTATGTTAAACTAATACAATAACTGTGTGGTGTATTTATCATTGAATGTATTATTAATTAATTGTTAGTATAATGTATATCTTATTTATATTTTTATCTGTTCAAATTGTTAATTCCTTTTGATAATTTTAATCATATAAAGATAAGAGGTATTGCAGGATCAAAATATGATTGTAAGTTTGAAAGCCTACAATCATATTTATTTATCCATCCATAAATTAGATAAATAAAATATGAGGGAATATGATTTAATTTATATCGATAATACCACTCTTAAGCCAAGGTAATACAGAAAAAAATAATAATAATATGGCTAATACTGAAAAAACCATGTTTAAATTAAATATATGAAAATAAATTATAAATATTGTCAACATAAAAATTGTTGTACAAATCATAATGATTTTAAAACAGAGTTCATACAATTTATTATAATACGAAAAGTAATAAACTGAGTCAATCGTAAACAAAATAAGTTTTTGTTGATTTATTTAACCTACGGCCGTTGATTGTGAACAATGCTATCAAACGTATTTAGTTCGCAAATGATAAACATTCATTTTAATATTCAGACAACAATCAGATAATAAAACCAATTGTTTAATCCCCTCTGAAAGGTATTGTACACATATATCTGGCACCATTGTGTTGCACTGTATCCAACATTTGTCAAGGACTCATCCATTTGACAAATTAGTGATACGTAGGCAACACAGTTGACTGGTGATAACCTGTCAATTGTAAATAAGTCACAGAACTACATTACTTTATATTAAATAACAATAATAGTTTCATTATGTTATATTAAATAAAAATAAAATGACATCTAGGTCGTATTTAATGACATTCAAAAGGAACGAGTTTTGCAGTAACGTACGAAGAAAGTCATACTACATCATTGTACTAAAAATTAATGGACACTATTTCATTTCATATTAGAATATACAGGGTGATTCATGACTTTCTCCCCCCCCCCCACTTCAACGGCATATCCTACTTTTAAACGTAAAGAAAAAAATGTTACATAAACATAGGTCCGAAAACGCTTCATTAGCAAATTACAACTAGTTAAACATTTTAATAAGATTCATGGATAGAGAATGAAATGACATTGTACACAACTTATGGAAAGATACGATAGGACAGAAATGGAAAGGTTTCTTATGTAATTTGACATGATAAAGTTAAAATGATAGGTTTCAGCACTATAACTTTAGTAGTCTTTAAATGCATGACATTGGGGCAAGAAATTTAGTTTTTTTACGTTTAGAGTACAATACATTTTTTATATCGTTAAAAAAGCCATAAAAATACCATACATGATTTGTGGAAAATTTGGTTCTGAGAAGATTAATGCAAGATAAGTAAAAAACAACACATAAATAAGTACAAAAGCCTAACTTTATTAAGTATAATACATACAAGTAGGCTATTGCAAGGAAAGATTTAGATGAAGAAAACTAAAATTGTCATGTTTGTTTCTATTGAATTTTATTAACGTAAAAATAGAGTAAAGAAATAAATAATACCAATCAACAGCTCTACAACTGTATTTTATCTATGGCTGAGGTGCAATTTACTAGAGATGGTGTAAAAAATTTGCTTAGTGAGCACTTATGGGAAAAATTAACTCCTCGTGAGGTAGTGGAGCAGAACTCCAACACCGATTCGGTGCCAATGTTTGATGTGGGTTTTACACAATCAGCTAATTGGTCAATTCATATTACATGCACGATTATTGCTGAATTTTATTTGCACTTCCTTCAAGAAGAGTTGCTGCAGCTGCTCCTTTGCATATCAGACGAAACTTGTACTTCCAGCATGATGGAGCAACACCCCATTTTTCTCGAGCCCTTACCTATAAAAAAATCAATTTCCTAAAAAAATCTTGGTATTAGAGAGCTGCAATCTTGACCACCAGGACTGTAATAATGACAAGTGTTAACTCTCGGGAAGAATCAGTTTCCCGTAATATGGATTCGGCTATACAGATAAAGGAAAGTCCTGGTATATTAAGGAGCGCGGCACAAGCCATGAAGTGTAAAAATTTGTTTAGAAATGCATCAATAATTATGGCCTCATTTTCGAACGTTTGTTATAAAAAGGTGTGTAAAGTTAGGTTAAACCAATTATTTTTCTGTCAAATTAATTATGTATTATAGTAAATAAAGTTAATGTTTTGTACTTATTTACGTGTTGTTTTTTACTTAGCTTGTGTCAATATTCTCAGAATCAAATTCCCTACTAATTATGTACGATATTTTTATGATTTATTTACGCCTTTAACATAGTTATTTAATACTAAACATAAAACACTGAGTTTATTGGCCCAATTTCCTGACTTTAACCCCGAATTACTTAGAAATTTCTAAAGATACATTTATAAAACGTATCTTTTTAGTTTTCTCATGTAAAAATACAAAAGAAACCTTGATATTTCCGTCCTAACGTATCTGTTCATAAGTTGTGTTTAATATTATTTCACTCTTTATTCATGAATCTTATAAAAACGTTTAACTCACTGCAATTCACTAACGAAGCGTTTTCCTACCTATGTTTAAATAACAGTATTTCTTTTTGTTAAGTAATAGAATTTGCTGTTGAAGTGGGGGGGGGGGGGGAGAACGGCATGAATCACCCTATATACATCAGTAGAGGTGTACATGTTGTTATGTTGTTTATGTTATTTTAGAGTATGGTTTAAGTTTTAATATTTATTTACAGTTTGTTGTTACTGATATTTGTTATTCGTTTATTTCACCTGATTTTCACTAATTAACAATATTGAACTCTAATTTTCATGGCATACTACATAATATTTTATAAAGCTGGTTTATTGTTGCAGTTGTTAGTTTGTGAGTGACTATATTTTGGTGTGGAGGACATTGAACTATTTATGTATCCTTCCGCATGTCTATTGTATTATATATTCTTAAATGCATGCTTCATTGTAATTGGGTGTTTGCCTGTTGTGTAGCATTTTAAATTAAATAAATAAGAAATAAATGTATGTTACCAATTGGTGTAAGCAACATTATATATAAAAATTATTAAATTATTGACAGTGATATTTTTAACTATATAAAAAACCCTATTGTTTTTACTTGTTTCAATATTAAGGGCATCCTATTTACCCCTACACCCCTCCGAGCCTTCCACTGGCCGTAACACCAACCAGTTGAACTACCAAGTATCCGAAACATTTTTCATGCCCAAACATGCAACACTTTAGAAATGTGTCTAAACTGGTTGACTGTAGGATTAGTCACACAGTCAAGAGAGAATGCTGCTTTCACCGTTATTAGAAACCTGTCATTACAATTATTGAACATGTCTTGGTAGTGGTTTTGCACTTGTATGGTTGTGATGATTCAAGTTTTTGGAAAATTTATATTAATACAATAGTAATACTGTGAGTTTTCTATTATATGATTTTGATAACATCAAACATTGTAAAACAAACATAAATTGTTGTTAGCAATATTATGTGGGCAACTCACACCATATTATATATCAAACTTGTTTGATTATTTTGAGTGCAATTAATTAGAATTAAAGTTAGGTTAGGTTAGATTAGCTGATCAACTGACATAGTATAATTTATATTACTTTCGAGGTTAAATCAGCATAAGCATAAGCACAACCATTGTTTAGAAACGCATGGCAATAAGTACCCTCCTAACGTAAAATTGTTTACACTTTTTGGCATCACCGAGACATTTTAGGATGAAGACTCATTTCAGAGCTTCACAAAAAAAAGTAAGAAGTACAAGTGCTCTAAAATGGGAAGTGTAGATTATGTCTCACCCTATGATGATTTCATCCAAGGCTCGGTGTTTGTAATGAGAATTTGCTGTTTAGCCCTCATATCTTTTCTTTATCCAACCATGCTCGCTTGGTTCCTCTAATATTTACAGTATGCAACTAACATTTCATAAATATTACTCGAATTATCTTGAACTTTAATTTATTAATACTTACTGTATAACACATTATATTAGTTAATACACGTATGTTAGTATTATTAGCATTAAACTGGCGATAAAGCTAAATAAATCTGAATTTATTTATTTTTTTAAAAGCCTTGTATGTTACAATTTCAGTATTTTTTTGAACTTATATATAGTTATACAGTAATTAATTTTTTAATTTATTTACGGTACATTTGACATACCATATTGTCAAGAAATAAATGTGTTTGAATATGTTGATAAAATACAAAAGAGAATTATACCTTCGTCAAAATTTCAGTATAAGAAATTAAATAAAGTATATTCATGATGAAACTAAAATAAATGTAGTTGACGTTAATTTCTGGGTGTCCAAAACGTTTACCTTAATGGATATATGATTTCTTACGAATGGCCAGACAACAATGTAACTTATATTAAATCAATAAAGTTATGTATTTGAATTTCATAGCGTGTCATATTAGAGTTGCAGTCATGCAATATTTTTGTGTAGATTGTTTTCAAGTCTCGATATTTTACTCGTAAATAACAACAATTTGTTTGCAATTTCAAAGAAAAGTATATTATATTTAAACTCATATTATATTGTATGGACATTATAAACTTTTAAATGATAGGAAAACAAGAGATTAGCAACTTTGGTGAAATATAAGTGAAAATTGTGATCCAAATTATTTGAATAAAGTAATTTTTACAAAATCATTCTGTTAACGAATTTTTTACATTTTAGTATTTCATTATCATTGAATTCTACAACGTTTATTGATTAATGATTAATGATACAATCTATGCTAAAATTTATAAAGTACCAGCTGTACCCGCCCGCTTCGCCGGTCATAATATTGAGTTTGATTATATAATCAAAATGTGCAGTAAGCTTAAAATTTACTCTGTATCCAATTTATATCCAATTTACAACAGATTATGTTATGTATAATTCACTAATGTAATACATTATTTTTAATTTTGAAAGTTTAGCATTCCACAATTTTATTGAATTTGTTTTTATTTAAAAAGTGTTAATCAAATACAACAATCAGTCAATAGCGCCATAAGAATACCATTGGAATTTTAGAGGCCAGTGGGACTGATTCCTAATGTCGGAGATGAGAATTCTTTTATAGTGAGCCTCTAGGAGTCAAGATAAACTTACCTACAATATTTCAAGTCGATCGGACGTATAGGTTTTTGAGAAATATTGATAAGTGGTATAGGTCTTACTTTAATATATAATTACAGATTTGTCTAGACTTTGAAACCAAGGGTCTTTTAGGTATATATATTAAAAGTCCCTTGGTTTCAAAGAATAGACAAATCTGTAAGTCTACTTTTAGAGGGCACAAATTACTATAGGTCACTCTGAATCAGTGAATCAGTGAAATATCCTGTTTCTAGCCGTGTTTAGTCATGTCCTGTGAACTGGCTATGGATTTAGTCAAATTAAATTGTAAATTTTCCGATTAAAATCATTTTGTTCTCTTATATAAAACACTTTCAAAGTTTAGAGGAATCTCTAAGTCTACTTTTAGAGAGCACAAAGTATGGTAATTGACACTGAATCAGTTAAATATCGTGTTTCTAACCATGTTTAGCCATGTCCTATGACCTGGCTATACATGTGTTCAGATTAAATTTTATATTTTCCCATGAATACAGTATGTTCTCCTAGATAACAAAGTTTTACAGTCTAGAAAATATGTAAGTCTACTCTTAGAGACCGTAAATTAACCAATTTGATTTATACAAATTGAAAATCTAGTCTACCTAAGGATGAAGAAGGTGAGATAGAGCAAAAAGTCATAGGACCAAAGTTGTAGATCGTCTCAAATCAGATACAGAAAATGGTGTTAGTTTTGCTGTAGAACCGTTCATTTAGCCGCTACAGTCCAATTAGAGAAACGCTGTATTTGGTATTTATAATTGTTTGCACTAAAAAGGCTGCCATCTTCGATTTACTAAGAACATTTTCAAAATCCCGTCTATGCACATCTACAACACAAGACCGTTTACTGTACAAAATTTCAGCCTCGTAGGCTTAGTGTGTTTTAGTTACAGCGATGAGTGAGTGAGTCATTGGTATTTGCCTTTAATAGGTGTAGATTTAGCCCGCCAACAATGTTAAAGAAGGTAAGTAATGGCGTACCCTGCAACATTACGATAGCTATTCCTTATTTAATTTAAATTAAATTAAGCAGATTCACTTTCCAAGAAAAATATCATTTACATATATCTAATTTGTTGAATATTTTGAAATGCAGTTATAAAAATTAATGTAAGTATAAAATACTATTTTACTAAAAAATCCAGGACTTTATCATTAATATCACGATTGCATGTAGTAAAGGAAAAACCAGTCAGTAAATTAGTTAATTTAGCCTGCAAGTCACGTGAGGATTGGTGGTGTAAGACTGGGACGGTGACTGACTGTATATTGGCTTTGGGAGTAGGGCCCTTGAGCTGACTGTGTCATTGGCAAAATGCAATCAGACCCATTTAATTTGAACATACATAACATGGGGTGAACTCTCATCAATATTAACTTAACCCCAGGAAGATATGTTAGCGTTCAGTTCAGCAACTCTATAACTCTATCACTTAAATCACTCTAGATAACAATTAACATTAAAATATGTAGTATAAATTTCCATTTATTCCACTTAGTTACTGTTTTTCTTAAACCATTCCCGCACTTTACAAATAATTGGTTATTTATGGTGTTTATACTTACCTTAGCAAGTTGCAACAGATTTTAATCGGTTTATCTACTTTCTATTCCAATCCAAACTTCCCTAAAAATTTCCCCTGGTTTCTTGTTCTATAGGAGTTATATTAATATCCACTTAAGTGCAAGTGTTTAAAACAAAATAAGTGATTAGAAAGAAACTCGGAAGCTTTCTACTTGCGTTACGGGTTTGAAGGACTTTTAATAAAACTAAAATCCATGCAGTTGATTATTGATGTCGATGATTCTGGTTTAGATTGTGTAATGAAATGAATTCTTAGCTGATTGAACAAAATAAATAATATTTTATATGGGAAATAATAGTAATTTTTTGTTTTAGACGTGATTGCAGTAATAATCTTTGATTATATTCGTAATGCATAATCCTATTAAAAGTAATTTATTTGATTTATTTATTCGTATCTTTTCATGTACAATATATTTTTCTTATATAGTTCACTTATTTACGCCTCTAGTTTAAAACTAATTGAGAGATATACTAATTATATCATTATAATATTGTATGATCTCACTAAAATCAGCAACAATCATGTCATTATATTGATTGTTTAACTAAAACTTTATTTAAACATACTTATTTTAAGTTGAAAAATGTATGCCCCACTTAGCATGACAGCCGGAAACTAACATTTTGAAATGCGGTTCACTAATTAATCAGAACGCATGAATGGATCCAGAGCATCACGTGATCCTGACGAATGCCGTTACGGCTCAACTGTGTGTTACAGAACTAGTGACTCGTAACTGGGTCGTTTCCATGTCACATTACAATTTAAAGGCTTATTCCCAAAATTATAAGCAATAAAGTTGCTGGATGATTATACTCAGTTCTGAATTACACGTTGAAGAATTTATTGCCAGTAATATATATTCCAAGCCACGTGTATATTATAAGCGTTGTGACTTATAATATCACAACTCTACTTACATTAACATTACTTATATTAACTTGATGTAATATTTTTTGCCGAAATATAATTATAACAAATTACTATAGAAACAATATAACTCTTAGTTATGTAACTGGTCCCTCAAGATCCCTCAAATTAATAAATTAAATATACATTTTTAATAAAATAAAATGTATATGCTAAAATATAACTTATTTGATATTTTAACTTACTATATAAAACAACAAGATTCTTTTCACACTCGTGTATGCGATGCACTCATATGTGGTAAGTAACAAATCCAAAATATATAAGGCTAAGAATTCTCATAAAAAATTCCGAATTGTCATACTACATCATAAATGATTTAAAAAAGTATTCAAAATACAGGTTGTAAACAATAAATAAAATGATGATTCTTTTGAAAAACGCCCTCACGTTTTTTACTTTACATAGCTCACATATTGTAATCTAGCACTAAAACCCACAGTCTTAATATTTTTAATGTTATCAAGATTCATGTGTTACAATTGCGTTTTTAAAATAACCACTAGTGTGTTTAGGTTTTGTATAAATGTGTTGGAGGCATTTATTGAGAACTATGATATCTCTACGCAGTACAGTAAGCCCATATCTTCCGTGACGATGAACATGGAACGTTACAGTAGATTTATTTTTCCAAAGGCAACAACCTTTAAAGCACTACCTAGGGTATCGTCCATCATAGATCTTCAGACAGGTTTGACACTTTTCGTGAGACATCAGTAATGTTGCGGGACTTTACTCCCATCTCGTTTCTAGAAATATTTTAAAGCTCAATAACTTTATACATTATAAGTTTTTACCCATTATGAAAAACTTATAGTTTGTATCAATATATATGACATTATATTTTTTTCTAGGATTTTGATGTTGCTTTATAGTAAAACTTAAGTAAAATCGTACCGTTTGGCAGTACTCCTTGTTATTAATAAAATTTCTATGATATTTACGTTTTAAAAATTGTCATGGACTCTGTAAAAAGATACATTTTTAATATTGAGTATATTTGGTAATAATTTGTTTGATTAGTGGGTATTCTAATCAACCCACTAGCCAATACATCATCCAGTTGTATTCTTCAGGGTCAAAACAGCCCAGAAGTCCAAACATGTTTCATTAGAAACATGGGGCTGATTTTGAGTTTAGTTATAATATTTAAAAGAAATATAAAATTCAAGTCTTATAATAATTGTTGTAAGAAAATTTGAACTTTGGAAAATTTATTAACACGCATATTAGAGGACGTTGAAAATTTCATTGCAAAATTTTAAATCAAAATATAACCTAAAATGCAGGTTGTACTCAACCATCAATAACTGGCAGAAGCTGTACCATATTCATTGTTGTTATCGAATTGAAATTAAAATTAAACTTTTAATCAACGATGTGATTATGAAGGCAGTTCATATTGTGGCCTTTTTTCATTGATTTTATATTATGTATTACTTAAAATTGTTATTCTTAGTAACAGAGACATTTCTTATTATTTTTTATCCTACACTTAAATAAAATTCAAAGACAAAGGAAATATTACCAATAACAGCTTAACGAAAATGTATAAACGAGGAGACCTGATAGGCAGCTATAGAACTAAAATTATACATCTCAAATTGTTAAAGTCCACAGTCAAGCCATTGACAATACCTGTTGAATAGATGATTTTGAATATCCTAGATACTTATTGAACCAGCCCATCATTCACAACTAAACTTAAAGACGTTTGTTCTGATATGAAAGTACGAACAGGTATACACTATTCCCAGGATGAAATTAACTGACTTAGATTAAAGCCTGAGCTATGGCAATCAGTATGATTCCACTAACAATCTGTTTATTACGACTTACAATGTTTCGTAAATATGAAATCTTAAATATTAACGTTATGCCATACTACTAAAATATATCTACATGAATACCATACATTCAAAGTCAAAATTATCCTGTTAAACCAAAATTTTTTTAACTATTATTTTCAAATACATTGAAAATAACCCTTCCGTACACTTGAAATCAAAACACAAAAATTGTTTTAAAAGGACGGGGATGGATAAACTCTGTTTGCTGTTGGAGAGGTCTATCCCTTTTACATTTACATCTGACACTCTCCTGAAAGTCTAGATGGATGGAGCAGGAAAAGGAAACACAAATGCTGTAAGAGACTCGTAAATCCTGACATTCCCACATAATTTCCTTCGGTAGGACTTTGACAGTATTCATCTGTTACGCAATTCATAAAAAGATTTCTTAAAAATTTTCTATGGATAAAATTATTGAAATAAAAAAAAAAATAAATATCCAATCTACAAGTCTACAAATAATTAATATGTGCACTCTTTCAAAAGTTCAAGATACATACGTACAGTAATTATGCCCACCCAACCAACCAAATCCGTATGGTGGAGTTCTTACTGAAGTACAATGGTAATTATCAATACAACTGGTGTATGAGGGTCATCAGCACTGTACTTGTATAAGTGGGTGGGTGGGTACCCATATATGTACAGTGGTTGTGACCTACCCACCCACTTATACAAGTACAGTGGTAATAAGATTAAAACTCCAATAACCTAATTGAATAAAAGTAATCAAAGTAAACAATCTTCGTAATTTTTTGGTCTACCTTTTTCAATATAAAATGCATTTATATTTATGGTCACTATTTACGAGTATTATGTATATGCTTTGTATTCTTCTCTTCGATAAGAAAGCAAATACTTCGATAAGACACTTTTTTGAAGTCTACAATCTCACTATGGTGTTT
Organism: Stictocephala bisonia; assembly: GCA_035578905.1. Classification (NCBI taxonomy): domain Eukaryota; kingdom Metazoa; phylum Arthropoda; class Insecta; order Hemiptera; family Membracidae; genus Stictocephala; species Stictocephala bisonia. The sequence goes on along the minus strand of JAQJVL010000128.1, from coordinate 779,576 downwards.
ATCATTTAGAGAAAATGCTTTTGGTACGGTATCAAATACACTACTTTTTTGTTATCAATGCATTAAACCGTAGATTGGATTATTAATCTTTATAAATTATATGTTTATAACATATAATAACTAATATAACAAACTGAGATATATGTACAATGTATATTACATGTAAAAGTATATTATAAATTACCTTGAAAAAGTACACATAAGCCCAAGTATATTAAATATATATGTTTTTCATTTTTCAGTAAACTTTTCAAATTTAACACCAACACATCAGCCTTCAACTGTTGTTAGAAATTTGGTAGTTATTTCAAAATTATAAATGGAATAATAAAATGAGTTTGTCCTTGTTTTATCTAACATCCAAGTTATAGTCGTCAAAATCTTTGCAATTATATATTTTGTTCATTCAAGTATGAATAAAGCTCAATTGATTTAACTAACATTTAATTTTATTGAAAAAAATATATATAAATGTTACTTTGAATCAATTTGGATTATATTAATTTGGTACATTGCTATAATTATTAAATTTTAAAAACCAATAAAAAGTCAAGAAACATATTTGAAAAAGTTAATGTCAGATCTAGCCTAGAACCTATTTCCTTAAAAAAGTTCCTTGTGTTAAATCGATGAGTTTAATTTTCTATTAAGATGTATTTTTTTATGAAATCGTGCAACTTAAATCATATTCAGTTCAATGACCTCTTTTAAAAACCCTGAATACATAGATAGTTTTTAACAGTTAAATTGATTTAATTAACAATTAAGTGTTGTTAGTTAGCTTCTTATACTGCCCATCCCCACAGATAAGGGAAGGGAACTAATCAGAATTACTCATGAATAGGAGTCATTATCTAAAAACATTATATTTAACCAATATGACTATTTACTCAGAGCCAACTCAGTCATATAAAGGGTAAATCTTGCTTGAATGCTGTTGTATAGATTTTTTTTGTCACAAATGGTGGGGACAATAAATGGTGAAAAAGTAATCCTTAAATTTATATAGCTTACAGGTCTATAAGCTTTGTATATCGTTAAAGGACCATAAATTGTCACTAGTAATCTGATAGTGGTACCAATAAGGTTGTCCTTTTATGGTTTTGGTCTTAAGAGTTAAAACCACTTTGAAATCTTTGTCGAAACTAAGTCGTTTATGAAAAAGTCCGTTCAAGATTATTATTATATATAAATGTGTTGTTTTAAAATGAGTTAAACCCTTAACAGAACATTTAGAAATCTTGAGGATGATTCAACTGATGTGAAACCAACACAATACGTTCATCTATACAAACACCAGGGCAATATGAATACACTCCCAACGGCGAACACTACCACTTTACGGATACACAGTTAGCCCCCCCCTTTACACACCCATACCCCGCCTTTGGGTTTCATAAACTAATCCTCTGATTTAATGTCGTAATTGATATTACGTAATACTTAAAGCGACTCTGTGGAAATTGGGGGATTACCCAACATATTTAAACAGAATTAACAACAATCATTTTACGTGCATTCATTTTTACGTTGTAATGATATATTAATTCTAATTTTTTCACTTATCGATTTTACCTGTTTTTTTAATATTAGAAATAGTATAAATAAATAAATCATAAACCCAATTTATCTTAGTTTAATTTTATTTATATAGAAAATATAAACTATCAATATTATTTTAAATCACGTTTCTTCAATTTAGCTCGTAGTTGGAAGCACCAAAATTATTAACTAGGTTAAATAAAACCAAAACATACATATTTATTTAAACTTATTAGCTAATAAGTTAAAATTAATATACCTTGTACCTTAAATAAAAAGTAGGATGGATATATGTCTTAGGTTAATATTAAAACTAGTAAAACGGGAGTGATCTACTATGGAAATACTAAAAGAGACATCTGCATGTTTAACATGCTAATCCCACAATAATCGTTTCTACCTTTGTTTACACTACATTTATGCCCTAATTTCTAAATGTTCGGTTGACGTGTTTCAAGGTAAACACGTGGAATTCAGAATGTTTAAGTAAGCCAAGGTTCACATTAAACCAGTTAATACTTAATAAGATTATTCAATATTGTTGATATTTCTTTTTAGGAGTAATTTGATGGTTTGTATCAGGAAATGTTCATAAAATTACATAAGTTCGTAATACCAGCCATTTAACACACAATAAAAAATGTTTATGTATGGAAATTTTAATAAGTATTTTTTTAAATTTTAAATGGCCTACTAGAGGTTTATGAAATATTATTCTAGTTAATATTTTTTGATCGTTTGATGAGGTTGGTATGAGTTGTGCTAATTGTAAATCAAATAAACATTATATACTAAAAGGAAAATGTATTGTTGTCTTCTTTAAATAGTCTGGTCTCTTTTAACTGTTGAATTTTCCTAGAGAAAGCATATAAAATATATAATAAACAATGAAAGTAAAGAATACATGACTTTATCTTGATTGTTATCAATGATGAGCGAGCTAGTAGCCGAGTGGTCTAGTGTGACATGGTTAGAGACTGCTCAGGTTCGACTGTAGTGAGGATTTAATTACCAGCAAAGTTCACTTTGTTCTGTACTGGGTTTTCTGTTTAAATAAGTCCCCACACAGATCAATAGTCTGTGGGGAATTGGTAGAGTAATGTTAGGAAGGCCATGGGTCTATCAGTCTTATGTATATTATCATTTACATAAAGCAGCATGAATTTAGACTCCAACCTCCTTACTCTGCCCATTCATCATAGACTATTGATCTGTGCGAAGAATTTAATCAGTTAGAGTAAGGGGGCGAACCAGTACAGTAGAAGGTGAATATTACTGATAAATCTTCCGGTCTAGGCCGGATTCGAACCAGCGCTATCTCTAACCCAAGCTCAGAGTTCTGACGCCTTAGACCACTCGGCCACCGGCTCACCCCAAATGTGACCAAATATGAACTATTTACAAATCGAATGTTTACCTATATATATATATATATATATATATATATATATATATATATATATATATTTTATAAAATTAAATTACTTAAATAAGTCTAAGAATTAACCTTCGATGATGTAGATTATATCAGATGCAAAAAAACTTGTAATCAATAATAGTCACGTTATAGTTACGAAATTAGTTATGCTTTATTCTGACGTGCCTTTTATACTCTCATATGTTATTATAATAATATATTATATTAGTTATAATCGTAATATTATACATCTTGCTTAAAATTCATAACTAATTCAGTAATTCATTTATGTAACAGTGATTTAAAACAGTGGTAGTTTAATGATGGGTCAGATATTGTGTAGATTGTTGTAAATGTTACAGATAAATAAATAGTTTTCTGAATCACTTTTTTTAAAGCTGAGTGTAGGCGTGGTCTGATTATCATACATCCATGTCTTTCAATATAGTGTGAGGGTTACATCCACCACATCTTTACTTGGAGTACATTGCATACAAAAATGGTCTTAATTTCATGTAGAAGTTGATCGATGAAATTTACAGGTCAAGGTTATATTTTGTATCCAGAAGCTAATTCTAGGATGGGTTGTCTGCTGAATCTCACCACACTCAGGTGAGCAAGGAACAATCATGTTATATGTTCTGTACTTGAGTATATACCCAGATTAAGCCAGAACCCGTACCTTAATCACCCGACACAACAAAATCACAGAGTTGCCTACCACAAAAAAACAAGTTATATTGTAGAAGAAACAATGAATTAATTTTGCAATTTTGATTTGATTAGCCCTAAAATAAGGTAATCTAAACAAGAAACCTAATTGTATGAGTACTTATTAAATTGAAAACGTGTGAAATTTAGTTTCTCCATTTAATTAGTTATTGCAAGAAAATGTACTATTGGAAGAAAATACTTTAACTATACCAGTTCTATGAGCCACAACATGCTTCTGACTCATATATCACTTCCTGTGGACTGAGATAAATGACACAAGGTACAGAAGGATCGTAAATCCATATGTCCTTACGTCCCTCTTCACAGAAAAGGAATTGGAAATGTATTAAACTGTACATATTTGTTCCATTCAAATACTTAATTGTTCCATTCAAATATGTACAGTATAAACTATAGCCTATAAAGTTGTATTGGGAGTAGTAATAAAGTATTATTAGTTCGAGTAATGTAATGTGGGTATTACACCAACTTATATAAATAAACAAACCAGAATTTAAATCTTTGATTTCATACAGATATAATTATAATATATACCTGGGAAAAATTATCAGAATATGTTTATTAATTTAAAATCAGATCTTGTGAACCTCTGTCAAATTTGTGTTCAACAATAGTATGTTAAACGCAAATTCCATCTTTATATAAAAATCTAAATGTACTAATTAAATGCATACATTTTCAGTCCACACGAATAAAAAATACATCGTATAAAGTAATAAACATTAAAAAAAAGAAAAGAAAGTATACAAAAAGGTTTCAAGAATATACTTCAGATAAAAGTAAAATATTCCTAACAAACTAATATTTTTCTTAGCAAAAGAATTTAAATACTGTGCTAACCTTTATTAATATACTAATAAACTACAGTTGTATTTATCTCTTTGATAAAATTATGCAACTTACCGAACAAAGAGTTTTTGGGTATACAATAGACAAAGTTAACAAATCACTGCATCGTACAAACACTTTTCTCGCTGAGCTGTTCTATTTTGCACAAATTGCATTCTACCTCTAAATATACAAAATTGAAACCAAACTTAAATAGTATTAGTAAATAAAAGTAAATTGGATTTTATTGGAAGTAATATTTTGTAAGAGTAGTGTTACTGCAGGAAACTTTCATAATTAGATGTAAACAGTTAAAAAGTACATTTTGTGTATATAGGTTTAACTACTCTTTCCAATTTAAGATAAAATAGCTCTACTCGTTATAGATTTACTATAACCCACTACCGTATGTGCAATATTCTCAATTATTAAGAGAAAAAGCTGCAATATTTGGTTAAAAGTTATTTTAATATCATAGTTTTTTGTTTTGTTTTTTATCTCCAGGATGTACAGAGTAACTTCCATTATGAAACATGATAAATATATTGATATTATTATTTAGGCAAATAAAATAAATGTATTCCTAACAAGAATTTCGGATTTGAATACCTAGAAACCATTAATTAATATGATAATGAATTGAATATAATCATGAATGATGTTATAACAGGGGACATATTGAGACCCATTCCTCACTACACTTCAGCCTATGACTGTTGAATACAAATAATACATGTAGTAGGTTCACAGTATAAAGTAAAATCACAATTTAAAATTGATTTACAGCATTTCCGTAAGCTTCATGCAATTTATTCGACACAATTCACGAAATGAGTTGATTATTTAAATATGAATAAACTAGTTCAACGAAACTTGCTCTGTATTTGATACGGTAAGAGAAGTTCCTACCTTGGCAGGTCAGTTATTAAAAAATATCGATGCAGTACGTGTTAGTGTTGAGAGCAATGCAAGAACATCGATTCGATGTCATATTAAGGAGTCAGGGTTAACTTGGAGCAACTAACACAGAATAGATGTGAGTTAAGCCTCCATCGCTTGCTTGTTGTTGTAACTGAATACCATGACTGCTACGTAATTTCAAACCTGAGTAGTGCAGTGGCACTTGCTGTCCATTTGGCATGAAACTACTGTGTATCTGTACCTGGAGAGACGAAACAACGTTGACACAGCATTCCACATACGGATACATCTGTAATTCTACCACATTATTGAGTTAATACTCAGGCTTGAAGTGTATGGTGTTATCAATCATGTATGTGTTCTTTACTCGTATTTAGCTCCAATAAGAAGTAAAGGAAACCCAACCTCATAAGCCTAATGATAATCTCAGAGTCAAACAAATGTTTAGTGGAGTGACATTTTTAAACGAAAACCATCAGCTGTTTATAAACTAACTATTATTCAGCTCTCATTTGAAGGAATCAATTGGTTTTCCTTAGACTTTCTCTTTTCTATGGGTCGCCGAAACAACTTTGTGCAAATATGAATGTGGATGACCTTGTTATTACTGAGTTTAATTGATGCTCAGAAAGGGCCATTTATAAAAGCCTAATAACATAGGACAACTAATGAACCAAATGATTTACGTGATATCTGAACCACGCAGTATTGGTTTGATTCTCAGTTAATTGACAACCCAGATACTTAGTTATATTCTCTACACAACATCTGGAGGCTCATTACCACCCAACTTGGACACCTCAGACTTCTTTAGTTAAGACTAATAATCCGATAGCCTTAGTTGTAATATTGTAAAAAAATACATAGAAAGTCTCATTATTTCATGTATTTTTAATTGACAAAAAACCATGATAGTCAGAAAATAATAACGAAACTATAATTAATTTAAATTGTTTCATTTTGTAATAATAGCATACTGTCTAGTTGAATAATCTTATTAGGACATTGTTAAGGTAAGGGATATTGAATAAGGTGTGTTAAAGTGAACTGAGAAACAATATTTGTCACCTCTGTGAAATACGTCATCATATCAGCATCCTTTGATAGGATTCTATATCAGAGCCACTACAAAGTTAACTAGATCATCACAGAGCAAGTAATTAACTTGTACTATTGGCTAGAATACAGAACTCACAGAGGACACGACATGTGCTGGCGACCTTGGGTATGTGTTCAACTTACCGAAATCCATTTATAGATGGGTGTACTGTAATTTAAATAAGTCGTGATGAACATATTGACACACATATGATTGTCCTTTTAAATTTTCCATTCCAGTCAAATAACTAATTATACATAAATATTCTGTGTACCACTAGTTTCGATATAAACATTTTTTTTTTTTTTTTTTTTTTTTTTTTTTTTTTTTTTTTTTTTTGAAAATTCCAATAACACTTTCCTGCGAGATAGTGAGTCAACTACTAGCCCTATATTACTGCACGATAGTTCAATTTAAAATTAAAACCAACATTTTTTGTTCCTAAAATAAATTTGTATTCTAAGTAAGTTTTATATTGGTATATCCTTTCCAAGTTATTAAATACGGTTTCGTTTAACAGTTTAGAAGTTTATAAACACACAACTTATGAAAATAACTTTAGTTTTGTACAACTCTTGTTGCTTTAGTTGATAATATTTTGTGGAGGACTGCTGGTTTTTTTATATAGTTTAAGTTCATAAATTGTTTACAAGTTATTATGTGGTTTATAAGACAAAATTCAAATCAAGTCTTGAGTCAGTTAGTACGCTGTGAACAGTGACAACTGTCTATCTGTACCTAAAGAGACGTAAAAACGTCGAACAGCTAAGTCACTCCACACCTCTGTGTTTTATCCTTCTCACTAACGAAGCGTTCTCACTATTCATTTTGCAGAGGTTGGCCATTGTAGTTTAGTTCCACAGTTTAGGTCCTTGGCAAAGCGCCCACAAGATCAATGATTTACATCAAGTAGCATAGTGGGTTCTCCACCACGGAGCGGTGAAACTACACTTCATACGCTTACTCGATCTACGATGTGCGTCAAATACCGTGGTGAGTGGACCAGTGGAACCACTCTTGATCTTAAGGCTAGGCAAACACTAGCCATTTAACGGCCATCGATTATCTAAGTGGCTAATATGTGTGCATCTTTGTTCTAAATGGTAACACACACTCAGGCGATCAAAATTTAACAGATTTTCAGGCTAGGTGATAGTCGGTATGAAATCAGTGACGACCAGGACTTAATGTGTCCGCGCACACTGTCGATAGTTTACTCGCTCGTCTTTATCTCCAGTAGTTTTCTTTGAGGAAGTTATTAACCTGGTTTGTGTTAAATATTTTGTATTTAATTCAAAATTGTTGTTTTTTACACATATATGTTAACTGGAAAAATTTGAAATAATCCACCTCAGTTAAATAAATATAATCAAAGATTATAGAGACATAAACTTGAAAGATAAATGCAAAGTGTGAGCTTTCAATATCTAAGTATTAAAAGTAAGTGAAATGTTTATACCAAATTCCAACTGCCTTAAATATTTTCAAAACATGGACAAGCTGAGAAAGATTACAAAAATTATCCTTCAAAAGCCTTTGACTAAGCATAGTATGAACTCAATATTTTTGCTCACTTCTTTTTTTTTCACGAATAACAAGAGCACATACACATGTAATCTCAATAGAATCCATTTGTTGACTAAATGACCAAGGCAATAAATTGCCCTAAGGGTTTGTCTTAACATCCAAAGTAGGCAATTTGTGATCGAGAAATTGGAAAATTACTAATGTACACTACGCCAAAGTGAACGTCCTAACGCAGCCCAATGAAGACGGAGATTCATTCTTGCGTGTGAAAGGAATATAGGAATGGAATATATTTATGGATATCGTGGATGTTGGAATAAAAAGAGTGTGAAATGAATATACTTGTATACCGACTTGGCTGTCTCGACGTTGCTATGCCTCATCAGGAAACAGATTGACTGTGGCTTTCAGACGTCACTGTGTTAAAGTCCCATAGACGAAGAAGTAGAAAAATACATTCAAAAAGTATAGTTTAATTAATTTATAAAAAAGAACCGTCTGGAGTGTTTCTATGGCTGCCTGGGGATATTATTATTGGAAGGCTTAAAAGAAGCTCAGTACAAGAGATAAGATGAATTAGTTTTTGCCAGTAACAGTTTACGAACGATGTTTTCTTTTTACGTCTGACAACCCTCAAAAGTCTTTAAAAAATACTTGATTTTGTTTAAGTGAAACAATTGACATAATGTTTACAACAAATATACATTTATTGGAGGCTATGTGTAAATTTAGGGGGAATTGTTATTTAAATTGAGGGTTCTGAGTACGACAAATAATGTTCATAATAATGATTATTAAATATTTTCTTCACTTAGCTATTAGAATTTTTTTAAATTTCAAGATTAAAAATTGATTTATACCCTTGTAATTAAAACTGGAATAATCAAATACAATATTGGGTTAGTTTTTATATTTACCTTTTTTATAATAGAGACTTTATTCATGATTTTATTACCATTACATTATGAATATGACTTAAATTTATTATAATTAGCACTATATATTAATTGATATGTGATAAATACAATAATATTAAGACATAGATATAACAGAAAATATAATTTTAAAGTATGCAAATTATTTAATGATTTCTAAATATGACAGATCTAAGAGCATAAGAATGTGAATATATAATTAGTGAAGTTTAATGCATAATTTCTAATTCAATTCTTGTGGAAGGGTTGTGTATTAGAGTTTCCACATATTTAATTGTAGAAAGTATATAACATAAATAATAATTACTATTCACAAGAAATCAAACTTCATCCTCCAATTTTTTTTAAAATTTAGTCAAATATTGATCGTTAATATGTTTACTATTAATATATATTTTTTGTAAAAATTAGTGACATATAAAAAGTTATAAACAATTTAAGGTGCATATTATGATAAAATTACCAAAATGTATTTGGCTTATTACAATTACTAAGAGTGAAATCGTTCATTATTTTTTTAATTATCAAATAAACTATTGATTCTGAAAGTAATTCCATATTTTGAAGTAAGACCTGTATTTTCAAAACTATAAAATTAAACCTACTTAAGCTATAATAATACTTAGTTCCTCATTTTATCTAACATAAATATCAAAGTTTTATATTAAGTGAAGAAATTTTTAAACTGTAAATGGGCTCACCAAGGATATAATGAAACTAGGGGACAACCCTGCACTTCGCGAGCCGCTATGTCACTCGCGACGCTTGTGACACCTCAGCCTTCGATCTCGCCATTTTAAATTTTATAACGAATATCAGTGGTCAAATTGTATTAAAAAAATCACAATATATAAATTTATTTCTAGTAGCTTACTTATTGCAGCCTATCAATAGTTTAAATGTAAACACCGAATGTTATTACTGAGTTCAGGAAGATGTATAATACCTTCAACATGATCATCATTAACTACATTCTAACAGCTGTTCAAATTTCGTAAATATCATTATTTACATTGTAACAGCTTTTAATTTTTAACTAATTCAAATCCCTCCCCGTGTTATTATTATAGCAAAAATATTTACTTCGAAGGCTTCCAGTGCCCTTCCGGATAAATATATTGAAAAATAGATTGCACCTTAATGCACAACTAGGAATAGAGGAATTTTTTAGACATCTCAATCCGTAAAAATAAAAAAGAAATAAGGAATAAGTTGTTTTGAAAAACAACTGCTTCACGTTGTAATGGTAAGGCCTGAGGAACACCCCTGCACGCTCACGTGCCAACCCCATCACTCGCTGCACATTACTTGAGTTGTTACCTAGTTATAAGTTTAAACACCCGATGATATTGTTTATTTATGTTTGTTTAACAGCTGAATATCAATGAAATAAATAAAATAACTGCATTAATTAACATTGAAACGTTGAAGTCCAACAGAGTAAAACCCTACAATCAAGTGTGAATAAAATCATGCTTACAATCTTCCCTGGTTTAACATTATGAAAGGTCTAACCTCTTCAATATTAAAAACACAATTGTTTACATTCCAACAGCTGATAAATATTTTTGAACTCGTTATGTATACTAGAACAGCAGATACTTTTCCATTCATTTAAATTTCTCTACATGTTATTCTTATGGCCGAAAAACTTAATTTGAGAGCTTACCATACCGTTCAGGGTGAAAATATTGAGTAATTTAGACCTTATTGCACAACTAAAAACAGAACAAATTTTGTTGATACCTTGACCGTTTTAATTGGCCAATAAATAATGCAGAATTTCCGTTGACAAAACACACTTCACCTGTTATACATAAACATTCTGGTAAAACAGTTACAGGTTCAGTGCTCACCTCTATCAAGTTACTTTTGTATTACATTAGAAGTATATAATATAACACGTATGCCAAACCGTTGGCTGCTAAGGGCGGCGCCCGCAATGGCGTATAAACTAATGAGGACAAACGAAGGACCCTTGGAAGGAGCATTAATGAGTGTGGTTAGTGGTGCGGACGTAATGAAGGATAACTGGCGTTCAACAGCCTTACTTGAGGACCGAACACCTACGTGTAACGGTTGTGATTGCTCTCTAAATAGAAGGTATTAAATAAAAATGTGTCTTATTTATATCTTTGAACCATAAAGGGTGCATTCATTCTTACACTTCTACTAATCACACTCATTCAAATTCTACATTTCCCCATATCTTGACGATCGGTGTCTTAAAAATAAATATAACAATGTCTCTGTTTAGCTAAATTCACTAATTATGAAAAAATACATTAATTTTTATTGGAAAATATGTACGTATTTTAACAAATAGTTTTGCTTAAATACGTAACAAACATCAAAATACAAACTGTAACATAATGTTTCGTATATATTATATATTAATTATAATAATACATAATATATTTCGTATATATTATTTATGTAAATATAAAACAATTTTTCCTATGTATTAAAAATAAATATTAATGATAATTTAGCACAGTATTTGTAGTACTAACAGTATGAATACGAAAGCCCTGTCGGATTCAAACATACCTTGCGTAAGAAGTATTTATTACCAAAGAAAGACTACAAATTAATAGCTATTTTTTAGCATGGTATATTTCAATGTTATATGTAAATAATGGTAATGAACAAAAACAATATAAGTTTTCGAAATAGCAAAAATAAACACTATAAGTATTTTTAAATGTGAAAAAAGCTCTAAATTCTAGATGAAAAAATCTTGAGTAAACAACAGAGAGCTGCGTGAGCTTGGGAAAGGTACATAAAACTGCAGGTGTGATAGCAAGCACTGCACCCTTCAACATTTATTGTATTAAATGTTGAATGCCATCATGGTTTTACCAGTGTACGTAAAAGAAGTTGTGTCTTTTAGAGAAGAAGATAAATAATTCATAATATCTGAGCATGGAAATATGTATAAAAAGTTATTTTCTATAATGAAAATATTTACAAATTTGTTTAGGACGTATATATTTAAATTTTTTTAGAAACTATATACAATATCATATGTATAAAGATGGAGGAAGAAAATAAATTAAACAACAATTTTATTTTATTTAATTAAAATAATAATGTTCAAATAAATTTAAAAATGTATAATAAGATTTTAACTATGTGCGTTATTATACCTAATTGATAAAAGTTAAAAGAAAACAAAGAGACACCCACAAGTTCTCAGAATTATAATGTTGATTTTTTTTTCACATAATGTCTTCCGTATAAAAAGAAGTAAAATAAGTAAAAACTTTTTGTGTCTTGTCTTCATTACTGATTTATTTTAAAAAAGCTACACATCACTTAGTTTTTTTTTAAAATGTTATATTTCGGCTATACATTCTGAAGCCATTTTCAAACATTTAACAACATAAATAGTTAAAAAAAAAATATTAATTAATTAACTGATGATATGTTTAAAAAAAATATTTAACAGATGATTTGATAAATGAAAATAGTTGAATATATACTATATAAATTTTGATAAAAAATTGGTTAGCACTTATTAATTTTAAATTTTGAATTTTATTTAATCCTTCTGATTTAATAATAGACAGGTATATTGAGCATAAGGTGGCACTAGGTTGTGAAATGCAGCTTTCTACAGCCATACATGATGCTTCTTTTATTGTTCTTTCTTTCCATTTACTTTCTTTATATACTATACTTGCTGCTGTCCATTGCAGCTCTTCCGCCAAAACATGATCTGAAAGTTTAGAATAGTTTTACAATTGATTTTTTTATGCTGTTTTTGTGTTCTTGTATTCTCTTTTTTAAAGGTCGAGATGTTTTTCCAAAGTAATTTAAATTACATTGACAGGGAATTTTGTAAACAACATTTTTGGTTTCTTGATTTTGATTATATGGTTTAATTTTTGTTAGTAAATTTATAATTTTTTGATTTTGTAACAAATGAAGTTCTAATATTAAATTTTTTGTTGATTCTTCTGATTTTTTCTGATTTTCCTTTGATATAAGGTATAGCAATTGTTGTTAAAGGTTTTGATTCTGTATTATTTTTATTTGTATTCTTAACATTTTTTGTTTGATTATTTATAGGACTTGTTTATGACTATTAGTGGGTAGTCATTGTTTTTAATTCTTGATATATCAATTTTATTTCTTGGTTCAGTCCTTCTTCTGTTGATGAAATTTTGAATGCTCTGGTGAATAGTCCTTGTGCAATTGCATGTTTAACGTGATGTGGGGTGTTTGAATGACTGTTATTATTAATATTTTTATTAATGAATTATTAATAATATTAATAATTTATAATAATAATAATAATAATAATAATAATAATGAATATTATTAAATCAGAAGTATTAAATAAAATTCAAAATTAATAAGAGGCTAAACAATTTTTTATCAAAATTTATATAGTATATATTCAACTATTTTCATTGATCAAATCATCTCTTAAATATTTTAAAAAAAACATATGATCTATTAATTTATTTATATTTAAAAAAACTATTTATGTTGTTAAATGTTTGAAAATGGCTTCAGAATGTATAGTTGATATATAAAATTTTTTCAAAAAACTAAGTGATGTGTAGCTTTTTTAAAATAAATCAGTAATGAACACCATCACGAAAAATACATACCGTCAAGAATCTTGTCTTCATATTACCGAAAATATAAAATTAACGAAACACTAATTTAGTCTTACGCTGTTTTAATAATCTGCGCTCGTTAGAATTAATAATATAGGTCTGTTTTTAGTCACTTATACACATGTTAGTTCTAATACATTTTAATGCTTGGTATTTTGCTCAGGATTATCCAAATATTGAGACCCCGTTCAAATAAGGTTAAGTTTCATACACTTACATATATTGAATTAAGGCTATGCAGGTAGTATGAGAATATGATGTATACATTACAATAAATATATTTCTCTGCTATTGTTACTTGAGCAGCTTGCCACAGAAGGTCTGAGCCACTTTAATGGCATGTGTATTTATCTGCTATTATTACTTGAGCAGCTTGTCTCAGTAAGTCTGAGCCACTTTAATGGCATGTGTATTTATATGCTATTATTATTTGAGCAGCTTGTCTCAGTAGGTCTGAGCCACTTTAATGGCATGTGTATTTATCTGCTGCTATTACTTGAGCAGCTTGTCTCAGTAGGTCTGAGCCCCTTTAATGACATGTGTAATTATCTGCTAATATTATTTGGGCAGCTTGTCTCAGTATGTCTGAGCCACTTTAATGGCATGTGTATTTATCTGCTATTATTATTTGAGCAGCTTGTCTCATTAGGTCTGAGCCCCTTTAATGGCATGTGTATTTATCTGCTATTATTATTTGAGCAGCTTGTCTCAGTAGGTCTGAGCCCCTTTAATGGCATGTGTATTTATCTGCTATTATTACTTGGGCAGCTTGTCTCAGTAGGTCTGAGCCACTTTAATGGCATGTGTATTTATCTGCTATTATTACTTGGGCAGCTTGTCTCAGTAGGTCTGAGCCAATTTAATGGCATGTGTATTTATCTGCATTATTACTTGGGCAGCTTGTCTCAGTAGGTCTGAGCCCCTTTAATGGAATGTGTATTTATCTGCTATTATTACTTGGGCAGCTTGTCTCATTAGGTCTGAGCCACTTTAATGACATGTGTATTTATCTGCTATTATTATTTGAGCAGCTTGTCTCATTAGGTCTGAGCCCCTTTAATGGCATGTGAATTTATCTGCTATTATTATTTGAGCAGCTTGTCTCAGTAGGTATGAGCCCCTTTAATGGCATGTGTATTTATCTGCTATTATTACTTGGGCAGCTTGTCTCAGTAGGTCTGAGCCACTTTAATGGCATGTGTACTTATTTGCTATTATTACTTGGGCAGCTTGTCTCAGTAGGTCTGAGCCCCTTTAATGGCATGTGTATTTATATGCTATTATTACTTGGGCAGCTTGTCTCAGTAGGTCTGAGCCCCTTTAATGGCATGTGTATTTATCTGCTATTATTACTTGAGCAGCTTGTCTCAGTAGGTCTGAGCCACTTTAATGGCATGTGTATTTATCTGCTATTATTATTTGAGCAGCTTGTCTAAGTAGGTCTGAGCCCCTTTAATGGCATGTGTATTTATCTGCTATTATTATTTGAGCAGCTTGTCTCAGTAGGTCTGAGCTCCTTTAGTCGCATGTGTATTTATCTGCTATTATTACTTGAGCAGCTTGTCTCAGTAGGTCTGAGCCACTTTAATGGCATGTGTATTTATCTGCTATTATTATTTGAGCAGCTTGTCTCAGTAGGTCTGAGCCACTTTAATGACATGTGTATTTATCTGCTATTATTGTTTGAGCAGCTTGTCTCAGTAGGTCTGAGCCCCTTTAGTCGCATGTGTATTTATCTGCTATTATTACTTGGGCAGCTTATCTCAGTAGGTATGAGCCACATTAATGGCATGTGTATTTCTCTGCTATTATTATTTGAGCAGCTTGTCTCAATATGCCTAAGCTACTTTAATCGCACGTGTATTGCTCTGCTATTGTTACATGAGCAGCTGGGCTCAGTAGGCCTGAGGCGTTTTAATCGCACGTGTATTTCTCTGCTATTGTTACTTGAACAGCTTGTCTCAAGAGGCATGAGCCACTTTAATAGAACGTGTATTTCGTTGCTATTGTTACTTGCGCAGCTTGGCTCAGTAGACCTAAACCACTTCAATTGCATGTGTATTTCACTGGTATTATTACTTAAGCAGCTTGTCTCAATAGGTCGGAGCCACTTTAATCGCACGTGTGTTTCTCTGCTATTGTTAATTGAGCAGCTTGCCTCAGTAGGCCTGAGCCACTTTAAAGGCACGTGTATTTCTCTGCTATTGTTACTTGAACAGCTTGTCTCAGAAGGTATGGGCCACTTTAATCGCATGTGTATTTCTCTGCTACTGTTACTTGAGTAGCTTAGCTCAGTAGGCCTGAGTCACTTAAATCACACATGTATTGCTCAGATATTGTTACTTAAGCAGCTTGTCTCAGTATCCCTGAGCCACTTTAATCGCACGTGTATTTCGCTGCTATTGTTACTTGAGCAGCTTGTGTCAGTAGGCCTGAGCCACTTTTATCGGACGTGTATTGCTCTGCTATTCTTATTGAAGCAGCTTGGCTCAGTAGGTCTGAGCCACTTTAATTGCACGTGTATTTTTTTGAGATTGTTACTTGTACAGCTTGACTCAGTAGGCCTGAGTCACTTTAATCGCACGTGTATTTTTCTGCTATTGTTACTTGAGCAGCTTGTCTCAGAAGAAATGAGCCACTTTAATCACTCATGTGTTTTCTTGCTATTGTTACTGGATCAGCTTAGCTTAGTAGGCCTGAGCCACTTAAATATCACATGTATTGCTCAGATATTGTTACTTGAGCTGCTTGTAGCAGTAGGTCTGAGCCACTTTAATCACATGTGTATTTTTCTGCTATTATTACTTGAGCAGCTTGTTTCAGTAGGCCTGATCCACTTTAATAGCAAGTCTGTTTTCTTGCTATTGTTACTGAATCAGCTTGGCTTAGTAGGCCTGAGCCACTTAAATATCACATGTATTGCTCAGATATTGTTACTTGAGCAGCTTATCTCAGTAAGTCTGAGCCCCTTTATCGCATGTCTATTTCTCTGGTATGATTACTTGAGCAGCTTGTTTTAGTAGTTCTGAGCCACTTTAATCGCATGTATATTTCTCTGGTATTATTACTGGAGCAGCTTGGCTCAGTAGGTCTGAGCCACTTTAATGGCATGTGTATTTATCTGCTATTATTATTTGAGCAGCTTGTCTCATTAGGTCTGAGCCCCTTTAATGGCATGTGTATTTATCTGCTATTATTATTTGAGCAGCTTGTCTCAGTAGGTCTGAGCCAATTTAATGGCATGTGTATTTATCTGCATTATTACTTGGGCAGCTTGTCTCAGTAGGTCTGAGCCCCTTTAATGGAATGTGTATTTATCTGCTATTATTACTTGGGCAGCTTGTCTCAGTAGGTCTGAGCCCCTTTAATGGCATGTGTATTTATCTGCTATTATTACTTGGGCAGCTTGTCTCAGTAGGTCTGAGCCCCTTTAAAGGCATGTGTATTTATCTGCTATTATTACTTGGGCAGCTTGTCTCAGTAGGTCTGAGCCCCTATAATGGCATGTGTATTTATCTGCTATTATTACTTGGGCAGCTTGTCTCATTAGGTCTGAGCCACTTTAATGACATGTGTATTTATCTGCTATTATTATTTGAGCAGCTTGTCTCATTAGGTCTGAGCCCCTTTAATGGCATGTGAATTTATCTGCTATAATTATTTGAGCAGCTTGTCTCAGTAGGTATGAGCCCCTTTAATGGCATGTGTATTTATCTGCTATTATTACTTGGGCAGCTTGTCTCAGTAGGTCTGAGCCACTTTAATGGCATGTGTACTTATTTGCTATTATTACTTGGGCAGCTTGTCTCAGTAGGTCTGAGCCCCTTTAATGGCATGTGTATTTATATGCTATTATTACTTGGGCAGCTTGTCTCAGTAGGTCTGAGCCCCTTTAATGGCATGTGTATTTATCTGCTATTATTACTTGAGCAGCTTGTCTCAGTAGGTCTGAGCCACTTTAATGGCATGTGTATTTATCTGCTATTATTATTTGAGCAGCTTGTCTCAGTAGGTCTGAGCCACTTTAATGACATGTGTATTTATCTGCTATTATTGTTTGAGCAGCTTGTCTCAGTAGGTCTGAGCCCCTTTAGTCGCATGTCTATTTATCTGCTATTATTACTTGGGCAGCTTATCTCAGTAGGTCTGAGCCACATTAATGGCATGTGTATTTCTCTGCTATTATTATTTGAGCAGCTTGTCTCAATATGCCTAAGCTACTTTAATCGCACGTGTATTGCTCTGCTATTGTTACATGAGCAGCTGGGCTCAGTAGGCCTGAGGCGTTTTAATCGCACGTGTATTTCTCTGCTATTGTTACTTGAACAGCTTGTCTCAAGAGGCATGAGCCACTTTAATAGAACGTGTATTTCGTTGCTATTGTTACTTGCGCAGCTTGGCTCAGTAGACCTAAACCACTTCAATTGCATGTGTATTTCACTGGTATTATTACTTAAGCAGCTTGTCTCAATAGGTCGGAGCCACTTTAATCGCACGTGTGTTTCTCTGCTATTGTTAATTGAGCAGCTTGCCTCAGTAGGCCTGAGCCACTTTAAAGGCACGTGTATTTCTCTGCTATTGTTACTTGAACAGCTTGTCTCAGAAGGTATGGGCCACTTTAATCGCATGTGTATTTCTCTGCTACTGTTACTTGAGTAGCTTAGCTCAGTAGGCCTGAGTCACTTAAATCACACATGTATTGCTCAGATATTGTTACTTAAGCAGCTTGTCTCAGTATCCCTGAGCCACTTTAATCGCACGTGTATTTCGCTGCTATTGTTACTTGAGCAGCTTGTGTCAGTAGGCCTGAGCCACTTTTATCGGACGTGTATTGCTCTGCTATTCTTATTGAAGCAGCTTGGCTCAGTAGGTCTGAGCCACTTTAATTGCACGTGTATTTTTTTGAGATTGTTACTTGTACAGCTTGACTCAGTAGGCCTGAGTCACTTTAATCGCACGTGTATTTTTCTGCTATTGTTACTTGAGCAGCTTGTCTCAGAAGAAATGAGCCACTTTAATCACACGTGTGTTTTCTTGCTATTGTTACTGGATCAGCTTGGCTTAGTAGGCCTGAGCCACTTAAATATCACATGTATTGCTCAGATATTGTTACTTGAGCTGCTTGTAGCAGTAGGTCTGAGCCACTTTAATCACATGTGTATTTTTCTGCTATTATTACTTGAGCAGCTTGTTTCAGTAGGCCTGATCCACTTTAATAGCAAGTCTGTTTTCTTGCTATTGTTACTGGATCAGCTTGGCTTAGTAGGCCTGAGCCACTTAAATATCACATGTATTGCTCAGATATTGTTACTTGAGCAGCTTATCTCAGTAGGTCTGAGCCCCTTTATCGCATGTCTATTTCTCTAGTATGATTACTTGAGCAGCTTGTTTTAGTAGTTCTGAGCCACTTTAATCGCATGTATATTTCTCTGGTATTATTACTTGAGCAGCTTGTTTTAGTATTTCTGAGCCACTTTAATCGCATGTCTATTTCTCTGGTATAATTACTTGAGCAGCTTGTATTAGTAGTTCTGAGCCACTTTAATCGCAGGTATATTTCTCTGGTATTATACCTGGAGCAGCTTGGCTCAGTAGGTCTGAGCCACTTTAATCGAATGTCTATTTCTCTGCTATTATTACTTGAGCAGCTTGTTTTAGTAGTTCTGAGCCACTTTAATCGCATGTATATTTCTCTGGTATTATTACTGGAGCAGCTTGGCTCAGTAGGTCTGAGCCACTTTAATGGCATGTGTATTTATCTGCTATTATTACTTGAGCAGCTTGTTTTAGTAGTTCTGAGCCACTTTAATCGCATGTATATTTCTCTGGTATTATAACTGGAGCAGCTTGGCTCAGTAGGGCTGAGCCACTTAAATATCACATGTATTGCTCAGATATTGTTACTTGAGCAGCTTGTCTCAGTAGGTCTGAGCCACTTTAATCGCATGTATATTTCTCTGCTATGATTACTTGAGCAGCTTGTTTTAGTAGTTCTGAGCCACTTTAATCGCACGTGTATTTCTCTGTTATTGTTAATTGTGCAATTTTTTCAGTAGGCCATCTTTAATCCCACGTGTATTTCAATTTATTTATGAGGTATTGACGTTTTAAGTTGTATTGTTCACAATTAACGTTTTCAATGGCCCTAACATATGTTTAAATTGCTGCTAACAATCTTCCATAATTGTTATGATCCATACAATAACGCAATAATTCAGATCTAATTTTATTCCGGGTTTTTATCGATTATTTATGTTAAGTTACATCTACATCCATATATAAATTACGGTCACTATTAAACATTTTTTAAACTCTATTGAAGTTTTATTCTTTTAGATGTATACTTATACTAGTATATAAAATGCCTATAAGTACAGGGAAACATTTATAAGAAGTAACCAGTATTATCTGGACCATTTCTATATCTAAGAGGATGGGCTGTATTAAAAATATTATTATATTTCTGATTGCTTAGTGCTCACTTGCTATAACTTACTCTTCTTCCTTTACAATATGTAATGGATTCCAAGCGTAGTGTTTGTAAAGTACATTGGTATTTAAATTTGATCATCATAGAATAAATCAATCTAATGAGAAATTGTTTGTGTTTAACATTTTTTTTACGAATTGAACACCATAAACTTATAAAGTTGACCCTTATCCAACTGCACTACTGTCATATTATTCAACTTTTTAATCATTATATGAACTTTAACCACTATCACTTTAATTGTTTTTTTGTATTCTGAGCCTTTAAATAATCTTACTAAAAAACCAGTAAAAGTAACAGAAAATCTGAATAACTCATCTTGCAGTTTCCAACATTTTGTGCAGTCTTAAATATCCGAGTTTCACTACCTCTTTGCTCATATTTCGTAATAACATTTCACACATTTACAAAAAGTCAGGGATACTTTTACCTCACTGATTATTTTTTAGTTACGCCTAAAGTTAAAAAAAAAAAAAAAAACAAACCATGAGTAAATATATGCATTGAACATCTGGCATAAGAATTGTATCGTATCTATCAAATAAAACCATCAACATGCCCCAAATGGAAACATCTTCCAGGATATTCTTCCTCTTTAACAAACTATACAGGAACTTTGCATGTTTACCACTGTGTTGTTTTTATACAAATCAAAATATACCTGGAAAAACTTGTAATTCATGAAATATTCTGTTTCGATTAGTTCATTATAGTATTCCGGGATATTTTTTTGTATATATATTTTAATTTAAAATCATTCCGTCATGGAACACGCTTGAGAATCCAAACAGGTATGGTTTTTCATTTGTTGTGTATGGAAAGAAATATTTGCAGAATCATATTGTAGTTATATCTTGCATGTTACCGTTTTCCCAGTCCTTACATAAATGGATAAATATTATGTCCTATCGATCTGTAAACTCCTATGAAAAAAGTTTTTTGCCCTTTCATTTTAGCCACAAATTTACTTGCTCAGTTTTGAAAAAAGGTACCTAAAACGTTTACCAAAACACTAATAAAATAGTACATCACAACTGAGATGTTTTTTATAAACACGTTAAATTGAAGGCACTCGTTAACTTGTACTGTAATGGTATTAAAGTGGAATATTGTAGCAAAGTTCCAAAACAGTGCCGTTCACATTTATTGTTTATTTACCAATGAACACTTTTTTACATTAAACTTGTTAAACTTACGTTATTTTACCATATTTATGGTTAAAAAAGTTGATATTTACAAAGGGTGGACTAATTGTGGTATTTGATAAATGAAATAACATGTTAGGAAATAACGCCGAAGAAGAGAACAATGCAGAAATCTCAAATTACTCATGTATAAACCAGTGATACAATCTTAATTATAGGTAGAAGTCAAAGGCTTATAAGCTTATGTTTTTATTATATTTATTTATATAAAATAGTTATTATTGTATGAACTTAATGATTTTGTTCTAATTGATATCTTAAAATATATCCAATATGTCTCTCTTTTCCCAATCAAAGAGATGTAATATGTTATTTTTCGCTTACGTTTTTAGACAACATCATACGAGAAATAATGAACTCAAATTATAAAAATATTTGTTTTAATTAATAGTCCCAAACATTCATATTGAAGAAATATTTTATGAAATGATAAAGTCTAGAACTTGTGAATGAAGACGATCAACTTTAGCAAATTGAAAATATATTGTACTGCTATCGAAAATTATTTGTTAAAAAGTAAAAACGTATCACATGCTTGAAAAAATAATACATGTTCGAGTTATTTATTTGGAATTTCAATGATTATTCACAAATCAAGTTAATTAAATTGTACAAAGTTACGCTTAATCAGTCGCGGGTTGAGTTACCTGTCAATAGCCCTGGTGATTGTAATTAGCGAATTTGTCATGGCAGGCTTCTGGGTAATTTATGTTTTTGCCATATTCTCTCTTTATTCATTTGAACTTTATAACGAGAAAAATTCTTTTAAAAACGTCAATATATTAAAAACACTTCAGAAAAATAATTATAGGCCTATTTAATAGATTTATACATTATGTTACTGCTTATTTTGAGTATTATTTATTTTAAATTTATTATTGTTATAAATTATTACACTTAATATTTATTAGGAAAATAACCCCTCCTAAACAAAACAAAAAAGAAATTATATGATTAAGCTTTGCTTCTTAAAGGAAAATTTTACAATACATTCAGAAACCTTGTAATCAGGTTTACATGTAGCCTGCATACAACAGCTTGCTTAAATGTTCAATGACGAAATTAAATAACACAGTGTGTGTTTTGGAGTAAAATAAGTTTATGGACTTTTCAATCAAGTACGTAACATTAAAATTCTAAAGTTTCCCTCTTTGAAAATAAATAATTTTCTGTATTGGTAAGCTAAGTTAGCGTGATACTTTGTATTGTTTGACATTTGTTGCTATTAGATTGCTTAATATATATTTATATATATAAAAATAATTTTCTCCAAAGATTTATTTTTTTTATAATTATCTTCTTCACGAAGATGATTTGTTTGGATATGAGTAAGACGGTTAACACTTTGACGTATTAATATTTTAAACAATTTAAATTAAAACAAAGCTGAAACTCTCCTATATTTAAGTGTTGTGGTAAAGGTAATGCTAAGAGGTACATGGTTATCGTGATGGAGTTGTAATGATGTTTTCTGTCAGCTCTATTGTCCATCTTGTGCACGTATTGTGATTATATTCTCCCTTTTTTTATTATTATTAACTAATCTGGTTTTGGTATTGCTTAACAAGTCCTTTATTTGTTACATCCTTCAATATGGTAAAGCAATATGGTCAACATACCAGCTTGGACATATTTATATGCCGACCAGAATATAGACTAATTCTGTCAGGGAGCTGAAATTCAATGCTGTCTCCGTTTTAATAAATATTCAGGAATTACCTTCTAAAAAGAATATATTAAGAGGAATTTGTTCAATTACGAATTTCCAGTACAGAAGTCTTTATAGATCTTTTTTCTTGTTGAAGGTTTAGTATATTAAATATTGCGCCTGTTTCATCATCCTAATTGACTATTATTATTTATATTATTGTTTATTATAAATTATTTGTTATATATAACAGAAGTATATCTCAGTGTACTGATTTTACATTTTATGATTAATCGGTTAAAAAATTTTATTTAACGTTATGGTATTATGTTATATATTTTACTTTATTAATTTTGTTTGAGACATTGATGTTTCATCATTGTTCTTGTTATAATTAATTTGTACTGTTTCATTATTTCCATTTTTGATATTTACCATTTATCACCTTTCATTTACCACTGATAGAGTCTGAGGCCATGAATAGTACAATTATTTATTATTTGTATTATTGTCACGGCCTTGCATTTCATATGTTAATAATTATCACTATTTTCATGTTATTTTGAATGTTTTCCGTTGTGCTTAGTTGGAAATTATTAGACTTCATTTGTTTTTTCATGTATGTTTTACATGAGTATTCACAGTCCTACGTTGTTTTATATATTGGTGATTTGTATACTTTAGCTTACTATGTTAACATGATATACGAGTATTGATCCATAGATTTACACTTCATAGAGTATCATCTATTGTAGCCTTCTTTATTTCTAATATGGTTGTTTTAAAATCGATGTAGCCATCAAAATATTTAAAAAATAAAGTAGAGAATCTACCATCCAGAATATTTAAATATAAAAGTGAAATACGCATTACAGTACTATTTATTAGAGATGAATAGGCTACTAACCCATCACGTTGCACTATAATAGGTCTAAAAAACACGTTTAGGGAATTTAAATTCTAAATCCGCTCAGTTACTTTACAGTGGGTCATCAAGATGATAATTATTAACGTACATTACAGTGAACTCCTCAGGGGGTTTTCTCCACAATCACACCACAGTTAAATGGGATTTTTGTATCCTTGTTTGTGAAAGTTGGATAAATATTTGAAGAGATGAATGGTGAATATTTTCGAAATATTTGATGTACTAATAAATTAAGAATAATAAAGAGAAAGTTATTAAGTGTGATATTGGAAAATATACCTATCTAACAAGACACTGGAAATATTAAAACTATAAGGGTGGAATTGATATACGTAGATACGCATTTTTAATAGACTACATGATGAGAGGTGGCTGTAAATGGCACTGATGTAAAACTAGGTAAAACGATGCTGATTGTACTTTAAGCAGATAGATCCATGTACCTTTAGTGCATCAATATTCAACGAAGTCATGAGCTGTGTTCATTTGTTATGTGTCGTCTGATGTGTATAGGGTGTTTGAGATGTTATCACCTCGAAATGTAACTTGTATTTTAAATATAAATATCTTATTGTATTGATTATATTATTATATTGATATTGTTGTATTATTTATTATTGTATTGATTTCATTGCTAAAGTGAAAAGGACCTTTTCCATTAATTCACTGCCACTACTTTTCTTATCGCAATTACAGTTAGGTTAGGTCAGGTTAGGTTAGGTTAGGTTAGATTAGGTTAGGTTAGGTTAGATTTGGTGTCTACTAAAGGTTCTCAAACTGTTAAATCCAATGATTGAGTTTCCGCCGTTTGGACTCTCCATGTGTAAGTTCTTGAAAGCGACAAGACAAGGCTAGTGATATCGTATTCCTAGCGGATAAGGAATACCACTGTGGACGTAAAGATTATTGGGGAACAGATTTTAGAACAATTCAATATTTATCAATTGGTAGTGAATTATCAATTGGTAGTGAATTAACAGAAAAGGTCCATTGAAAATTATATACCACATGAGGATTGTTGTTCATTGCTCTGCATTTTTTTGTAAATATTAATTATTTACTATTAAACGTAATGGAACATTCTTCATTAATAATAATACTAGGCTGTCAACGCTTTAGTAAGACTTATTTATGTGTTTGCCGTTTAAGCTATTACATTATGTCATAACGTCATGTATAATGAGATTAAAGAATTAATGGGTCATTTTTATTAACATTTAAAGAAGTTTGTTATTACAAAACTTGATATTTATTTTATACTGAGTAGTCCTCTCTGGATGATTCCCATCATATCATTTAAAAAGTATTATAAAATCTTCTTAGTTGCCTTTACATATAAATTATTGTGTTACATCAACTCTTAAGGGTGTTCATCCAGCCACTCAGTCGAACCATCCTAACAATTTAGTTCTGGATATCACTAAATAGGCACTAGGTGTAGCTCACACTTTGACTTATTCAACACATAAAACGTGTTACCTCCCCTCTCTCTCACCCACTGTCCCCGCCTGCCCCATTCCGAAATATGTAAAAAAATACATAACTCCCTTATTTACAGTATACACTATCAGTGCAGTTCTAGATATTATTTACTATATCAAAACAAAACATCCTACTTACTAGATTCAATTTCATTTTTCAATATAGAAACACGATTAAGACAATCTTCTTTCTCTTATCTTATCCATTATCGATGGTTATATCTTTAGTTTAATCTTTTAGACAAAGGTATTTGTAAAAATATCACCTCACCAATTGTACATATGTAAATTATAGATGGATAATTTGTTACAGTTAAAAAAGTTTTTTAGATTTATTTTAGATTAGGATCCCCAGTACCTTTTTAACTATATTAACAAATATAATAAAACATATTGCACGATTGTTTTATTATTTATTTATTTAGAAAGCCAAATTAGCCAATTTAGGTAACCGTATCTACGTAAAATAGTGTATTCTGAGTTTTTATTAATTAAAAAATTGTTATTCCTTATAAGAAGAATTAATGTGTTAATTATTAATTTGTTTGATGTATGATTTAGCTCATTTAGTTATACTGATAACATTAATTAATGGTAAATCATAACAATTGGTTAATAATATAGTAAGCAATTATTTTCATTTGTGCTTCACAAGTGTTGTCTGTAAACAATGTCATCAAACATGGTTTGAGTGGTAAATAGAGATTATCCATTGTAATATTCAGACATTTAGGTGATTTAATCAATGTGGTTTGTTTACTCTTGACGGGAATAATACACATATCTCATACCATCAGGTGTTATCATAGTTAATGTGCAGCTAGATACATTATGTTCGTTTACATGTGTAAATGATTTATCTGTTAAGTAATGTAACGTTATCCAATATTTAAATCAGGCTGTAGAGAAGACTAGTTATTTAAACGTATTATATTTGAAATAATGATATTTATTATAATAAAGTTTCCCTATAGTAATAATTATTCAGTTCAAATGTGAGTGAGAAGCAACAATATTTCAGTTTCATTAATTCATCTCCTGCAAAATGTAAGGTTGTATAACTATATTGCTAGTATTTTATAATAATATAAACGTAATTGTTTCATTGAACTAAATGCATATTCTTTTAATCTGAATTTCTAGATTATATTTTTATCAAATGTGTATATAATTCATAAAATTTAAAGCAACTGAGTAGAATTTAAATTTTAGGAAAAAATGTAAAATGTGTTATAGACAAGTTCAGACATCATGTATAACACATGCAACCTCTCACCAACACAATTAAAGTCGTTCATGGTATATCCCCCACAACGAATACATATAAGTGATTCATGAACCACACGCCCAACCATTAAATAATATATTCATGACCCAACCACCCACCAACATAGATACATTGTTGAGGTTTTCACACATATACGTTAACGTACGTCGTTCATGACTATATATCAACCCATAGAATGTTGATGATCATGAGTACACTCTGAGTCATTCCACAACTAAACAAACACAGGCGTTCGTTGTTGTAGGATTGCTCGCTTTATTACAAAATTACCCGTCAAATCCCTCGTAGAAGTACGTTGTACAAGAAAACTCTGGTTACTGCCCAACCAACCAATATCACATACTCGTTGTTGAAGCCTCCCTCAAATATGCACACAAGTACGTAATCCACCTATAAAAGTACGTTGATTATATTTATTCATAGCCCAACTAACTAATCACACAAGTTTGTTGTTGAAAGCTCCCTCACATTAGGCCTCCACATATACACGTAATCCAACACCGTCCTCCCACCTAAAACAGTACGTTTTTCATGAATACACTTAGTAATTCATAGCCCAACTAACCAATTACACATGTTCGTTGTTGAAGGCTCACTTACCTATAGGCATACACAAACACGTAATCTATTACCCACTCACCCACCGATAACGGTGTGTTGCTCATAATTACTCTTAGTTATTCATAGCCCAATTACAAAATCCTCACTGTACGCTCAGTTAGATATTTACACTAGTATGTAGTTATGTACCCAGCCATGCAAATACATCGTTCATGACCTAACCAACCAAACGAAAACGTAACTCGTTCATGAGCAATATTAGTTAATCATGTTATATATACGCAAACATATAATATACACATAATTTATGTACCTAGCTTCTTAATAAAAACAATTAAGGACTAGGTCTTAATAGGAATAAAAAAATAGGCCTAGTCTAGGAATAAAAATAATTTTTCTATCCCCAAGCAGAGGACATCTTTTTTTGAAAATCATTTAAAATACACAGCAATAAAAATGTTTAATGCTCTTCCAAACTCTATTTCAGATTTAACAAGTGTTTCTTTATTCTTGAGAAAAGTAAAGCTGCTCCTCCTAGAGAAATGTTTTTACAGCGTGGAGGAATTTCTTGCAAAGTAGATATTTGTTCTTTCATTACCTAGACATATAAGATTTTATTTAGCATTATAAATTGTACATAGTTATGACCCATTTCATGCAGTTTTGTATATACTGTCAGTTGAAATAAAGAATTATTTGACTTTGACTTAATACATCAAGTATGTTATAATTTTAGGTTATAACGTCATGGTCACCATATAATACTCCTCAGTACTATAACAAAACTATTTAACTATTTTTTGTCTATTACTAATTTAACTCTGACCTGCTCTCGTATTATCATCAAATACATTTCTTATGTTAGAAATATTATGTATTATACACATGAAGGTTACCTATAGCTCATGTGCACCCACTAAACCACGTTTTTTTGTGATAAAAGCCAATATTAAATGTTATTGTTACATATAAAACTAAAGCCGCAACATATCACCCGCCACACGTCGCCCACCACACGTCGGCCGCCACACGTCGCCCGCCACACGTCGCCCGCCACATGTCATCCGCCACACGTCGCCAACCACACGTCGTCCGCCACACGTCGCCCGCCACACGTCGCCCGCCACACGTCGCCCACCACACGTCGCTCACCACACGTCGTCCGCCACATGTCGTCCGCCACACGTCATCCGCCACACGCCGCCCGCCACACGTCGCCCACCACACGTCATCCGCCACACGTCGCCCGCCACACGTCGCCCACCACACGTCGTCCGCCACACGTCGCCCGCCACACGTCGTCCGCCACACGTCGCCCGCCACACGTCGCCCACCACACGTCGTCCGCCACACGTCGTCCAACACACGTCGCCCGCCACACGTCGCCCACCACACTTTGTCCGCCACACGTCGCCCACCACACGTCGTCCGCCACACGTCGCCCGCCACACGTCGCCCACCACACGTCGTCCGCCACACGTCACCCGCCACACGTCGCCCACCACACGTCGCCCACCACACGTCGCTCACCACACGTCGCCCGCCACACGTCGCCCACCACACGTCGTCCGCCACACGTCACCCACCACACGTCGTCCGCCACACGTCGCCCACCACACGTCGCCCACCACACGTCACCCGCCACACGTCGCCCACCACACGTCGTCCGCCACACGTCACCCGCCACACGTCGCCCACCACACGTCGCCGGCACACGTCGCCCGCTACACGTCGCCCGCCACACGTCACCCATCACACGTCGCCCACTACACGTCGGCCACCACACGTCGCCCACCACACGTCACCCGCTACACGTCGCCCGCCACACGTCGCCCACTACACGTCGCCCGCTACACGTCACCCGCTACACGTCACACGCCACACTTTGCCCGCTACACTCAGAAGTACGGCGAGTTTACACCTTTAATAGCACTTGAATCAATTTAAAACAACCCAAAAAAGTTTCTTTGATATGTCAAAGTTACTAATTTAATATACTTTAATATTTTTATTTATTTATAAATCAATTAGTGAACACTTTTACACAAACTTTGACATACCAGCGTGCATTTGCACTTGTACATTTAAGTAGTGCACAAAATTGGAAGACTAATTAATTATAAGATCATTTTTAACTAACTAGGAAATGAGGAACTTTTTGATTTCAGTCGGCAAAGTTTTGAATTAGAGAGCTTGCTCCTTCTTTCCTACTTCTATCTCTCAATTTAAACTTTGTGGCTGAATTATAGAGAAATTACTTTATTAAAAGTTGGGAAATGCTTTTCTTAATATAACTAGTATAGGCATAAACAGGTTTCTTTCTACAACTTTCATTGATTCGATATCATTTATATATATCAACCAATACATATATGTACCAATACTTTTGTTTATATGTGCATAGTTATTCATGATACAAATATAAATCACTAGCTAATTCATTATCAAATTGAAACAAAACCATCAAAATAATAGCACAGTATCACCCATAAAGTAAATTGGTAATTTTTAAATTGCTTTTTAGTTATAAGAGCCAATATTCGTTAAGTATTAAATAATAATTAAAAATACAAATTAATTGGTTTTAGACATAATCATGAACTTTAATACTATTTTGAATTAAATAATACATATTTAATCTAATAATAATTTATTATTAGATGATAACTGTATGATGGAAATGCATATATAATATTGTACAAGCATATTTAAGTATATAAAAATTATATTAAAATTAAGTTAAATTAACTAAAAAAGTATACATTTTAATTACGTTTGATAAGTTTACAAGGCAATCAGATTGTTATAAGTTACTATACAGTACTGTTACCGATATTTGTTCGTTAATAATTATTAACAATAAAATATCACTCACATTCTAACACTTACTAAAATGAAACACATCCGTTAAGATTAATATTATAGTGTGTTCTTAAAAAAGAACATCACTGTTATTTTATTTTTATTTAGCTTAAATAATTGTTATTATTATAAAGGAACCAATATTTGTAAAGAATGAATAATATATTATTAAATATAGAGATTAAAATATACAAACATCATTACAAACAATAACAATAGTTTAAAATAAATAAATATTTTTTAATAATAACTAGATTTTTAGTTTATGATGTTGTACCACCTATAAAATTGTACAAAACGTATGGATAAATTAGTGCAAATAATCGAAAAAGGTATGAATTAAATTTACGTTTGATGATTTTTCCATTTGTATTCCAAATATGCATTTTATAACTTACTAGTTAAATCAGATCATATGTTCGTAATATGATTTAAAACTCGAATAAATGTAAAACACAATCCTATGAACTTAATGTATGTGTTGATATCAATGTTTATTCATTTAACTGCTTATAGTTTATGTCGGGAATGTAAGGTGCTTAATCATAATTAAAATCATTCAATAAATGCAATATAACAAATTGGGTAACAGCTGGAAGACTCAATGGTAATTTCATTAGTAAAGCAAGAAAGTACCAATAGTGAGGAATGTTGACGTATTGCGGTTGTATTCAGCTTGTTTTGTATACAACAAGCTGCCCAGTTAAATAGAGTGTTTGTGATAACGGGGGTCGCGTTAGGGTGTGTGAGGCCTGCGACACTGTCAGCTCACTACGAGGAACACAGAGTCGTGTTTGGTTATGTAAGTAGGTCATGTGTTTTTAATATTTTTAACGTCCATGTCACAGCTTGAAAAATCATTTAGAACACTAATTTACAGGATGAAGCTGTGTTATTTATAAGTTTTCATAATGAAATGCGAAGGTTTTACCAACGCATTACAGTACGTGTTCATTTCAGGCTTAATTATTTAAGTGAATTCACTTTCACAATTGTAGTTAATTACTTAGAGTTACCTTCGATTAAATAAAGAGTAATATCTCCTCAAGTACCAGAGTGAGTAGTTATTTTAGATAGGTCCATAGAGGGTGGAGTTGAAAATTGGAAGTTCTATACCAGGTTTTAATCAAAATTACGAGAAGAATACGTGCATTCATTCAAACATCCTCAACATTGTAGAACATTAGTTGTTGCGTATGTATGGTAAAACAGCTGTGTTTTATTACTTGTTTCCAGGAATATTTAAAAAGCGTTCAACATGTAGGTGTTAAATGAGAGCAACAAATTATTAATAAACAATGGTTCTAGCATGATTATTATTTAATATGTAATTTTTATTTTGTACTTTATATATGAATTTAAAATCAAAAACGTCAACTTTGTAGGACATTGATAAAATTTCAAATAGCCTCCAGTCTGTCGTATGATTTATACATAATCATTTTAAATACGGCAACATATTTTTTAATTTTATAAAATGTGTAATTAATAAAATTAATCAATATTTTAAGTATCAAAATATACTTAAAATATTGGTAAGTAAGTACCAAATAAGTTTTAATAAATATTATATTATTAAATGAAATCCGCAACCTTTTATTGGAACATATATGTTATTAATTTAAATAGTAAATTTAATCCATACAAATAGGTTTACGATTTCTAAGTAGAAGCATTTTAGTAAATGCTCTACACTTAATCAGCTGATTATCAGTTCAATACTGTAAAGTATTATAAAATCTATTAGAATTACATTACAGTGTCACTTTAAAAAGATTTCAATATTATAAAGCTATAATTTAACTTGTTGTCTATAATGTAGTCTGTATTTAACTAACTAAATCCACTTTCAATACTCTTACCCAATGCTCAAATGTAATCTAATGTAAGATAATAGAAACTGAATTAATAATAACACGTGTAAATTGTAAAGGTTTCTAGGAAAATTAGTACAAAGTTCATTGGACAACGTTTTTTATTTATTTATTTTTTACATTTAATCTCTGGTAGTAGTTTTAATTAATTTATTTTATTTACTAGATTATTATAAACTATTACACTGAGGTGCAAAAAAGTGGAACACTGTCGTTTTCTTTAATATTTGTCTATTTTCTTAGTTTAAACCAACTTAAACACAATTACTGACAATAAATAACATAAAACAAAAGAAATCAAATCAGTTACTTAAAATGTACCATGTGGTAATTTAATAAGAAGTGAAAATAGTGTTTTTATAATTTAAAGCAGCTTAAATGAGCCAGTGTTCTTTTAGGATTGGGAACAATTGGTGGGTTTTAACTTTTCCATTTCAGAACGTTTGGTACCTCGTATTTCCTCCTTGAGCTCTGATGACTGCTCCAGTCGTGTAGGCATGCTTTAAGTTACATTAATAACCAATATTGTTCCATTCTGCCTGTACAGCCTGTCGAAGGTGATCCAAAGTTAGCAGCTGACCACGTTGATTTCTAATTGCCATCCCCATCTAGTCCCAGATGTGTTCAATAGTATTTAAGTCAGGGCTATGTGCTGGACACTCCATTGTACTGATTTGCACTTCCTGAAGGTAATCTTGCACATCTCTAGCGGTATGGGGTCGAGTATTGTCATGCACGAAAACAAAATCTGGCCCAAAAAATCCTGCATAAACTGTAACATGTTCTGCTAGAACCGCTTCCACACACCTCTGACTATTTAAAGTACCCCTATGAAAAACAACTAAGTGCGTGCGAGCTTCTCTTGATATTCTGCCCCACACCATGATATAGCCACCATTGCAACTGTCCCTGGTTGATATGTTGCACTGTGAATATCGCTCCCCTCACCTTCTCCACACCCTTTCCCAACCATCAGGAGAGCTGCGAGAGAATCTGGACTCGTGTGGGAATAATACTCGGCTCCACTGTTCAATAGTCCAGTTTAAGTGGTTTCTGGAAAATCGTAAACGAGCTTGCCGATGACATGTGGTCAGTCTTGGGCCAGTGGCAGGCCAACAACCATTCCCTGTAACCTTCTTCTTACTGTCCATGTGCTAATAATATTCACTCCCCGAACCCTCCGAAGTTCATCATTAGCCAGATCAATAGAAGTTGAAAACCGATTCCGTAGCCTCAACGAAACAATAATCCGATCATCCCTAGCACTAGTTGCTCGGCTACGAGCGTATCCTGGCCTACCATAACTACCTGTCGGCATGAATCGGATAACAGTTCTATTAATGCTTGAACGTGAAAAACCTGTGACCTCTGCGACCCGACACACACTATTGCCATTTTCAAGTAACAGTTACAATCAGAAACAAGAATGAGGACATGGTGGCCATCAGTGATGTACAAAGGTTTGGCTTGATAAGAATTAACTGGTACCTTATGACAACAATAGACATGCAGAATGAGAGTAATGGACAGGTTTGTCACCTTTCTTATGCGAAAATGAGCGGGTTTCGCTTAAAAATGGAACTCATACTCTACATTTATTTATATAAACATGATTTATGACGAACAAATTGTTTTAAACTAAGGAAATTTAAAAAAGCAGTGTCCCACTTTTTTTGCACCTAAGTGTAGTTAACAAATTTATTTACATAATATATAAATTTGACTAAATTATTAGTAAGTCTGCAAATTCAATGAATATTCAAAAAAGGAATAAAAATGGTAAAACTTGTAATGATATTTATTTATAATTAACTTAAGAATTTAAAAAAGGTAACTACTCGTAAGTACACTAAATATGTTTTGGGAGATTGAAAACTTAATACAGTATCAAATCATTTGATTTTGTGATCCTTTTTTTATTTTAGAACGTTATGTTTGATATTATTTCTACATTTGAAATTTTATCAATGTAAAAGATAAATTCAAAAGCACCGACAAAATAATTGTGATTAACAATCAATGTGAGGTCTTTTATGCGGTATGGTCTCTGAAAAAGTAATTCCATGTTTTATCTTGCCACATCTTGCCAAATCCCTTTAATTAACTGTTGTAAGATAATGACCAAGAAGCACAGTAGTGTATTGGTGGGCGAAATAGACTCACTTTCGGGTATCTTCGGGTCGATTTTCCAAGATGGCGACCACGTTCGGGTATCTTCGGGTCACGTGACCACCCCAAGCTCTGAATGGTCCATTTTTTTTTTGATTTTCCAAGATGGCGGCGCCCATTTCCCGCCAAATTTCCTAACCTCACTTTTCCTAACCTCAAATTTCCATTTCCCGCCAAATTTCCTAACCCCCCTTCCCCCCCCTCAAATTTCCCTCAAATTCCCAAATTACCCACATTTCCACCCAATTTCCCTCAAATTCCCAAATTTCCCCCAAATTACCCATTTTCCCTCACATTACCCACATTTCCACCCAAATTCCCTCACATTACCCACATTTCCCCCCCAAATTCCCTTGTTATACTATATGAAATTCACTTTTTTGTCCAATATGGCACCTTTTTCCATGATATACTATATAAAATTCACTTTTTTGTCCAATATGGCGTCTTTCCCGCCCACAACAACTCACACCCCGTGGGAAAATTCCCACCCCAAAATTCCCTTATCCAAGATGGCGACTTTAGACTATATAAAATGAACTTTTTCTGTCCAATATGACGTCTTTCCCTCCCAAAATTCCCTCCAAAAATACCTCATCCAATATGGCGGACTTTATACTATAATAAATGTAAAAAGATGACCACCGGATCCAAGATGGTGGTCTTTCCCTTCGGGTACTTCCAGCGACCGTCGACTACCTTCGTACACGTCGTCTGCTGGTCGGGCACGCATGCGCGGGAACTTGCTACTCTAATCATATATACACCATAACAAATTAATATTTCATACACTATAATAAAATTAATACTCTATGTGCTCGACTCGATCGTAGCGCACCTGGTGGCAAAACTTAGCACATCCTTTCGGAAACATGGCGCCTTCGGAAGGGAAGTCCCAGGTGGGAAAATTCCCTCCCTCAAATTCCCTCGTTATACTATAAAAAATACACTCTTCCCATCTCATACTATATAAAATGCAAAAGATAGTAGCCATTTACATATGTACTATATAAAATGCTTTCGTGTACTTCCGGCGACCGTCGGCTACCTTCGTACACGTCGTCTGCTGGTCTGACGCACACCCAAATGCCACGCTCTGATTACTTATTTAATTTTTATCAACTTTTTAATAAATACACTGTTAATATACGCTCTTAGCTTTGGGTACTCATCCACGGCTTCCTACACTGTTACCTATATCGAATCACAGTTCATCCTCAAGCCCCTACTTAACACTCTAGGCAACCCGCAATACACGTTTTTAATTAATTATTTATTCAAAAATGAAGGGACAATTCTTTATATTTAATCTGTTTATAATTTGTAATACACTGTTATCCTATCCATTTTAAATAATTTCTTATTTTATATTAAATACTCTGTTAACATGCGCTCTTACCTTCAACTACCATCTACTTCTGGTTAACTTCGTATTAACCTGGCATCCTCTAAACCTAACACGCTAGCTTAACGCTCTTACCCATACCTAACCGAACTATTCAACCTAAATTACTTTGCTCGCTGCCACCGACAGTACATTCAGTTCTCGCACAACACAGGAACTGACCTCAATATTTTTTGCTATTTTAATTGGCACCAGATGGACTGCATATCAACCACATGTTAACCCTAGAGGTCAAGTTTAGTGATATCAATGCATTTCCTCACAGATAGTCGTAGAATCCGACCATATCTGGTCTTTTATTAAACAAAACGAAAGAATTATTGGTATTATAGTCCCGTACTTTTAAAAAAAGAGAGCAATAATAATTTATTTACACACTACGTTTTATTCAGTAAAATCAATCGATATTCTTGTTATTACCAATTATCATACGTAATACATAGAACCTTTTACAATAATTTGTGCTTTATATTTAAATTATTACGAGTAAACTTAATTTTAACAAAGTTTTATCAATTTGTTTTGTTGTAAATTCCATAATTTATAAAAATGCTAACACATTACATGTGTAATAATGAGAGATCGTACATCAAATTATACCGTATTTTCTAAAGTTTTTATAGTTTACGTAGGATTTTAAACAATATGTATAGCATTTATAACCGAATTATTGTATGTTAACCAACCTAAACTTACAAATAACAATTATTATATCCACAAACACATGATAAATGAAGTGTAATAACCTCAAACACAAGATAATTCCTCACACTTTATATACACCATAGCAATACACTATTTACTGTATTTGAGACGTTAATCGTAGAGGT
Source organism: Stictocephala bisonia (assembly GCA_035578905.1). Lineage (NCBI taxonomy): Eukaryota > Metazoa > Arthropoda > Insecta > Hemiptera > Membracidae > Stictocephala > Stictocephala bisonia. The sequence goes on along the minus strand of JAQJVL010000128.1, from coordinate 743,200 downwards.
ATGGGTCTTGAATGAGTGTAGTCTTTGTTACTAACTAAGGCTGCTGGACCCTTTGATATATCATCTATTAAAACACAATATTAAGGAAAACTATGACATGGAACCCAAACCACATAGTATTGATTTTATTTCAAACAAACTGTCAGTTTAAAAAACATTCTAACAGAAGAGTAAATTCCATCCAAAAGTAAGAAAAAATCAAAGATACATACAAATTTCGGAAAAAGAGTCATTTTACACAAAAATGTGTTGAAACATTGTTCAAATCAAGGAAGAACTACCAACATAGTACTCTCCAAACCCCTTAAAGTTGAGTTAAAATGCATATAAATAGGGATATTTGTGTACAAAATATGTTATAATTCCCTAATAAAAAACCCTTTAAAATACTCTTATAGAAACCTTTATAAACTTAATTTGAGCTCAAAACAACGTACAAAACTGATGTAACACTTGTAAATTAATTGTTTAACCTACATAGCTATTTAGTTGACTCCAAACATTTGACAAAGTGTAAGTACCCAATATGAATAAATTCTCTATAATGTTCACATTTTAAGCTTGATTTTAACAAAACCTGGTGCTATTGATTCTTTGCACATTAAATAAATAAACAAATAGTTAGTTGAAACGTCTCTGTTGTAGAAACCGTGGTATTAACAGTAAGAAAGTTTGGTTTCTTTTGACTATAATATACTCGATTAGAAAATGTATATACACCACTCCTAAAGACCCAAACACATGGAGAACCTACTTACTGAACACACTGCACCCTTGACAGATCACCTACATAAAATAATAAATGTACGTACATACATACATACATACATATCCATTATATAAAACCTTTGTTTGTCCACCCACATACTAATCAAACAAGACTCATGTAAATTCGCCTTATAAAGTAACAATAAAGTAGTTTTCATTTAATTTCCATCCATAAGCACATGTACAAACTACCTACCAAACACTAATATCCTTCTATCCAGTAGTAAGACTCATGATTTACCCTACACACAGGCATCTTTACAGACCACATACCATACCGACACATAATACATTTGACAGACACTACCTACTTAACATAAAAGACTTACCATACCCTCTACATAGAAGACGTTTGATTATCCACCCGCCTACTCAAAACACAACACCTCTGATAGATAATCCACCTAACCACTACATAAAACCTATGATTGACACTCAACATTCATGGATGACCACCTACCATACATACGTACACCATAAAACCATGACTTAACAGTCCACACGCCTACTCAAAACACAACACCTCTGATAGATAATCCACCTAACCACTACATAAAACCTATGATTGACACTCAACATTCATGGATGACCACCTACCAAACATACATACACCATAAAACCATGACTTAACAGTCCACCCGCCTACTCAAAACACAACACCTCTGATAGATAATCCACCTAACCACTACATAAAACCTACGATTTACACTCAACATTCATGGATGACCACCTACCATACATACGTACACCATTAAACCATGACTTAACAGTCCACACACCTACTCAAAACACAACATCTCTGATAGATAATCCACCAAACCACTACATAAAACCTATGATTGACACTCAACATTCATGGATGACCACCTACCATACATACGTACACCATAAAACCATGACTTAACAGTCCACACGCCTACTCAAAACACAACACCTCTGATAGATAATCCACCTAACCACTACATAAAACCTATGATTGACACTCAACATTCATGGATGACCACCTACCATACATACGTACACCATAAAACCATGACTTAACAGTCCACACGCCTACTCAAAACACAACACCTCTGATAGATAATCCACCTAACCACTACATAAAACCTATGATTAACACTCAACATTCATGGATGACCACCTACCATACATACGTACAACATTAAACTATGACTTAACAGTCCACCCGCCTACTCAAAACACAACACCTCTGATAGATAATCCACCTAACCACTACATAAAACCTATGATTGACACTCAACATTCATGGATGACCACCTACCATACATACGTACACCATTAAACCATGACTTAACAGTCCACACGCCTACTCAAAACACAACACCTCTGATAGATAATCGACCTAACCACTACATAAAACCTATGATTGACACTCAACATTCATGGATGACCACCTACCATACATACGTACACCATAAAACCATGACTTAACAGTCCACACGCCTACTCAAAACACAACACCTCTGATAGATAATCCACCTAACCACTACATAAAACCTATGATTGACACTCAACATTCATGGATGACCACCTACCATACGTACATACACCATAAAACCATGACTTAACAGTCCACACGCCTACTCAAAACACAACACCTCTGATAGATAATCCACCTAACCACTACATAAAACCTATGATTGACACTCAACATTCATGGATGACCACCTATCATACATACATACACCATAAAACCATGACTTAACAGTCCACCCGCCTACCTCTGCACACACAATTCCTTAGGACACACCCTCCTCCCACCACTCATCCTACAGACAAATCTCCATGAGAACTACCCATCCACCATAAAAATACTATTGCTTCATATAATCATGTTTCAAAATAACATTATTACACTGTAAGATAGGTTTAATATAGCTAAAGACCTAAAGTGTTTCCTAAAATTCTGTTTTCTCTAGAAATATGAGAGTCGTTGGTCGAAAACATCCAAAGTAAACATAGAAAATAAGAATCAGCTAGTAGTTTCATAGAAATTCTGCTATACAACTAAAAAAATATGAGAAAAAATTAGGTTTAAAAACAATGAACACAGAAAAAATTAGGTTTAAAAACAATGAACACAGAAAAAATTAGGTTTAAAAACAATGAGAACAGAAAAAATTAGTTAGGTTAAAAAAATGAACACAGAAAAAGTTAGGTTTAAAAAAATGAACATAGAAAAAGTTAGGTTAGCAAACATCAGAAAAGTTCAGTTAAAATTAACAAAACTCATAAAATGGGACATTTTATGACTTTTGTTAATTTTAACAACTTTTCGGAAAAGTAAGGATAGCAATCAACCTTTCGGTTGTTTGCTAGACTTACTTTTCTGATGTTTGCTAACCTAACTTTTTCTATGTTCATTTTTTAAACCTAACTTTTTCTGTGTTCATTTTCTTAACCTAACTAATTTTTTCTGTTCTCATTGTTTTTAAACCTAATTTTTTCTGTGTTCATTGTTTTTAAACCTAATTTTTTCTGTGTTCATTGTTTTTAAACCTAATTTTTCCTCATATTTTTTTAGTTGCATAGCAGAATTTCTATGAAACTACTAGCTGATTCTTATTTTCTATGTTTAGTTTGGATGTTTTCGACCAACGACTCTCATATTTCTAGAGAAAACAGAATTTTAGGAAACACTTTAGGTCTTTAGCTATATTAAACCTATCTTACAGTGTAATAATGTTATTTTGAAACATGATTATATGAAGCAATAGTGTTTTTATGGTGGATGGGTAGTTCTCATGGAGATTTGTCTGTAGGATGAGTGGTGGGAGGAGGGTGTGTCCTAAGGAATTGTGTGTGCAGAGGTAGGCGGGTGGACTGTTAAGTCATGGTTTTATGGTGTATGTATGTATGATAGGTGGTCATCCATGAATGTTGAGTGTCAATCATAGGTTTTATGTAGTGGTTAGGTGGATTATCTATCAGAGGTGTTGTGTTTTGAGTAGGCGTGTGGACTGTTAAGTCATGGTTTTATGGTGTATGTACGTATGGTAGGTGGTCATCCATGAATGTTGAGTGTCAATCATAGGTTTTATGTAGTGGTTAGGTGGATTATCTATCAGAGGTGTTGTGTTTTGAGTAGGTGTGTGGACTGTTAAGTCATGGTTTAATGGTGTACGTATGTATGGAAGGTGGTCATCCATGAATGTTGAGTGTCAATCATAGGTTTTATGTAGTGGTTAGGTGGATTATCTATCAGAGGTGTTGTGTTTTGAGTAGGCGGGTGGACTGTTAAGTCATGGTTTAATGTTGTACGTATGTATGGTAGGTGGTCATCCATGAATGTTGAGTGTCAATCATAGGTTTTATGTAGTGGTTAGGTGGATTATCTATCAGAGGTGTTGTGTTTTGAGTAGGCGTGTGGACTGTTAAGTTATGGTTTTATGGTGTACGTATGTATGGTAGTTGGTCATTCATGAATGTTGAGTGTCAATCATAGGTTTTATGTAGTGGTTAGGTGGATTATCTATCAGAGGTGTTGTGTTTTGAGTAGGCGTGTGGACTGTTAAGTCATGGTTTTATGGTGTACGTATGTATGGTAGGTGGTCATCCATGAATGTTGAGTGTCAATCATAGGTTTTATGTAGTGGTTAGGTGGATTATCTATCAGAGGTGTTGTGTTTTGAGTGGGCATGTGGACTGTTAAATCATGGTTTAATGGTGTACGTATGTATGGTAGGTGGTCATCCATGAATGTTGAGTGTCAATCATAGGTTTTATGTAGTGGTTAGGTGGATTATCTATCAGAGGTGTTGTGTTTTAAGTAGGTGTGTGGACTGTTAAGTCATGGTTTTATGGTGTACGTATGTATGGTAGGTGGTCATCCATGAATGTTGAGTGTCAATCATAGGTTTTATGTAGTGGTTAGGTGGATTATCTATCAGAGGTGTTGTGTTTTGAGTAGGTGTGTGGACTGTTAAGTCATGGTTTAATGGTGTACGTTTGTATGGTAGGTGGTCATCCATGAATGTTGAGTGTCAATCATAGGTTTTATGTAGTGGTTAGGTGGATTATCTATCAGAGGTGTTGTGTTTCCAGTGGGTGGGTGGACTGTTAAGTCATGGTTTTATGGTGTATGTATGTATGGTAGGTGGTCATCCATGAATGTTGAGTGTCAATCATAGGTTTTATGTAGTGGTTAGGTGGATTATCTATCAGAGGTGTTGTGTTTTGAGTAGGCGGGTGGATAATCAAACGTCTTCTATGTAGAGGGTATGGTAAGTCTTTTATGTTAAGTATGTAGAGTCTGTCAAATGTATTATGTGTCGGTATGGTATGTGGTCTGTAAAGATGCCTGTGTGTAGGGTAAATCATGAGTCTTAATACTGGATAGAAGGGTATTAGTGTTTGGTAGGTAGTTTGTACATGTGCTTATGGATGGAAATTAAATGAAAACTACTTTATTGTTACTTTATAAGGCGAATTTACATGAGTCTTGTTTGATTAGTATGTGGGTGGACAAACAAAGGTTTTATATAATGGATATGTATGTATGTATGTATGTACGTACATTTATTATTTTATGTAGGTGATCTGTCAAGGGTGCAGTGTGTTCAGTAAGTAGGTTCTCCATGTGTTTGGGTCTTTGGGAGTGGTGTATATGCATTTTCTGATCGAGTATATTATAGTCAAAAGAAACCAAACTTTCTTACTGTTAATACCACGGTTTCTACAACAGAGACGTTTCAACTAACTATTTGTTTATTTATTTAATGTGCAAAGAATCAATAGCACCAGGTTTTGTTAAAATCAAGCTTAAAATGTGAACATTATAGAGAATTTATTCATATTGGGTACTTACACTTTGTTAAATGTTTGGAGTCAACTAAATAGCTGTGTAGGTTAAACAATTAATTTACAAGTGTTACATCAGTTTTGTACGTTGTTTTGAGCTCAAATTAAGTTTATAAAGGTTTCTATAAGAATATTTTAAAGGGTTTTTTAATGTTTAGGGTGAATATCATTGTTATGACACTGCATTTTAATGCTTTTAGGGAATTATAACATATTTTGTACACAAATATCCCTATTTATATGCATTTTAACTCAACTTTAAGGGGTTTGGAGAGTACTATGTTGGTAGTTCTTCCTTGATTTGAACAATGTTTCAACACATTTTTGTGTAAAATGACTCTTTTTCCGAAATTTGTATGTATCTTTGATTTTTTCTTACTTTTGGATGGAATTTACTCTTCTGTTAGAATGTTTTTTAAACTGACAGTTTGTTTGAAATAAAATCAATACTATGTGGTTTGGGTTCCATGTCATAGTTTTCCTTAATATTGTGTTTTAATAGATGATATATCAAAGGGTCCAGCAGCCTTAGTTAGTAACAAAGACTACACTCATTCAAGACCCATACCTCTACGATTAACGTCTCAAATACAGTAAATAGTGTATTGCTATGGTGTATATAAAGTGTGAGGAATTATCTTGTGTTTGAGGTTATTACACTTCATTTATCATGTGTTTGTGGATATAATAATTGTTATTTGTAAGTTTAGGTTGGTTAACATACAATAATTCGGTTATAAATGCTATACATATTGTTTAAAATCCTACGTAAACTATAAAAACTTTAGAAAATACGGTATAATTTGATGTACGATCTCTCATTATTACACATGTAATGTGTTAGCATTTTTATAAATTATGGAATTTACAACAAAACAAATTGATAAAACTTTGTTAAAATTAAGTTTACTCGTAATAATTTAAATATAAAGCACAAATTATTGTAAAAGGTTCTATGTATTACGTATGATAATTGGTAATAACAAGAATATCGATTGATTTTACTGAATAAAACGTAGTGTGTAAATAAATTATTATTGCTCTCTTTTTTTAAAAGTACGGGACTATAATACCAATAATTCTTTCGTTTTGTTTAATAAAAGACCAGATATGGTCGGATTCTACGACTATCTGTGAGGAAATGCATTGATATCACTAAACTTGACCTCTAGGGTTAACATGTGGTTGATATGCAGTCCGTCTGGTGCCAATTAAAATAGCAAAAAATATTGAGGTCAGTTCCTGTGTTGTGCGAGAACTGAATGTACTGTCGGTGGCAGCGAGCAAAGTAATTTAGGTTGAATAGTTCGGTTAGGTATGGGTAAGAGCGTTAAGCTAGCGTGTTAGGTTTAGAGGATGCCAGGTTAATACGAAGTTAACCAGAAGTAGATGGTAGTTGAAGGTAAGAGCGCATGTTAACAGAGTATTTAATATAAAATAAGACATTATTTAAAATGGATAGGATAACAGTGTATTACAAATTATAAACAGATTAAATATAAAGAATTGTCCCTTCATTTTTGAATAAATAATTAATTAAAAACGTGTATTGCGGGTTGCCTAGAGTGTTAAGTAGGGGCTTGAGGATGAACTGTGATTCGATATAGGTAACAGTGTAGGAAGCCGTGGATGAGTACCCAAAGCTAAGAGCGTATATTAACAGTGTATTTATTAAAAAGTTGATAAAAATTAAATAAGTAATCAGAGCGTGGAATTTGGGTGTGCGTCAGACCAGCAGACGACGTGTACGAAGGTAGCCGACGGTCGCCGGAAGTACACGAAAGCATTTTATATAGTACATATGTAAATGGCTACTATCTTTTGCATTTTATATAGTATGAGATGGGAAGAGTGTATTTTTTATAGTATAACGAGGGAATTTGAGGGAGGGAATTTTCCGACCTGGGACTTCCCTTCCGAAGGCGCCATGTTTCCGAAAGGATGTGCTAAGTTTTGCCACCAGGTGCGCTACGATCGAGTCGAGCACATAGAGTATTAATTTTATTATAGTGTATGGAATATTTAATTTGTTATAGCGTATATATGAGTAGAGTAGCAAGTTCCCGCGCATGCGCGCTTTGTTATGGTGTATATTGCCACAGAGTAGCAAGTCCATGCGCATGCGTCACCCGCGCACAGCTGATGCCACCAGGTCCGCTCCGATTGACGTTGCCGCTAGGGGCGCTGCGATCGGGTTGAGCACATAGAGTAGAGTAACAAGGTGCGCATGCGTGCCCGACCAGCAGACGACGTTTACGAAGGTAGCCGACGGTAATAATCGAAGTTTAAAAGTGTATTTATTATAGTACATATATGACAGACCACCATCTTTTTACATTTTATATAGTATAACGGGGAAAAGGTTAGGAGTGTATTTTATATAGTATAACAAGGGAAAGACGCCATATTGGACAAAAAAAGTGAATTTTATATAGTATAACATGGAAAAAGACGCCATATTGGACAAAAAAGTGAATTTTATATAGTATAACAAGGAAAAAGATGCCATATTGGACGAAAAAAAAAATTCATTTTATATAGTATAAGAGTGTACATTTTATATAGTGTATCTTATATAGTATAACAAGGTTAACAGTGCATTTTATATAGTATAACACGGAAAAAGTTAGGTTAACAGTGAATTTCATATAGTATGATGTGGGAATTTGGAGGGAAATTTGGGAATTTGAGGGAAATTTGAGGTTAGGAAAAGTGAGGTTAGGAAATTTGGCGGGAAATGGAAATTTGAGGTTAGGAAAAGTGAGGTTAGAAAATTTGGCGGGAAATGGGCGCCGCCATCTTGGATGACGTCATCAATCAGAGCTCGGGGTGGTCACGTGACCCGAAGATACCCGAACGTGGTCGCCATCTTGGAAAATCGACCCGAAGATACCCGAAAGTGAGTCTATTTCGCCCACCAATACACTACTAAGCACTTTTTGAAAAAAGTATGTGTACACACATTTAAAGATACTGATGAAAATAGAAATGTATAAGAAAACTTTAGAGCAAAGATAAACGTTATTTATTAAAGTACTCTTTAACCATGCATCTTTACGATTGAATATTGTGCAATGCTTTTAATTATATACGTACATAAATAGTTTTTATTTAATTAGCACTAAAATAAGTTTTTTATATTTATGATCATTTTCTTCATTTATTGACTGATATTGTTTACTATGGATACCAATTAAAACTTTCAAATTGCATATCATTTTACTAAAAAGAAAAATAACAGCAAAGGTGTCGTCAAGATTAAATCTACACACATCAGATGAACAGCTCTTGTCAGGTTATTTTTGTCACTCCATGAATTAGGTGAAGATATTTCCTGGGGGAAATCTTTACTTCCGAATGTAAGTAGAAAATTCAACGTTAAATCCATCATCCCCTTGAAAAAAAAAAAAAAAAAAAAATATGTTGAAATGTATCAAGATAGACATAATTTTTACTTTGTGTCACAATTAGCTTGCAAATATGTTCTTGTTTTTAGTAAAGTCTATTTGATATTTCAACTTACGCTTTGTTTAAAATTAACTGTACATTGTCTTATGAATATTGAATATTATCTTACAGGGACGTATTTTTATTAGTATTGTAGCCCTATTAAAGCTGCTATTTATTTTTGATATGTTGAACAACTTAAATGAGAGATTAAAATAAAAATATCTTCAATGATAAACATTTTCCTTTATTTATCTTCTTATAAATAACTTCAACAAATAAAAATTGGATTCTTCTTAAAATAATGATAAAAACGAAAATAAAAATCTCTTCTTTTATTGACTCAATGGAACATAAATAAATTAAAACAACTCTTCCAAAATAATAAATTAAATATCTTCAGACCAGAACCTTTTTTATTTATTTGACTTTTTTAATAAATTTCTTTAAACTTTTAAATAAAAATTCAAAATTGTAATAAATTTTCTAAATTCTTTAAAATTGTATAAATTGCCTTAAAATTTAAAATTGTTTAAAATTGTAAATTATTTAAATTGCCTCCGGGAGATCTGGAACCAAAAGAAATAACCAGCTTTTAGTGACTTGAAATATTTTTCATTTTACTTACAAAGTTTTAAACAGAAATCAAAACACTCTAAAAATTTGTCACTAGAAGAGTGATTGGATCTTTTCCGTTATACGTCTACCGTATAACGGAAAAGATTTAAATATATTGAATAATACATTTTAACCATTGTTTGGTATAAATAACGGAACACGGTATTCAATTTATTGATTTAAAACATGTTTTCCTCATTTTCAACCTTTAGAATCCCAATACATCGAGGCCGCCCGGCCCATATACATCGCGCCGCGGCAGTTATGGTTAGGTTAGGTTATTATATTGTAGAATGAACCTGTAATTTGTAAAAACATTCTACAATAGGCTATGCTAACCTAACCATAACTGCCGCGGCGCGATGTATATGGAAATATTTTGGGATTGCTGACACATAACGGAAAAGATCCGACATTAAATAGTGGTATACGTATAACGGAAAAGATCCGAGTCACTTCAAACCAGAAACAAGTTTAACCGCGCATGGTTGGTGGATCCTACCCTATCTACTAAAACCCTACTGAAAATCTCAAACTAAATAAAACTTGTAAAAATTACTTACGTAGCTGTCCTGGAGGTTTCAAATCCAAAAGGGACCACAACAAAGCTCGACCGGCATTCAATCACTCACTCACACGTGAACTAAGAAAAATTGCCACTACGGTAAAAGGAACACCAAAACGGTAAAGTCGCCGTGAACTCGAAAGAGGATCGCACGTGGTCACACTCAGGAAGATATCGCAGAGCTCACGGAAGGGCAGCAAGCTTCGACCCACGGACTTACCCCCTCTTAACTCTAGAAGCTAAACCAACCAATTAGAACCCTCTAAACCAGGACATCTGAACAGGTAAGGCTCACCAAACACGTTGCCTTCAGAAAACATGTCGCATGAAATTGACAGGAAATTAACAGCCGTGAAAATACTGGTTATTTAACTATTTTAAATGGGAAAAAACTACTTTTTTATTTGAAAGGGGAAGATTCTGAATTTTTCACCAAACTTGGAGAATTTATATCGAAAACTTTTGGAAAACAAACCAAACTCCTAAACCTCTCAGTTCTTACAATATTTAACATTTTCTAAATACAATTTTCTAATTTAATTATAATGAACCAATTAACAATTGTTACAGTATACTATGAATAGATGATATTCCTTTTATAATTATAAAAAGTAACATGTGATCCCTTAATTAGATACAAGCATATGTATTTCATTCAGTACTTATAATGATATCTCTTTTTTAGAATAAATCAAATCAACTTAAACATTATTTCAATATTTTCTTGCTGTTTCAAACGGAATCTTTTCCGTGCCGTGTTTATTTACATATTCTTTATTAAGAGAGGTATATAATGGCATAGTAACAAGGCAACACGTGGTGTTAGCAATTTTTCTCTTGTTATATTGGGATTGTCATTATTTGACAAACTATAGGTTACACTTATAATTTAGGATGAATTAAAATATCCTGAATTATACAAATAAGAGACAGTAAGAAAATATGTAAAATGAAATCTTTACATATCGTACAATTAGTTTTTATGAAGTATTATATAATATAATAACGGAAATAGAAACTGAACAAAACTAAAGGTTGAAGGTTTAGAGCGTGTGGTGAATGTGGAGGAGTTTTCATATAGAAATCAATGTCATTATTTAAAGGAAACATGCTGATAAAATCAAAGATTGCTTCAAGTTACCCAATCTGAGCCAGTCCATGTTTTTCGAGGTCAATATGGTAATGCAATTAGGATATCACAATTGTTGCATACAAAATAACAATATTTCTTTTTTTTTTAGAGTGTCCAGAGAGTAACCAATATTTAAAATTTAATTGCAATTATATTAACTCCACAACAATACATTTTGAATCATGCACAACGCATGATATTTCCTATTGGATTAATAAGTACTTCAATTGTTTTTCAGCTACAATTAGGCCATATAGATTACGAACTTCGTGTTATATTTAGCACTTATAGAGGTTTTAGCAGTGGAGGGGCTATGTTCCACCACTCCTCCACCTTAAATCACGGTTATGACTAACTTCTTCCTTAAAGCTCCGGTTTAAGTTTTACTTCCACAACAGTATTTCGTTGTCAGAATGTTTTTGATAAGCCTTACTAGATTATTATTTTTATTATTTATTTATACAATATTATTTATTGTTTTTAATATTACTCATTGTTTTATGTTGTCTATTAGTTGTTATTTACAGCATATTTGTATTTAATTAATCAGTTTAAGTTTGATTCGTTATTGTTGATGAAACCAACCAATGGTTACTGCTGCTAATAACGTAGTGGGTGGGGCTTTGTAATGTACTGGCAGCTCGCGGCATGCTATCTACCTAGTTTCCATGATACAATAGGGGGAGATAAGTTATCTAACTCACTTCCACCACTCGTTAAATAAATATCTCTATTCAGTGCTATCAGTAGGTTAACATTTAATCAGCTTATATGTAAGGACAATTATGTTCGTGAGACGAGTCATGTTTGCTATTGCACCTTATAAATATTGTGTTAGAAGACACAGGAAGCTATCTAACCAAAGTTCATTTATACGTTACATGTAACTGTAATTTTAAAAAATAAACAGTAACAGATCACATTTCCTGTTCATTATTCTAATTCTTTCAAAATTGCGTAAACGTTGCTTTCAAGGGCCCGTCTAATTTGGCAAAGACGAATATTTGTCGCCAAAACAGACTTTTTTGTGAAAATAATGGCAATAAACTTCATAAAATTACTTTGAACGATTATTTTCTAAGAGAGCGTCAACTATTGTATTATTTTATGATTTTTACAAATTTTTATATTGTCTTTGTTAGACACATAAACTGCTTTATATATTGGTGGCGACCAGCTGTCGCGTGCGAAGTACCGCTTAGCCATTGTGGCATTGTGTGATGTCAACAATTGGTAGGTTTGTTTGTTTGGTTTATTCTTATGTAGAAAGTAAGACTTCAAATGTATTATTTTATTTTGTTTTAATTTTAGCTACCATTCTTACATAACTATTTATTTTGTCACATCATGTTGATTTATTAGAATGGATTGTAAATCTTAACAGATTTGCACATTTTAACAGAAAAATAACACTGCGCACTTTTTCAGTTTAGGTTAAATACATAAGAAAACTATATGTAATTGTTATCTATACATATAAAAGGCAAATACCACCGACTCACACACTCATCGCTGTAACTAAAAAATTACTAAGCCTATGAGGCTGAAATTTTTTAGAGTTAAAGGTCATAAGTTGTAGATATGCAGAAGAAGGGATTTTGAAAAATCCCTAGTAAATCGAAGATTGAAGGCTTTTTTGTGCAAAAAATTTTCAAAGCCAAAAACAGTGTTTATCCAATTGGACTGTAGCGGCAAAATTAACGGTTCTACATCAAAACTAACACCATTTCCTGTACCTGATTTTAGGTGATCTACAAATTTGGCCCTATGACCTTTTGCTCCATCTCACCTCCTTCATCCTTAGGCAGAGCTAGATTTCAATTTGTACGTGTAAATCAAATTGGTTAATTTACGGCCTCTAAGAGTAGACTTACAGATTTTTGTAGACTGTGAAACTTTTTTATCTAAGAGAACAAACTTATTTAAATCAGAATTTTTAAAATTTAATTTCTAAATATATAAAATCCATTTACCACTCATAAATATTTCTCTAAAACTATACGTCTAAATGACTTGATATTTTGTGTATAGGTTTATCTTGGCCCCTAGAGGCTCACTAAGAAAGAATTTACAATCAAAACTCAAAATTGTGACCGGTGAAGCCGGTGGGTACAGGTAGTAATAACTATATATGATTGTACTCAGGATAAAATTGTGAACAAACTATACATTCAGACTTTTGTCACAACATGTACCAGTTAACAGTTACACAACGGCATTTTTTAAAATAAGTTTTAACATTATATACATTTCTGTTACATTTAACCAAACAATTTAATGTATATGGAAACCTAAAACCAATCATATTGTATTATATCACACATATTTGTAAATAAAACTAAATATAAATCTTTACATTTGAACTGTTAGTTATGAAGTGGGATTAGTTATTAAAAACTCCTGCAAATAAGCCAAAAATAGGCTGCTAGAACACAGGTACCATGGCCAACAGTAGAGTCACGTTTATTTAATCGATAGTTTCTGTGAATGGCTGTCATAAATTACTAGCTTTAATAATTATTAGTTTTTGTTAAAATTAAAAAGAAAATAGCATAACAATGTTAATAATGTTATGCTTAATAATTTTCTAAGCATGATATGCTGAAATATTTTTAACGTCTTATCGTATTTACTTATTATAGGGAATAATCCAAAATGCTCACCCACTATCAGTGTAGTTTAAATAATCCAAAATGCTCACCCACTATCAGTGTAGTTTAAATAATCCAAAATGCTCACCCACTATCAGTGTAGTTTAAATAAGTAGTAAACGTATTTTATTTTTAAGTTAGCTTACAACTGAGTGGTTCGTAGTACGTAAGACTATGATCCACTTTTATACTAATATTATTTGTGTATTTAATAATTAATTTTGTTCCGTCATAATTGCATTTCAATTTTTGTAAGACATTCAATTAGTTGTTATCATTAACATTAAATGTTGAATAATGTATTATTTCAAAATCGAAATTAAAAAAAAAACATGCTATGAGTATAATTTAAGTGTACAACTTATGCATTGTAACACACCTAATCATAAGCTTATTTTATTCACATACTAAATATTTCCTGACGGTTGTTATATTTGTATGCGCCTAAGTAAATGCTGCGCTGTAAAACATGCCGACGTTTTCCTTAATTTGTTGTTGGAAAAAATCGTTTATGCATTTTTACATCATTAATAGTTATGATAGATACATGAACGAAATTCAAAGTAAAATGAATTCTCAAAACTCATCATTTAACCTAGGTAATCTATATTTTACCATTAAAGAAATTTACCTAAAAAATACCCTTGTCTGACCTAATACATTAATAATAGGCTTAGATAATTTGGAACAAATTAGAATAGGTTAACTGTAGGAATTTGAAGTGAATTACATTTGAAAGTCAATTTACCTTGGTGCCGATATCAGTATTCAAAAAAGTTTCCAGGTTTATGTTTTATGTATATTTGTAGTTAATTGGAATGAATTACATTGAAATTATAACAGCCTTTTTACATTGACATTTCCAATATATGTATAAAGTAGAATGGAAGATATTGAAATAAACGATAACTATGCTTAGATTACTTATTCAGTAGATAATTCCAAATATTCTTATTTATAAAGTGATTCTTACAGTGCTGACCATTAACCAATATTGCTTATTAATTGTTGCGTTCCACCATTGATTTTACTATATAAATAGATACTCCATCCATATGGGAGAGTTGTGGCGAGGCCCCAAAACTGTTTTGAGGCCCCAAGCTGCGCTGTGCATAGCCCTATTTCCTCTCTCTCTCTCGCACGCTCTTCCGTCTCTCTCTCAATTCCCTGCTCTTAACCCACTCTAGCATTGTCCAGACAGCCGCCCCGCCCTCTCCTTCCTCAGGTCCCACACACAAACAACGTCCTGCTTAGATAATTGTTTACGTTATTCCATATAGCCAACGTTTATCCGGGTTCTCTGTTTTTATATTTGCTTGCATCTCTTTCGAATAATAAAGAATACTGTGTTGATACTATTACAGTAAAACTCAGTGTGACATTCATATTGAGAAAATAAATATTTATAACTGAATAAATTAAAACACCATATTGATTTATATGATTAACACACCGTGTATTTGTAAATAGACACACTTGAATAGACCGCTAACTTATCGGTAATGCTGGCGATAATTACTGCTGATTTAAGTAAACATTTTCATATTATATAGCCCATCTGAAAAATCTTTATTTATTGCATTTTAACCATCGATTAGGTGATTAAATCGACTGTTGTACTCAATCATTCATTTTTTCAAATTCTGTAATTGATTAAAAAATAAATTGTTTTCAAATCCAATCAATGACTCTCCTTTCAATTATGAAATTAA
The DNA here is from genome assembly GCA_035578905.1 of Stictocephala bisonia. Lineage (NCBI taxonomy): Eukaryota > Metazoa > Arthropoda > Insecta > Hemiptera > Membracidae > Stictocephala > Stictocephala bisonia. Next base: position 727,486 of record JAQJVL010000128.1, on the reverse strand, counting down.
TCTGCAAATATTCCAGGAATATATAATAGCCTATAGTGAAATATTAAAAAATGTGACATTATTTATTTCTTTGACAAAATAAATATTGAAATAGGCCTATGATATTTATATAGAATAATACTAGGCAAAATATAAAACCCAAATGAGATTCAAATTGCATGATAGGGTTAGAACAAATCATAACAAAACCACTAATTTACTTCTATACAAGATAAAAATAGCTTTCATCTTATGGCCTGATTCAGACAATCTGTGTATAGGCATTTAATTTAAAATAGCATTATTTTTAATGTTATTATATTCATATGTTTTATTATTACTATCTGTAACATTAACATATTATTTGGTTCCAAGTAATTGCATGATTGTTTGTAAAATATTTCATTGTTTGGTGAATGGTCAGTTTTTATTTTTTTCGGAATCATGAAGAGTTGTGACTATTATTACTTCTTGAGAAAAACAATCTCAATGTCAATTGCAATTGGTTAGGAAATATTATCGCGATAGAATATAACTAGACTACTGATTATTTAGATTAAATTTTCATTATTTTAATTAGGTTGTGAAATTATTGTAAATTTTGTTTATGTCCCCCTTTAAAAAATACCGATTTATAACATTGATTGAATCAGACCATTGTAAAACGTATGTTTAAGGCGAATATAATTAAAGTTAACACATCTGTTTTTCATACTATTATTTTACTAGATGTGAAAGTATGGATAAACTGCAATTTATTTATATTTTCAATTTCTCTGGAAAAGACACTCTGGAATTTCACTGGTAACACTTCACAAGTAGCGTGACCAGCAATAACATAAGAAATAACTAATTTTAAGTAACCACGGTCTAAATAATAACAAAATTAACTATAGCCGCACTCTGTGGTGTTTTTAATTATAACAATTCAAATATGACTTATTTACACAACTGAGAATGAACAGAACAAACAATGCCAAGAACTAACAAAACTATATAAACAAATAACTATTACAAATAAACAATAATATAGTTAAAAAATAATACGTAAATTTGGGTTTTGCGCATATTTTGAACTGTAATAGTATGGTTTCAAATTGAAACAATTATATATATCGTATTATTGATAAGCATACACTTTCAAATTAGATAAATTAATCCTAAGTAGAAGAACAGGGACCTTTTTTTAATAACCAAACACTTCAACTCTAGAACTGTGGGGAGTAATATAGGATATACATGTTTAAAAATTATTGTAATTTTATAGTAACATTTAAATGAAAGGCAAACATACTTATAATAAACATCTGCGGTTAAAATGATGACTAAAAGTCAAACAACTTATATTATTTACACTTATTTAGCAATACATTACATTAATTAAGATATAGTATTACGGTGATAACTTAAATCACTAATGAGAGTTAGAAGAGGGTCCAATAACAAAACATGCGAGCTGTACTTAAAACGTTACAGGAAAAAGAAAGGATATGCGATGATTGTTAGTCTAGTATTGTACACCAAAATAATAAATATTAATAAAAATATTTCCATTTTATTGGTTTTTTATTTTTTTTTATCAAACTTAAGCCCAAAATCAATTTATATATTGTCACACTTTAGTTGTTAAAGAAAAATGAAATCCTGATTTTGTCATCTTGGAAACAAGTTCAGCTGATATAGATAATTATTATATTTTACCCATAACCAAGAAAATATAAGCACAGAATATGTTTGGTGCTATTCGGAATCAGACCAGTGAAAATTCAAGTTATTTTTGGCGGATTGTGATATTTACGGAAATATTTCTATAGCACACCTTGAGGTCTAAGTTGCATTTTTGGGCGGCCAAGACTGGACAGACTACCTGAGATCGGTATTGCGTGCAACTCGAGTACTGGTTTGGGGCCTTCTTGGGACATCGCAATTAACGCAGGTAGGATTGCGCGCAACTCGTTAACGGTCAGAGAGTGAGGTAGGCCTATTACACGATTTTCGGCAACGCGACTGAAGAACTGAATTGTGTGCAAGCATGTTTTTTTCTTTTTCATTTTATGACTCCGCCACTATTTATGAAATCATCAATACAGCAAATATTTTCTCTTTATCTCCATCTCTTTATATCAAATAAAAAGAAAAAGTGCCAATCCTGGTATAGACTAAAATAGGTTTACTTTACCTTCCGTCAAACAGTTCACAGCGTGTGATGGTGATAACTAAATGTTTCGCCGTGAATACGGTTGGCATCTTCAGGTTAAAGAAAACAAATAAGTCCAAGTGGGACGCGTCACAAATTAATTAAAACTTAACAAACACACTTCACACACGAGGAAAACAACGAATATTAAAACTTTCGGTAGGCCTACCACACACATTTCACTGTCCACGGCGTGACCCGGAAGCAGATTTTAATATTGCGGTATTTATGACAAATAGTTCAATTTACTTTTAAACAAAAAGGAATATTCATTTATAGTTAAAAATACAACATTAATTATACAATGCAATATTGACAAGAAGCTTTAATTACTTGATAAAAAATGAATAATGATTTCAATAATATAAAGGGTTAATTCTAGTATTAAATGTGAACTATATGACAGATGATAAGTTAATGAATAATTAAAATGTTATAAATTTTTTCTGATACTTCTAATAACGTATCCTCAGATGACTTTCCTTTGATAAAACCGAATTGACGTTGATTAAGAAAATTTAACTTAGATAAATAACTATGGAGTCTTTTAATCATTGTTTTTTTCAAAAACCTTAGAGAATACAGATAACAAGCTGATAGGTATAATGTTATCTAGTTTATAGAGTTATTGTCCTTCAAAATAGGTACCACTGAACTTAACTTCAGGCTCTCAGGAAAAATGCCTTTGATAAAACTACTGTTTATTAAGTGAACTAAAACTGGTGCAATCTCATCAATTATATTTTTCAGTAAATGTACATTAATTTGGTCAGAGCCAGTTAATTTTTTATTTTTTAAAAGCTTAACAATACTCTTAATTTCATTTAAATCTGTTGGAGTTATAAGGAATGAATGTTGATAGTAACTTAAATACGTAAAGGTGGAAGGGTATTGGAATGTACAACGTCTGGACGGCTAGACTGGATTGTGATAAGGTGATTGTTTATCTTATCAATGACGGAAGGCTCACGCATAACTTCGCCGTTTGGCAATTCAATTAGCTCAACTATTTTCTTTGAAAACCCACTTGTCAAGTTATTTATTACCTTCCACTGCTCAGATACATCACCTTTACAGTTTTCTAATAATGTTCAATAATAATTTTTTTTTTGTAAAATTGAGCACACTATTTAATTCATTAGTACATTTTGCAAAATAATTTTGAAAAACTGTCATATGGTCTTTTCGTAGAAATTTTATATAATTTTTTAAGTCTCTCAAATTTATATAAAATGTTTGGTGCTATCCAGGAACTTAACAATTTAGCCTTTAACAATTTAGAACTACCACCATTTTTCTTGCTACTTCTAAATATACAATTACTTAAAATATCAATAAACTTATACAAACAGTATTTACATCATTTTAGGTAATGTATAATGTTTTAACTAAACATCTGTAACACACTGTTATTTACATTGACAAAATAACAAAAAAAGTCTCCTAACATTTTTCATATTCACAAACCCCTAGGGGCCTAAAGCCTAAATAAAAGATCGCGATTCCTTTCCGTGTAAGACAAACCACAGCAAGGAATAATATCCCACTTTGACCCACTATCAAGGCCAATCGGCGACAGTACAGGTGGAGTGGCGACAGTAGACAAGTACTTCCGATTGAGCGTCTCGATAGACAGAGAGAGAGAGAATGGGAGAATGAGAGGGAGTGATTAGTTCCTTTACTGCTCACAGGTTGTGCAACCGAACAGTCGAAACTGGAGGCAATTTTGACCTCTTTAACTTGATTGACGACAGGTTGCAGCACGGTCGCTCCCATTTTCCGTGCCCCAATATTTAACATTGGATGGAACTATCTTCTATGTATAGTAAAATCAATGGTTCCACGCAATCTATGCTTTTATGGTACTGCGTGGTTCTAATTGTATGCTGTATAGTAGTGTGTACGATTAGGAATTTTTAACAATTTCATTTTTAAATTCTATATTTCAATTTTTTTTAACATATAAATACATCAAAACATATGTTTGAAATAATTATCTATGTGGAAACTAAAGTTTATATATATATATATATATATATATATATATTTATTTATTTATATATATATATATATATTTTAACAGTTTGTTTGTGTTATCAAGATCAATTTTATGGAAACTATTATCTATACATCAGCTATCTTAAGTGGATTCAGGGTATCTGCTTATATTTTTATATGGTTTATCTAGACTTAATCCGAAGGGTATTTGATTTGTCAATTCACTTGTAGAATTCTCAATTAATGAACAATCTGTTTGGCTCATCAAGAGCCAGGTGTTGGTGATGGTTATATAGATGTAAATAGACACAGATTTCTGTTTATACTTTTAGATGGTTTATCTAAACATAACCAGAAGGGTATTTGATTTGTCAATTCATTTGTGGATTTCTCAATTATTGAATAGTCTGTTTTGGTCATCAACATCCAGGTGTTTGTGATGGTTATATAAACAAAAAATAGACAGGTGTCAGTTTATACTTTTAGATGGTTTATCTAAACATAACCAGAAGGGTATTTGATTTGTCAGTTTACTTTTGGCGTTCTCTTTATGAATGAAACATAATTAATGTCTAAGTTTATGACGGTAATCCTTGGTTTTCTTACACTTTTATAAGCAGTCGTCGGAAGACTTTACGTGTAACATTTAAATATAAACAGTATTTTATAACTGTGTATTTTACTTGACTTAATCTTTAAAAGAATACATATTCTACCTATCTATCCTAAAATTTAACCTCTACGTACAATGTAATCAATTTAAACGTGAAGTGTTTTATGGCTTTATAAATTTGTTGGCCGTACATTAGTGTTCTTTTAATATAAATTGGAAGTAAACACAAATCATCGAAAATAAGACACTCATTAAAATGGTTAAATTTGTTCTGTGTGCTCCTATAAAGTTGTTTCTAAACAATGTAATCAAACGTGACTCCATGGGTTATTGCATCTTGGCACTTGCGATATTCAGACTGACGAGTAATTCAACTAATTTTTTTTAACTGCGACAGACATTATCCTCACACTCATCAGATTTAGGTGTGATTTTTTATGTAAAGTTAAAGTGGAACTCAGAAATAAAACTTCTTCATAATAAACTGAAATTATCAATCAGAAAATTCAATTTTCTTATACAATTTTTTTTTACATCACACTGATGAGGGCGCTGTATTGTGGCTTGATTCAGTCGATACTGCAGTATGGCACGGTTTGTTGGGGAGGTGCATACAGATATCTGATTTACAGAGTACGACTTATACTAAATCACTTTTTACTAATCAATTTAAACAAAACAAAATTAGAAAGTTGTTTGTCCTTGTTCTATCTCCATAAATTATTACATAAATTTTGTTTTCCTCTTAGATACTATTTCATATTATTGTCATCTATATTTTTCCCGAGTGTGGTATTACTATAGCAAATTTCAATATTTTTGTGTGAGAACGGGATTGTTTAAACTGTGATTGGTTCCAGTATATTCCCTGACAACCACTTTCAATTCTAAATGTTTACTACACATTATGTTGGTATTTTCTAGCTAAGTACAAACAACTACAATAAAATTCAGCTAAGTCAAATGTCCCAGTTGAAGGCTAAGTGTCACCATCTCCAGGTACCACCATCTCTACTAATATATGTTTAGGAATTGTTTGTAAATATAATGAATTCATGTACATAGTTTCTTTAACAAACTTAAACTAAAAAATAATATAGATATAAAAGTCAAACCTTATATACGTTATATATATATCGATGACCTTGGGAAGTAAACCGTCCTCTTCTCCTAATACATGTAACGTGTCCGTCCTCCCCTCCATGTAACCTCTCCGTCCTCCCCTCCATGTAACGTGTCCGTCCTCCCCTCCATGTAACGTGTCCGTCCTCCCCTCCATGTAACGTATCCGTCCTCCCCTCCTAATACATGTAACGTGTCCGTCCTCCCCTCCATGTAACCTCTCCGTCCTCCCCTCCATGTAACGTGTCCGTCCTCCCCTCCTAATACATGTAACGTGTCCGTCCTCCCCTCCATGTAACGTATCCGTCCTCCCCTCCTAATACATGTAACGTGTCCGTCCTCCCCTCCATGTAACCTCTCCATCCTCCCCTCCATGTAACGTGTCCGTCCTCCCCTCCTAATACATGTAACGTGTCCGTCCTCCCCTCCATGTAACGTATCCGTCCTCCCCTCCTAATACATGTAACGTGTCCGTCCTCCCCTCCATGTAACCTCTCCGTCCTCCCCTCCTAATACATGTAACGTGTCCGTCCTCCCCTCCATGTAACGTATCCGTCCTCCCCTCCTAATACATGTAACGTGTCCGTCCTCCCCTCCATGTAACCTCTCCATCCTCCCCTCCATGTAACGTGTCCGTCCTCCCCTCCTACTACATGTAACGTGTCCGTCCTCCCCTCCATGTAACGTATCCGTCCTCCCCTCCTAATACATGTAACGTGTCCGTCCTCCCCTCCATGTAACGTGTCCGTCCTCCCCTCCATGTAACGTGTCCGTCCTCCCCTCCATGTAACGTATCCGTCCTCCCCTCCATGTAACGTGTCCGTCCTCCCCTCCATGTAACATATCCGTCCTCCCCTCCTAATACATGTAACGTGTCCGTCCTCCCCTCCTAATACATGTAACGTGTCCGTCCTCCCCTCCATGTAACGTGTCCGTCTTCCCCTCCTAATACATGTAACGTGTCCGTCCTCCCCTCCATATAACGTATCCGTCCTCCCCTCCTAATACATGTAACGTGTCCGTCTTCCCTCCTAATACATGTAACGTGTCCGTCCTCCCCTCCATGTAACGTATCCGTCCTCCCCTCCTAATACATGTAACGTGTCCGTCTTCCCCTCCTAATACATGTAACGTGTCCGTCCTCCCCTCCATGTAACGTATCCGTCCTCCCCTCCTAATACATGTAACGTGTCCGTCTTCCCCTCCTAATACATGTAACGTGTCCGTCCTCTCCTCCTAATACATGTAACGTGTCCGTCCTCCCCTCCATGTAACGTATCCGTCCTCCCCTCCATGTAACGTGTCCGTCCTCCCCTCCATGTAACGTGTTCGTCCTCCCCTCCATGTAACGTATCCATCCTCCCCTCCTAATACATGTAACGTATCCGTCCTCCCCTCCTAATACATGTAATGTGTCCGTCCTCCCCTCCTAATACATGTAAAGAGTCCGTCCTCCCCTCCATGTAACGTGTCCATCCTCCCCTCCATGTAACGTGTCCGTCTTCCCCTCCTAATACATGTAACGTGTCCGTCCTCCCCACCATGTAACGTGTCCGTCCTCCCCTCCATGTAACGTATCCGTTCTCCCCTCCATGTAACGTGTCCGTCCTCCCCTCCTAATACATGTAACGTGATTACTCATACATTCTACGCATCATGCTGTGTGATTGTATGATAAACCATGGCTTGAACCCGAACGTTTGTAATGTTTTACTACTCCTAATCATAGACCGTGCACATTTTCTGAAATTTTTTTTGCATATTCTGTAATAATGTTCGAAAAAATTAGGTTTTATTAACGTAAACAGTGTTTTTAAATATAGGGTAGAACTGAAGATATATAACTAATCTCAAGTTTAAGGATACCAGATTATATATTTCCATAAAACACATTATAATTAAGCGAGCTTAGTGTTTATGAAGTATTCGATATATTATACCATCTATAAATGGTACCGGTGTATTATTTAGCAAGTGGCCTTGGCTAAAGGAAAGAAGCAGCATTGCCTCTGTATATTTGAAACAACCTACCCACGCTCTCACCACAAACGTATATAATTTATGGCCCACCCACACACAAACACCACTATACACCATACACTACAATTTTTCACAATCATACACATACTGTTGTATGTTAAGTTAGGTTATAACCAAAGGGTCACCACAATACACTTTACTTACACAATGGGTAATTATTTTTAGTGAATTTACTCACTTTACTTCTATACGAACTAAAAATCGTCTTATTCAATGCTTACTATCGCTATACATTTGACTTATTGTTGCAATTGTTAAGGAAAACTTAAAGGACAGAAAACAAGAAGCAATAATCATTGTTACTATTTTAAATATAATATTTAAATTATAAAACAATCTAAATATATATTTGAAAGTACCTTTTTAATATTTATATTCCCAAATAATATTGTTCAGTTATTTTAGAATACCAATATTTTAACAATATTAATTCCAATTGAAGTTTAACATTTCAGTGATAGGAACAACTTTTTGCATTTTTAGAAAGTAATGATTGGAGATATAACTATAAGAACCATTTTTACTGGAAATGTTGTAAGTTTGTAAACTTCATTGAGTTGAGTTTACAAACTTTTTAACTAGGGAGAGTCTGCTGCTTATTTTCGGTTTCCATAAGTAAAACTTAACTTTTAAACTTAAATTAGATAAGCAATTACCTTTTAAATGTTTGGAAACACTTTGTTTGAATGTATTTATAATTGAAAGAAGCATGTTTTATTTTCCACATTAATAAAAAATAAATCACAAGACGACATATAGTTTTTCTCATGTTCAGACGGTTGTTAGAAAATATTTTCTTTCGTGGAATAAACTGTTAAAGATATCTAAATAATTGTAATAATAGGACTAATATGGGGTAGTGTGCAACCCGCGAATCTGTAATATTCATACTGGGTCCGCGGAAATATTAGTATCAGAGAATCTCCAAGGGTGGATAGGGGATAATTAGTGTATAGTAGCCAAGGTAGAACCTGTGGTGAGTGTGTTAGGGGTGGTAACATGGAGTCCGCGGAACTATTAGTATCAGAGGAACCCCAAGTGTGATAGTGGATAGTTAGTGTATGGTAGCAAAGGCTGAATCTGTGGTGTGTGTGTGTGTGTGAGGTGTGGTGACATGGGGTCACGGAACTATTAGTATCAGGGGAACTCCAAGGGTAGATAGTAGATAGTTAGTGAATGGTAGCCAAGGAAGAACCTGTGGTGATTGTGTTAGGAGTGGTGACACGGGGTCCACGGAACTATTAGTATCAGAGAAACTCCAAGGGTGAATAGTGGATAGTTAGTGAATGGTAGCCAAGGCAGAAACTGGTGACACGGGGACCGCGTAACTATTAGTATCGGAAGATCTCCAAGCAAGGATAGTGGATAGTTAGTGAGTGTTAGCCAAGACAGAACCCGTGGTGGGTGTGTTAGGAGTGGTGACATGGGGTCCGCGGAACTATTAGTATCAGAGGAACCCCAAGGGTGGATAGTGGATAGTTAGTGAATAGCAGTATTACAGATGCCCCTACTGTGGTAAGTGGACAGTAAGAGTATGTGACCAAGGTAGAACGTGTGTGTGTGTGTGTGTGTGTGTGTGTGTGTGTGTGTGTGTGTGTGTGTGTGTGTGTGTGTGTGTGTGTGTGTGTGTGTGTGTGTGTGTGTGTGTGTGTGTGTGTGTGTGTGTGTGTGTGTGTGTGTGTGTGTGTGTGTGTGTGTGTGTGTGTGTGTGTGTGTGTGTGTGTGTGTGTGTGTGTGTGTGTGTTGCGTTGGTACCAACCTAGTAAGTAATCACTATACTTGCAGTGGTGGTTTGTTTTTAAGTAATCCTATTTTTTAAGGGGTAGCTATCTTCCTTCTTTTTCATTGCCCATGGATTAGTTACATATAAAGAGAAATGTTTCAGTCAGAGTAATGGGGTGAACCAGTTCAAGTAAAAGAGAATATTAATGATAAATATATCCAGTTAAAAGCCTGATTTTAACTGGCGCTACTTTTTACAGAGGCTCTCCGTCCTGACGCCTTAGTCAGGTAAGCGACTATCTCAAAATTGGTTGAATAATTTTTTTTGTAAGCTGAATTCCAGATAAGCTATATAGAAACATTACATGAAAAAGCAAGTCAGAGTACAACAGCATGCTATACCAAAAACAAAGTTGCCAAGTATTTGAAACTGAAGTAATATAGTAAAGACACACTCACCCTCTTTGAAGTGTATATATATATATACAAAGATATATGCATTATACTAAAATTATATATAGCAATGTCCCTGTTACAAAAAACAGAGATAATTTAAGAAATATTTTTAAAATGCTACATACATACTTTTATAAATACTGTGTGGTTATTAAAATATTATTCACCCTCTGATTTGTTATAATTTCCCCTCAAACTAGCAGTTAAATTATATTTTAACTGTTCATTAATTGTAATTGCATATTTTACTGCATTTACAAGTACTTTCCTTGTTTAAATAAAAGCTTTAACTTCAGTATGTTTAAATAGCATTTAACCTATTTACCTGCTAATATTACAATGAAGTAGATCAAGTCAATATTGTTTTACAGCTTTTCTGATTTTTTTACAAATAGACTGGAGGCATATCCTGGTAAAACCTATTATGCCCAATTGTAAGTGGAATATTACACAATGGTTAGTGGGTATCTTGGTTATAACTTATAATATTGTCATAATAATGGTATGGTTATATTATTGTTATATAATTTATATGTATGTAACAATCTAAAACATAAGTATATTCACAAATGAACCATATTACTGTGAATGAAAATAAAATGTTCATATTAATTAAAATATATAATAATATTTTAATTATTACTGTATAATAACTAAAATACTGTCATATTTTAATTTAGATAACTTTAAGCTAAAAAAATTATAATTTTAAATGTTTGTTGTTAAGAATAATATGTCATTTAAAAATTATTATTGGAGCTGATGTTATTTCAATATTTTATCTGTTGGTTTATAAATAATATATTTATTTTGATTACCCTTCATCATTTTATTTTAAAATTCATCATGTTTTCCAATTTTATTTAAAGAATTATTATAAACATAATTTAATTATTTATTTAATTTAATTAGTCAGTAGAAATGACTATTAAGTTGAAACATGTTGTGTGAAATAATTTAAATACAAATTTTGATGGGTACTCAGTTTGAATTTTATGACATCATAAACTATAAATTTATATAATAGTATTTTAAATATTCCCAATTATTCAAACACAAAGACGGAATATTCTTGTCTAACTAAATACATCTACCTTAAACTCTACTTAGATACGTCAATATCAAAACTTTCCAATCAAGCATTTCAAGTCAAGTGAATTTGAAAGTCAATGCAACTGTCAGATATCTAGCTTGGATCTGATTTAGTTTTCATGTTGTACCTTTGAATTTGAACTATAAATTATATATATATATATATATATATATATATATATATATATATATATATTTAGTGTATTAAAATAAATAAAATAAACGTCAATACACTAACATACTCGTACGTTTAACATTTGAGTACTTCTTAATAAATTTTCCAATTAAATAATGTTAAATGTTTAGGAAACGTAAATTATTAATTTTTTAATAAAATAAATAGTGGATTTGATTACGAAATAAAAATACTGACTGACTAATACTGAACAGTGAATGTGTTATTGTAAAGTAATAGCATTTTTTAAATTAATAATTGCTATTCAATAACTTAAACGTTATTTTGTATATAGCTAAATGTTTTATGAGAAAGTCAATTAAATGCACTACCTAAAATTGATTTACAGAAAGGTAATCTTAACGTACTCCCTATCTGCAAATGCATACAAAAATAGTTGGTCTTTTATGACATTCTCACTTTATAGTTTTAAATAAAGCCTCAAAATTACATTTGTAGATGCTATGCATAAGGGTATTTACAATTCCTCACAATATTAGATAGATCATATGAAGTCCAGTATTTAGAATGGTAGATGGAGGTCATACTAGTGGCAAACCAAGTCATTGTGCGTTTGGTATCATCTAAGAGATACCAAGAGATACGTAGAGCAGATTTGTTGAGGATAAAACACAAGCATCTCCTATTAGTGAATTTTTGTAGCCTTATGTAGTTGTACAGGTGGTTTGGATGGCTTAACACGTTTTTATTGACCCAGTCTGACAAGGTGAACGTTGTACTTAAACACTTGGGAACTTAAACACTAAGAATTGGGTAATTTCTCCTGTACATTATATTTAGGGTTTTATTCTCTTTCTTGAAACTATTTATTCCCCCCCCCCTTTTTAGTTGTTTACAAGAAAATATCTACACATTATCCAGTGCATAGCTATTATTTTTAACTGAGTTATTATTTTAAGACGTTAAAATAAAATGGTATAGGTATTTTTAATCGTGTGGTTGGTGTTTCTCATGTACACAGTTTAATATTTGCTTGCCGGATTTGTGCAGTATAAAATTCTACTCCGATTTGAACCTAATATTTATTATTGAATAAAAATACAGGTTAGTTAAAAGAGAAAATATTCCACCTTTACAATCACAACCAATATTGTTAAAGTACATTTTTTTTTAGTTATTTTATTAGATTTACCATGAGGTTAATGGTTCATTTTCATCAAAACTGCTTAAAATATAAAATATGCAGTCGTCAACATAAATAGAAGTGATGAGCCATTGGAATAAGCTTCAAAGTTTTGCTGAATTTAAAACTTAAATTGCTTAAGTAGAATAAGGGGTTTATCTCTTAATCTTTCTTTAATATCCTTGTCTAAAGTTTGCTAAATATTTTGACGTTGCTCTTTATTTTAACGTATATTTTCTTTAAAAATTACTAATTTTATAAAATAACATATACATGGTTGTTTAACCATTGTTGTTTATATAAGCACACTTAACTTAGAGAAAATGTTTACTTCAGTTTTTAGTGTTCTATGAATAACAACAGTTGCTACCTTTCTGTCTTGCTGTAACCTACCTAGTTCAGACACACAAACACGCAAACACACACACACACACACACACACACACACACACACACACACACACACACACACACACACACACACACACACACACACACACACACACACACACACACACACACACACACACACACACACACACACACACACACACACACACACACACACACACACACACACACACACACACATATATATCAACTATAAGTTAATGAATACAATAGCATGTGAATAATGAATAGTCTAGCAATGTAAACCTTTGACGTTTACTTAACTGTTACACGTTTGCATGAGATTCCCTCATAAGTAGTAATAATAATAATGATAAATTTTAAATAAATATTATCAGGAAAAATGAGACAGTCGTTAGATTAAAACAGGAAATGCGGTACAGGAAATGGAGTTGGTAAAATTTGAGTAGGGCATCCGGCGAGTGTTAACTCAGAAAGCAAGGAATCGGATGTCAAGGAAGCAGGGTCAGCACTGTACACATGATGACCAGAATAATAAAATTTGAGACTCACCAAAATTAGGCCGATGAATGCTGATGCGACGGAGATTCAGCAGAAGTTCCCATGTTCCGCCCATCACGAAAACGGGCCTATAGGGTGATCCGTAATAGGACCACGGAGAATAATTGGTTCTTCCGAAATTGGAGATGTGTCCAGTGAGTGGCAGGGGGGAGGAGATACTAGGGAGAGAATTGGAAAGGAAAGGGGGTCGAAGAAGAGTTCGGCAAGGGATAGGACTTCGGGAAATAGACCAATAGGGAGGACCAGCACCTGGTGGTCCAACTACCTAGACTTCGTCAACCCGCCCTGCAGAGCAATCACGGGACGATCTAGAAGGAGGACTTGGAGCTACTGTCCAACCCCTTGCGATATCAACCCCCGGAGGACTTCACGAGCGGCCAACCTGTACCTGAGGGACGACCGGACTTGCAGCTTATCCTGAGGACCAGAGAAACCACCTCAAGGGATTGCAAGCGACTCCACCCACCCCCAAGGGACTACAAGCAACTCCAGACCTAACCAGCCCACCTGACCCGGAGGGACAAGAGGACGCCGAATCCACTACGGCCAGTGGACACCCCTTACCTGCGGTAGACGAGTCCAGGGGTATGTTAATACTATATTTGTTTAACGCCTCCAAGGTTAAGGGGAGCAAAATTTAAGTTGTGGGGGAAAGGAATTCTGTAGGGTTCAATTACGTTTACCTACACCAAAGCGTAAGCCGACAGGCAGTAAATTAATCAGATGAGACGGTCATAATAATCGTAATTTAATGGTAAAATTGAATTAACTGTTTGGGGGAATGTAGTCTGGATTGTTAATTTGAATTATAAATATATAAATACGTAATTCCATGTAATTGATCACTGTCCCGTATGAATAGTGATTTTGAGTTGATGTAGATAGTCTATATATATATATAGAGTAAATGAATAAATATTGCGTCGAATATATATATATATATATATAGAGTAAATGAATAAATATTGCGTCGAATATATATATAAACAATAATTATTGGATAATTCTTGGGAAGAATAGAGTATAGTAACTAGGGCCATTTGAATATTTGGCTTATCTCTTGGAAATATTTGTCAAATAATTAACTAAAATCGTACGGTCAATTTATTAGGTTGTCATAGGTAGTAGGGTTGATATACTCGTATTATTGTTTGAATGTCAATTTTGATTGAAAATAATTGATTGATTATTCTTAAGTATAGCTTGTTATCGAATAGATGATTTTCACTTGTTAGTGTAGACGTTTTGCACATATAAACTTATTTAGCTGATTCTTAATGTGTACGTTATATAATAATTTAGAGGATTGTGATTTAATAGTATAGGGGTTTGCTGTCGCTTGTTGTAAATAATGTTCTTGAAAGTATTGATTCCTCGGGCTGTATATTGAAGGCAGATGTTAATAGTAAATTGACGGAAGGTTTATAAACGTATAATTATAATTCTATAATTTGTATTGTATAGTATTGAATGAGAAGGGTATATTGAAGGAGGTGTATAGTGTAAAATAGGATAAGATAATTGTAATATTTTGGAAGGGATTGTAAAAATGATATTTTATAATAATAATAAATTTGTGTTGTACTTTCACCAGTGTCAATAGTTATTCCAGGTCCTGGTTTCCTACACTAGCTAGGCGAGTCATTAAGTTCAAATTATTTCTCAATACTTATAATAGTCAGCTGTGATTAACAAATTTAAACAATTTTAAGTTCAGAGGAAGTAGGAGTTTGTCTGGTGGAGAAAGTTTTTTAGCAAGTTTGTGAAATGACTATGAAGAGGAAATAAACTGTATGAGTAAGTGGTTCAAATGAATAAAAATTGCATACTCAGTTATTATGTGGATTCATTTATTTATTAATATAGTAGCCCTAATATTCAAATGCTAGGTATATAAAAATACATAACTAATATTAATTTATTTAAGGGGAGTCGGATGACCCCCTGGGTCAAAATTAAAAAATTTTTTTTTTGCTGAAATTAGTTTTAAATATATTCCTATTTATTTTAAAACAAATTTCATGCAAATCTGTTGAGTCAAACTCAATTTACATCATTTTTTATAAAGCAATACATGGAGAGTTCAACTGTAACTGTGCAACTTTAAATGCGATTTCCCGAAAGTTTAGATTTTTTCCACTTATGTACCTTTTTCTCAGGAACCACTAAAGATATCTTTACAATTTTTTTTCACTTGAAGGGAAAATTATAACGCTTTATAAAGCGAATTATAGAATTAGCGAAGAAGCGAAGAAAATTATAAAGCTTTTAGCGAAATTCTTATAAATAAATTTTTTATTACAGCTTTTTTACAAAAAATCAGTAATTTTTTTGATATATTTTAAAAAAATCCTAACCATACTAATTTTTTGAATAACTTAAAAACCCCGGGTCAAAATCTTAATAAAAGTCTAATAAAAGTAACTAAAAAAAATCATGTTGATATCTTATATAGTTTCTGAGAAAAAGGTACACAAACTTGATCAAATTAACATAGGCAGCCATCCGACCCCCCTTAATTTATCATTCTGAGTTTAAGTCGTGACTGAATACACATATTCTAGCTATTCAAATGTGTAATATTGTCTGGCAGAAGCATTCCAAACGGAAATAACGGTGACGTGGACAAAGTAAAGCCTGTCAGAGTGAATAAAGCAATTAGTTACATGGACACACTCAACGCATTCTAATGCCATAGTACAATTTGACAAAGGATGTCATCACGTTTGACATAATATCAACTATTCTATACAAAGTTAATGGTTGTTACGTGAGGACCAGATGCATTTCAAACAATAATAATACAAAGTATAAAGGTGTTGTTTACGAAAAAAATCCAGTTTACCTAGTTAAAAGATTATATTTACACTAATCAGTTTGTTTGAACATTTCCAATGGTTCTTAAGGCTTACTCCTTAACATAAAACACCTTATTATAACAAATATTTGTATTTAACGGTCCCAATGGGTCATTTAATGATCTTATAAATAAAAGTAAAATAAAAACTTCCAAAATCCTACTTATACATTTATATTTTGATACGAATTTTGACTTTCAATTGGTTTTTCCCTGGTTACTTGTTATAAAGGTTTGTTGTCGTGTTAAAAATGATTTCATTATATCTGAAATATACACATTGTGTTTATATTTAAGAACGATATGTGCAATATTTTATTACTAGTTTTTGATACTTGAATTATTACTTTTGTACATGCATTTGTGTGAAAAGTATTTTCATGTAAAAGTATGAAAATATAAAAATGAATATTTATTCAAGACATTGAATATAAAGCTAGTTTTGTCATAATAACTAGTATTAACTGAGCTTAACTTAAATAACTATTACAGTTGTGTATACAAATTTATGAAAGACGTTACAATTTGATATTACCCACTCTTTCCTTATTTTAAGGTTATTATGTGATTATTATTATACCCATATTGTTGTAGTAAATAGCAAATTTGTTAAATATTTACTGTAGTAATTAATTTGAAATGTAAACAAATAATAAACATTTGTTATAATTATTATTTACGAAATTTAATTAGGAGCATCCTAATTATACCTTATAGAGAAGTTATTAAATCACCCTGGGGTAAGATCTTGTTTCATCATCAGCTTCCCCTGGAGTATTAGTTATTGTCAGCACATATCACATTAAGAGTTTATATGAGAAATGAATGGAAGTGTTTATATAACAACTACCTGTACACGTAATTTATGAAACTTAACATTTTTACACTTTAATTTCTACTTTATTCGATGTATTACTGAGAAACAAAATCAGGAATATTAACTGAAATAAATCTTGGAAAAATGTTATTGAAACTGGATACTTTACATTTTAGGTAAATCATGTCTTTATAACTTTTAAAAAACATTTCTATATCAGGTATATAGAAACAATATAAATCAAAACATTTTATTTTAAGTTTATATCAACTTGTAAAAGTAAATGTTCTTTTAAAAAAAGTATTCCTACTATTTCAACTGTAAATATTTATAATATAAGAATATTGTATGTGATAAAAACCCATTCAACGTTTTCAGTATATGTGAAGAACTCCAAATTTACAGTTATTACCAGTTAATCAACCTGAAAAGAGGGCTCAGATCTGGGTCTAAAGATTATATTCATATGTATACCAAGAATAAAGTCAAGTCCTTAAAAACCCAAGTTCCGACTCCAGTACTTCAGGAGATAGGACACGTCAGAAAGGTCTGTAAAGCTGAAGTATCTCTCTCTTGACAGTGCTTTCAACTTTATGTAACCTCATCCTATTGCCTCTTTCTTTTTCAATGTATTATTCCCTATAGTGAGGTTTTTCAAGCTCAATATTTAGAGTTCCATGTAAATTTAGAAAGGCAAATGTTTATTTATTCTAAAAATATTACGGTGTTATGTGGCATTTTTTAACTAGTAACTCAAAACTGGAAGTCTTTTTTAACATTCCATCCTCGGCTGGTTATAGCCCTGAATAAGAGAAATATAACATTAAAGATAACGTGTCTCAGTCACAAGGGCCATTTTCAGCTGGTAAATTAATCCAATCCTCTGATAATTGTAGAGAAAATATATTCAATAGATTTGTAATAAAAATTAAAGAAAACATATATATATATATATATGTATATATATAAACAATAAAATGATAAAAACCCCACAGATATATAGTTTTTATTGGAATGTACTAAATATGAATTTGTTTAGGAATCCTACCAAAATACTAATTTTCACATACATAATGAAAATGCATCATTATGCATTCATTACAAGTTACGTATGATAAAGTGAAAAACTGATTAAATAATTATAGATACGCCCTATATTTTTTATTTTTTTAATTACATAAATGAGAAATTTATTACGTGAATTGTTTCCTTCTCTTGATAAAAAGGAAGTTAAATTAGTATTAGATTATTTTTATGTCATCTTCATGCATAAATTTGTAATTGCACCATAAAGTATAACTAAGGAATAACTAAGGACCATAAAGAACCATAAAGTATAACATAAGGAATAACTAATTTTCAAGCTCCATCTGTGTCCATGACCTTGCTCCTATTGACTGAGGGGGAGGTAGCTCACGTCATGCAGGGACTCAGCTCTAAAAAATCCTGTGATGTTAATGGTGTGTTGATGTGGCTGCTTAAACAGTGCAGCAAACACCTGGTTAAACCACTCACCAAACTAATCAATCTATCATGTTCAAACAGGAAAATTTCCTCACCTCTTAAAAACAGCAAAAGTGGTACCGATTTTCAAAAAGGGCGATCCGCACAAAACAAACAATTGTCGTCCAATTTCTATCCTTCCCAGTTTCAGTAAAATTTCTGAAAAAACATTTTATAAAAGGCTTAAAAGTTTTCTGGAAAAATTTAAAATACTGGGACCGGAACAATTCGGTTTCAGGAAAAACTAATCCACTATTGATGCTATAAACAATTTGTTAGATTCAGTTGTCGATGGTTTGGAGAGGCGAGAACAAGTCTTGAGCATTTTTCTTGACCTCTCCAAGGCCTTCGATTGTGTGCATCATGAGACGTTGGTTCACCGATTGGAGTCCTGTGGCGTTCGAGGTTTGCCACTTAAGTGGCTTGTTTCCTATCTAGAGATTAGAGACCAGTGTGTTGAGATATCGAGCATTCTTTCTAAAAAAATTAAAATGACCTATGGCGTCCCTCAGGGATCGATTCTTGGGCCTATTTTTTTTTTTAGTTTACAGCTGAACTCCGCAGTCCAAAAAGGACTTATCGTTCAATATGCGGACGATACAACTCTTTGTTTTAAGGAAAAAAAACCATTCAAGAACTAGAAATAACATCTTTAATTGAATCAAATTCATGTATTCAGCACTTTTCTGATATTAATTTAAAAACAAACTATTCCAAATCAAATTTTATCAAGTTTAGCATAAGACAACATGATACTTCACAATATCCTGTTGTTATGCTTGAAAATGAGCTTTTAGAGGAAACAGAATCTACTAAATTTCTAGGAATGCACCTAGACAAAGGACTGACCTGGGAAGATCATGTTGACAGCATTTTCTTGAAGGTTACTTCAGGTATTTATGCCCTGCGTAACCTAGCTAATACCTGCACAGCTGAAGTCTTAAGAATGGCGTACTTCGACCTTATCTATCAACATTTAGCCTATGGTATAAGACTGTGGGGTGGATGCTCAAAACAAAAAATGGAACGAATACTCAGGCTTCAAAAAAAAGGAGTTAGAATCATTGCCAAGTTAAAATTCAGAGAGTCCTATAGGGATTCCTTTAGGGAGCTTGATTTGCTGACTCTGCCATGCCTATATGTCTTTGATGTCATACTCTACTGCCGATCAAAGTGTGATCTGATTTAAGGTAGGGATGTTCATCATTATGAGACAAGAGGCGGAGACACTTTCCGTGTCCCGCAATATAGACTCACTACTTGCGAACGACTTCCTTCTCAGGTAGGCGTCAGATTGATCAACAAGCTTCCTGAAGAGTTAAAGATGATCAATAACGAAACACGCTTTAAGGCTCGTTTGAAACACCTTTTGGTGTCTAGAGCATGTTATTCGATTGACGAGTTCATGATGAGTCGCTGGGATGATCCTTTTTGAAAATAAAATGTTATTTTTTTGCAAGGCCTGGTGTCATGGGTAAGACAGTAGGTGTGCCATGTGAAAAAATGTTATGATGGCAGCAGCTTATTGTTTAGAATGTCTGTGTGACTTAAAGAAACATTTTAAAGTATTGTTATACTATTAGTACATTTTAATTCATATTTTAACCTATTTATTTTAATTATAATTCAATGCATAACTGTTATACGTTTGTATTAATGACTTTTTCTATAGCAATTTTATTGTTCAAACAGCAATAAATATATTCTTATTCTTATTTGAAACAAATTTTAATCCTCCAAACTACGGTAAATATTTCACATTTATATACCATGTGTTAATGATATTTAAATATCGGATAAATTAGAATTAAACTGATCACTGTTTTATTGAAATACATTTTTTATCCCAATTTTAGCTAAGGACCTGTATTGGTCAATGCAAACAATATAATTAAAAATATGGCAGTTATTAGATATTTAATATATAGTCAAAATCAGAATTGAATCACTTTATTTTGACAGTACAACCACTGTATAGTAGCGTCATTAATCTAAACAGAACATTCTTACAAAATACAACTAAATAGTATCTATTTGATCAGTTAAGAAGTCCTTAACCATATAATAACATTTGCTTGACAGAAGACCTTTCACCGCCTTCCCAAAGCTAACAACATCATCAACATTCTCCTTAACTGAGGCAGGTAGAGCATTAAACAACTTTACAGCATTGTAATTAGTATGTCTCTTAAAAAAAGAAGTTCTATGCCGTGGAATGTCAAGAGAATGATTTCTAAAATTGTAACGAGCATTGTTTTGTGAACGTTGAAGATGAAGTTTAATACAGTAAAAGTTCAGGGTATTAAGGATGTATACTGAGGGAAATGTTAAAACCTTGTTATCGAAGAAAAGTGTCCTACAAGAAAATCTATGGTGTTTTTTGAAAACAGTTCTTACTTAATGCTCGCTTTTGTAATTTAAAAACAAAATTAGTTCTGACTGACTCGTGACCCCAGATTGTAACAGCATATGTCACAAAAGGATGAATAATACCATAATAAGCTGAAAGTAAGACGTCACTCTCAGAAATTTTATAAAGAGTTTTTAAAAGCAAAATACCAGTTGAAAGCTTTTTGCAGACCGAATCAATATCAGATTGGAATTTTAAGTTACTATCAATTAGGACACCTGTGTTCAAGAATCTAGAATCACATCAAGCACATCAATCATGAACTTTACCACTGTGCTGGGTATTACAGCTTTGTCTGCAATATAATAAGAAATCATATATGATCTTTTACTGTGGTTAATTTTGAATTCAACAACTGTTGTCTTAAACTATTGATTTCCAATTTGTTTTGATCGGCCCACTGTAGAACTGAACTAGATCCTGTAAATGGTTTGACTGCTAACTCCAAGCTATTACAAGCTTTCAGAGCAAGTGTAGTATCATCTGCAAATAGGCATGTTGTTTCCCCATTAACTCCTTTGGGAAGATCATTAATGAAAAGGAGAAAAAGAACGGGCCCGAGCACTGACCCCTGGGGAACTCCCTTGGTCACAGTAGGAGAGAGGATTTCTTGTTTATCAAATATCCATGGGAATCAACAAAGGGTATTTCAACCAACTGACTCCTTTCAGGTAGGTAACTTGATACCCAGTCATGACCAACTCCTCTGACACCCAGGACCAAAGCTTAGAGAGTAGTATTGGATGATCAATAAGGTCAAATGCTTTTTTAAGATCAAAGAATATTCCAGCAGCTACATTACCACTATCGAGAGACTGGAGGATTGAAGATATAAAGTAATGTATTGCATCGACTGTTTATAGGCCTACATACAATATAAGATATCTATATGAATCAAAAATATTATTTTTTGAACTGGCATATAAATTGATCTTTTTTAATGTGTGATTTGGCCTTGTTATATTGTTGTTTTATTTTGTATTTGCTAAAGAAATCTAGTTTAAGCTGCAGAAAGGGTAATTTGTCACAAATATATTTACATCTATAACATAATACAGTTAGGTCGCGATACTCCAAACCCACGGCAGTCCAAATCAAACGGTAATAAATCAACGCTCCCAGCCTCTTGTAAACAGCTGATTTTGTTGTATTTCTCGACTTGTTACTTTTGGATACAGGTAGTAACACTGACAGTACTCTTATTATAATAATTTAATTTAAATATACAATATATATTTATGAAAATTATCTACAATATTTAACTCTTACTTATAAAATAACATTGCAAACTAAATATATTCCTTTAATTTCAGTATAACTTACACGAAAATATGAAATTAAAAAATAACAAATGTTATTTTGGTGATGTAATTGGGAACCGTTATGCATTAAAAAAACCTAAATATTAAATGTCATTGTACCTATATCGTTGGGTAGGTCAATTCCAATTTACCTCTGTGGGTGGGTGATTCAATACCATCATACCTGTATGGATGGATGGGTGAAACAACATAGAAAACCACTACTAATTTGTGACTGATTTTTAACTCCCAGTTTCCTCATGTACTATAAGTCCCTGTGTTTTGGTTTCCAACTTCTCCTTACACTATTCGTTACTGATATTTAGCATACCAAAATAAGGAATTAATTATTTCTAAACAAGTTGTATAAGAACTATTTATAATGAAATCCAGCTAAACGAAGCTTGTTTTTAAAGTATGTAACGTTTTGGAACTAAACAAAAACCAATTGTCTTTTAATAACAAAATTATTTTTGAAAATCCTGTACCATTAACTATTGTTCAACATAATTTCAATCAATACTTAGGAACTACTTGAAAGTACTTCCAGAACTAAAGTTAATCAGTGCTTAAAGAAATGGCTCATTATAATAACTCGTTTGTATTAAACAAATGACTGTCCTGGATGACATATTTCAAGTTTTTAATGTGAAAGTTTAAGTTTGTTTCATGGTAGCAAACTTTGTTTCATGGAAGTGTCAACATTTTCAAACAGGGTGATTGTTCACCCTTAAAGGAACGACCATTGTATTTTCAGTCGGCAGTCATCTCAACAATTTCTGCCCCTAAGCTTCAATTTTAAACGAAACGTTCAAACTTGACAACTGCAGTGGTATAATCTGAGATTGCTTGCCTTTAAATTATTTTCGCCATTGAATGAAAAGGTTTGTCATTAAAACTACTCGTAGTATTAAAAATAAAAATAGTTTTAGGTTACCAGTTTAGAAACAAACAATTTAAAAGCTACAAAACCGAAAATTTCCAATAACTAACTAAATCCATGTATTAGTCATTCTCTAAAGAAAAGGTTCATATAACTTTTTTATAACATATATATGGACCTATCTGGGATTAAACATAAAAACCAAGATGGTACCTCACTGAATACTACTAAACGTTTTTTCTTACGTAAATTTGTGTCATAATTGAAAATAGGAAACAGAAATTACGTCAGTCTAGAAACGGTTTATCAAACTATGGGTAGGGTTCTTACAAAGAGATTACTATTGAGATGTACTTACAAAGAGTCAACTAACATCATTTTTGGTTTTTTTAAATTTTTAACGCTAAATTTCTTAATATTGCATTACATATTAATATGTTTTGAATTTAATGTACACATTAAAATAACTAAAAAAATATCACCGTAATCTTTGGAATTATGTTCATATACCTTTAACTTAGGAAATAAACGTAAACTAATGTCGAATAAAATCCCTTCTTAGCAGCTTATACCATGCATTTAACGAGCATTAGTGAATACAATTGTAGGATAATTTATCTAGAAATTACCTGTATGTGGACTATTATATTTTTTTTATTATTAAACTAGTTATATTCAATCAAAAGTGGAAGTATGATAAATAAATAATTGACAACACATAAGACATTATGATAGTACAATGGTATTTTTACACGTGCTATTAATGCATATACGATTATTTTATGGTTTTCATTATTTCACTAGAAACATTTCCCTCTTATATCTATTACAACCTAAGACCTTTCCTAGTATATAATACGAGGTTGTGTGTTCTGTAGTTCTATACGATAGGTATTTATTATAAAAACCGTACGAACTCCATTCAATTAGTAGCACTCATATTTGTTTTACGTAAATATATGCATAGCACACCCAAGTATATATTACTAGCGTTTTGAATTAAATTTAGGGCTGTTATTACCGAGCAGAACCTATAATGGTGTCTGTACAGCGTAAACACGTTCTAGAAATATTCCTAATCAAGCAAAATATGTCAGTGTGTCCATATTTGGGTGTGTTAGAGTTTTTAGTTTTTTTACACTACCAAATGATGGTATAATCTGGTAATCTAATTATTATAATTTTTAATATATCTATATAATTATTTATCATTTAAATGTTGTTATATAATGCTGGAAATATGAGTTAGGCTGAAGTTAAGGTAGCTTAGTAAATGGTGAATATTGGATTATCAAATTCTTAATGAAAGCAAAATATCCTTTATTAAATTTAAATTTATGGATCATATTGTTTATTATGATATTTTATAAAGTATTCAGTCGGAGAAGCAGATGTTGAATGGTTATGAAACCTGGATTAGTTCTCTGCCCAGCGATTAGTGTTTAAACACTAAGACATACATACTTTGTACTGCACATTTATTTTGCTATTATTTATTAGTCTGATTCTTTGTTTATTTATCCGTTTGGTATCTGTCTTTGAAAGTGACACTATATATTTTATCTCATTTATTATCATCTATTCTACAAAGTAAAAATAAATAATGAGAGCAGTATAGATCATTTTGTAAATGTTGCTACTAATGTATTACAACAATTATACCACCTTGAATTTGGTATTTACCTAACAGAATCATGCTTCAAAAATGTAAATAATTAGTCAAAAACGTGCTATTTTTTTGTACAACTCTTAACACTCGGATATGTCAATTACCAAGTTGTTCAAAGTATATTATTCGTAAATATATATAAGTAGATGTTAAGTTGTCGCTCAGGTGGTTGCCTGAGGGGGAAGGGGGTTTATAGAGGAGAGGTTAGAGAGGAGAGATGAGTGGTTAGAGAGAGAGAGAGAGAGAGAGAGAGAGAGAGAGAGAGAGAGAGAGAGAGAGAGAGAGAGAGAGAGAGAGAGAGAGAGAGAGAGAGAGAGAGAGAGAGAAAGAGAGAGAGAGAGAGAGAGAGAGAGAGAGAGAGAGAGAGAGAGAGAGAGAGAGAGAGAGAGAGAGAGAGAGAGAGAGAGAGAGAGAGAGAGAGAGAGAGAGAGAGAGAGAGAGAGAGAGAGAGAGAGAGAGAGAGAGAGAGAGAGAGAGAGAGAGAGAGAGAGAGAGAGAGAGAGAGAGAGAGAGAGAGAGTAATGAGGGGGGGTTAAAGGAGTTGCGGTGATAGATGATTATTAAATAGGTAATAAAAAATAAAAAAAGATGAATGGGTTGTTAGTTGTTGTGTGAGGATTTTTACAAGAAGATTATCTTTGCTAGGATAAGCCGAGATTATTATCATCTTGTGTTGAAAGTTGATCTTTTAGTTTGATATAAATATCGTGTTTTATTTATTTTTAAATAACAATTTTGTGAAATTGGTTTTGATACTGTAAGAGTTTTCAATATTTCTTCATGTTTGGTTTGAAATATTTTTGATATATTTTCCAAAATTCTTTCTTGAATAAGGATATTGTGTAAATATGTTTCTATAGTAGACATGTTTAGATTTTTAGAATATTACTTTGTTTTATATTAGAAAATTCATAAATATTAATATTAAAAAAATATGTAGAGAAAAAAATTATATATGACAAATACAGTGAAGCGTACTGACATGACCGATGAGAGTTTTGATGAGGAATAAAAGAAAAAACACACTGTTTTTACATTTGTTGATTAAATTCTACAAAAAAATCAAGATGAAGTAAAGTCAAAGGAAGGAATAATGAAAAAACACTGTTATTATAAGGTAGAATAAAAGTCAAGATTTTGAAGTTCTCTCCTGAAGGAATTAAGGGAATGAGGAAGGATATAGGGGCTCTTACAGTTAGCGAGTATGAGTAAAGAGATAGAGTAGACTAGGTCTGGGCTCTGCTTAGGTTAATGGGGGTTTAGTCAAAAGTCTGAAGTAAGAGACATAACAAGTGCGTACAGTTATGTTTGAGGTATCTTAAAATTGGTAGACGCAGCTCCTTTACCCCTCCCCCAACCCCTCCTCTCTCTCTCTCTATCTCTCTATCTCTAACCACTCACCTCTCCTCTCTCTAACCTCTTCTATATAAACCCCCTTCCCCCTCAGGCAACCACCTCTCTCTCTCTCTCTCTCTCTCTCTCTCTCTCTCTCTCTCTCTCTCTCTCTCTCTCTCTCTCTCTCTCTCTCTCTCTCTCTCTCCACTCATCTCTCCTCTCTAAACCTCTCCTCTATAAACCCCCTCCCCCCTTTCTTTACCAGTTAATTTCATAACGGTGATTCATTTATCCAGCTAAATAACTGCATAACTCCAAGAAAATAAATCATACTATATTATTGACTGCCACATAGGAAACTATTTATTGAGTATTTTAAGCACTACGCGTTGTAATAGTTTTAATTATGTGATATTTAAACTACGTAGAGCTATACTTTATTCGAACTTTGCTGGAAAGGGAAAGCAAATATAAGTTTTTGACTTTTATTGAAATTATTGTTTATTAGACTATATAAAACTTGTTTATGGCAATAAATATAATTCAGATATTTCATTATAATTTGTAAATTTTAAAATTGATAAATCATCAATGACTATATAAATTAATCTTGTTTACAGATTGTCTAAATAACTAACACATATCGTAACCGGCTCTTCTGGTCTGAGGCATTCTGTTGATGCATGAGGCCTTGTTACAGTTCCATGTTATGTTTGTTGTTTTGTTTAATCAGCGTCCAAAACGGTAACAAGAGTACATTAACGATGAGCATGAGGATTTTATTCCATCTTTTGATACATTGCATATTAGGACTTATAATTCATATATAATTGCTACAGTAAAGATCACTTTACTGGTACGCTTTTATATAATTCATATGGGGATCGTTCACTGAGGGTATTCAATAAGACAATATTACGTTTTACAAAATAAAGAGCTTCCTTTATTAGAATCTAAAACGCCAAAAGCCTATCTTTAAGGGTTATACACTAACAAAATATTAGCAGTTAAAATTTACAACATTGAATTGATGAAACAAACATTGATTGATCAGTTTATTAAATCATTGTAGATGCAATAAGTAAAATGTTAAATAGGTATACTAGGACTAAATAAAAATATTTATAGGCAAATTGACAGATGTTATAATATCTGGGAGAATAGTCAATAGGAAGTCAATAAGAATCTTTTAGAGTAATTGTTACAAATTGCATCATATTATATGCAACTGTGTAAAATGAAATTTTGAAAATTATAATTCACAATGTGAATGGGCTTATTTAGATCAGTAATTTATTGTTAGATTTTCAATGTAGATATCAGAGGTATCTTGCCATACTTTTAGTAACAAAAAGTGTTCACTAAATTAAATATGTAAAAATTTAATTAATAAATCCTAACTATCTCATTTGTTGTAAGTAAAATATTAAAAAATTGTAATATATTTGAGATAGAACAATTATGTCAAGTATCATAAAAATGTATATACTAAAGGAATTTAAAGCATAATTTCTTTCGATAATCACTAACGCAAGTAGAAAATATATGTTTTCACACTAAAAGTGTATAATGAGGATCTCCAAAGCATTCTAAGCTTAATGCACATACATGTTACATCATAATTGAGTTTAGTTTAGTTTTTGTATAAAATATTACCGTTTACGGTCTGTACATTGCTATAAACAAGGACAAGTTAAAGTTTTATAAGTCGTGAAATATCCAAAGATCTTTTAAATGGAATTCATTTAGAGGAAATGTGCAGGATAACTAAACCATATAGTTTGTTTTCTTGTACTCATTTAATTGTTATTTATAACTCAAAAAAGTCGATGATTATATTTTAAGTTATGTTTTACTTATACTTTGTATCTACAATATTTGAGGTACAGCTATAACATTTTATTTGTAACCTATTTAAGATAAGTTTTTTTGATCATCGTATTTATAAAAACATTAATATTAATGTAAGTAAAACACTTAACTTAACCCACGTGAATAATGTATAAAGTTTGAATGCTGTAGCTTTAGTAGTTTTTGAAAAAATTTTACATCATTATGAAAAAAAATACTTTTTATACATTTTAGTAAAAAAAATACTTGATATGTTGATACGTTCAATATTAAAGTGTGTAATATTCAGAATTAGCTCTTTCCTCATGTTCGTTCAATCTTCGCTTCCTCTTGGCTTGTCCATTTGGCACATTGCACCAACTGATTTTGTAGATAGACCAAGACTAGCATTGCTTATTGTTAGAATACCATGTTGATATCTTATAAATGAGAATTCATTATCAAATATATTCTTATTTGAAGTGTTTCTAGTTACTTGGAGATTTTCATTCATACAGCATCATTAAATATTGAAACAGGTTTTTTTGTATGATTATAAAATTAATTCCTCTGACATGTTGTCCCTGTTAGAGACCTGAGTCGTTAGCGTACATAACGACATCCGAAAGGATGCTGTTGTTAAAATTGTTTGTTTTCCCTTCATATCGTGTAGATACTAATAATCTGCGCGCTTAGGACGCAATATCTGTTGAAAACTGGCGTTAGTTATGTGGAAATTAGTTTCCCACATATTAGTCTTAATTTCCTGAACACTTTCTTTACAACTACAAGTTAAAATTGTTTCTACGATTCATCTATTTCTTCTATTATCATATTTATCCTACTAAGTAGGCTACTTTATAAACTAAAAGTAGTTTTTACTTTATTTATTCTAACAACTGAAATGTTTAACCTTTATAATCATAACTGGTATCGATTAAATAACTGATATATTGTTGTACGTTAGCATGAAAATAATATTGTAACTTAAAATGTTTTAGTTGAATCATGATCATTTCATAACTAAATAATCAGGCAAAAAAGGATTCTAATGACAGAAAACTTCAATGTATCCTCAACGGCCTCAATATCTTACGTAATATGCTTTGATATATTTTTTAACTCACGTAAAATTGAGCTTAAATATGTACTGTATGGTTAAATTTTATTAAACACAAAATATCAACAAAGATTACAATTAGGAACTAAAATTAAAATTGTCCCCTCTTCTGCTTCTATTAAAACTGAAATATATTGAGGAACAATCATACAATACTAATTGTATTTTAAATTACTAATAAACTGCAATAATCATTTAATATATAATTGAAAGGCTCCCGAAGTAATTTTAAAATTCAATTAACAGATTAAAACTGAATATAACAAATATTTAACCCTACAAGGACCGGAAAATTATCATTTGTGCAGGAATATTATAAAAATATTACCAAATTTTATTTCATTGGTGATAGATTCTTCAAACTCGTAATATTCAGAGGGTGAAAACATCCAACTGAATGCTTTTCTAAATATGACAACCATTCTAATAGCACATCTGATAGCATTACGTATTTTATTTATAAACTTACCCTAAAAACAAGACCACATTTAAAAAATATCACTTACGAATCACATTTTTCGTTTATGAAATCACACGGGGTACAATGTAACATTTTCAAACTTAATGTATGTATTTTACGTACGTTACTAGTTCTTTGAGAACAACACAACTTAAGTCATTACCTACTCATATTAAACAAGTTTATATGTCTGTGTTAAGTAACTTAGTATGAAATTACGACAATTCCTTCCAGTAAATTCTGCAATATCATTTTACTACGTTAGCTCTCAAAGTGTCATTTGAGCTATTTACTGTAAATAATATTTCCTTTATAGTTTAGGCTTCTCACTTATCTTATATCACGTTAAAGACACATTATTGTTTTATAACATCAAAGAAGATATAAGCTCTATATTGAAACATCCTATTAGAATATTAGGGACAAGCAATATTATATTATACTCGTATATTTACAAGTCTTTGAAAGGAAGTTAATATTTAAATATTACATTTGTACCAGACGAGCAATCTATTTACCTAAACTTTATTAGAGATGCTCTGGATATCACGTATATTGGGTGCTAATTTTATAGAATATTGGCAACCCAACGATTACTAATTATGATATCATCTTAATACTAATATCACAATTAGTATTAAACTGATATTAAATTACTTTCAAAGGCATAATTGTAGGATCCACTGTATTTATAAGTGGAAGGAAACTTATCAAATGAGGTGTTGAGCTATATTTTTTACTAGAAAATCATAATAAACCCCAGTATTTGTTACATATGATCCAGGTATTACATTTATTTATTTAGTAATAAAATCAAATTAGATGCAATTGACTGAGTAATTTTAAGTATTTAGACTGAATTTAAATAACACCGTCAAAAGGGCTAAGTAAATAATTAATAAAGAACGTTATATGTGTTGAAATTTAAGATATAATAATAATAATAATAATTTATTTATTCCTTCAAGAAAAACACATACAAAATATACAATACTTCTTAGGAATTAGAGCTAATCACAATTCCAGTAAGGTGATTAGCTTTACAATACTAACATGTAAATAACACAATAATACAGTTCAGTATTACACAACTAAAACAGTCAACAGTGCTTAGCCCCGTGGTGCTTGCAATAGACCTACGCTGTACATAAATACAATGCCTATATCTACGTGAAAGAGAAAAACAACTATTTTAAATTATGCTAAAATATATTTCAGCAAATACGAAAAATACGAATAGACAAACAATTAAGCACAATTCAATAATTAAATTAACCTATATTCAGCAAAATGAGAATTTACATTTTTTAACTAGATGATATACTTCTCATTTGTAGCTTTCATCAAAGTAAATATAACTGTGTAACTTCCATTAAAAGGAAATACATGTTCTGTAAGTTACAATGTCGTTCAATCAATCGTATGTATGTTAAAAATAAATAAGATTGTTTTTGTAATTATATGTATTTTTATATTTATATTTTAATGATGGTTAAATGCCAATAACAGTAATTTCACATGAATATATTTTCCAGCTTTTAATAAAAAAGCACATTTCATATATTTTAAAGTTATCTTGTTGTTAATATCATATACTAAAAAATACACCAAAACGCCAAATAAAAATGTAATAAAAGTAATTAAAAACATGTTGTACAAATAATTATATATAACTATTGGATGTTTATAAATAGCTGATCAATTAATTGTATTTAGAAATATCTATGCTTCGATCAAGATGGCTTTTAAGTAATACTAACTCCTAAATATAATGTCAATAAACACATAATGGTGATGCCATTCCTGCCCATTCATATATAAAATGTATTGATAGCCCACTCATGTGTGTAGGGTGGTGATAGTTCAGCCATACAAATACACTATTTATTACCACCCACCCACTGATACTCAACTATGCACTTACTGTGTTCCTTACCTATCCACCCACTAATGCGTGTAGCCACCATTCAACTAGAGCATTGATTACCAAACCTCCCACTGATTAACGTGAGGTGGTTATTTCAAATAAGTAAGTGAAAATTTTGAATGTATTTTATATTGTAAGCGTACATGTATGTACATTATGTTTGTACTGTACTAAATTATATTTTCTATCTTTCTCTTTTATTTGATTTTAAGATAAAAATTATTTTGATCTTCCTATTATTCATTTATCATACTTTAACTCACCATTCGAGCTTAAAATAAATATTTATATACTATCTAAAATTAATATTTTTAAACGGTATTCATAGGGTGAGTGGGGGGTGGGCTCTTCAATTATAGAATATTGGGTAAACGAGAGGGCTCGTCATTGTGTATCCCTTGTCCAGACTTTATTATATGTAACATATTGCAACATGTGATTTTGTTGTATTTCGAGAAAAAACATAAACTAAATAAATAGTTTTTCTTACAATTAATTAAAATTAAATTAAATGAATTAAGTTTATTTAATTTTTTTTATGGGTAAAGAATCTGCCATATATTCCAAGACTCAGAAAAAGGAGCCTACGTTATGAAATTATTGTGTGGACTAAGTAAAATGTCAAAAATAAAAATCAAACAAGGAAAATTTACTGTAATATATTAATCAACGGGTGACAAATTTAAACATTTGGAAAACAGGTTTTCTCAGATTTACATAGATATATATTTAAAAAATACTGTAGATGGAAAATATGGAATATTATTTTTCAATAATAGACACAAAATATATTTGTATAAATCTTGTCCATGGTAAATAAATATTTTATTGAATTTACATAAAATAGTATTCATAAGAACTCGTGGATATTCATAAATATAACATGCATAGAAAGTAACAATTTCGTGTCAGGGTGTTTTTACCACTTGATGAATTAACTGGGGGAGTTTTCCTGAGGGAAATCTTTTCGTCCAAATGTAAGTGGAGTGGTCAACGTTCAATCCATCAACTCGTGAGGTGTGCAAATGTTATATTTTGAAGTTGAGTACGTTGTACTGGAAACATCCTAGTAAATAAATAATAATTAATTAAATAATTTATAGCAAATAGAACTTTAACTTTTTAATATTACTACATTTTCCCAGGGAAATATTTTTATATAATATTAAGATAGAGAAACCCCCTATTTCATAACATGTTTTAAGTTCAAGTATTATACTGAAGAATATAACGTTATTGTAATTAATGATGGTAAAGCGTTTCTGAACATATTTTAAGATGTTCCAAAATGTAGATAATATTTCTTATCTTCAAGTGGCAGAAATTAATTTATAGTTATAGTTTTCTTGGCATATTTAGTACAGTACCACATGTGTAAATGTGATAGTAATTTTTTTTTATTTATCATGATTTATTAATTGAATAATAATATAATTATTCAGGAAATTGTTTGACATATTCTTACTCTCGTATCAATTTATTTTACCTTAGTATTAAAAAACTAACAACTATTTTATTAAATGTACGTTAATGTGCTTGTAGATTCATATTATTTATCTTTTCACTATATAGATAAAATAGTTCTGAAGATTATAATAATGTTTATGAAGAATATAACCATACGTGTATGGATGGGTGGGTGGGTCAATATCACCGTACGTGTATGGGTGGGTGGGTGTGTCAATATCACCATACTGTATGGGTATGGGTGTATTGGGTGGGTCAATATCACTGTACGTGTATGGGTGGGTGGGTCAATATCACCGTACGTGTATGGGTGGGTCAATATCACCGTACGTGTATGGGTGGGTCAATATTATCGTACGTGTTTGGATGGGTGGGTAGGTCAATATCACCGTACGTGTATGTAATCTGTGTGAAAAGGTCTTCTAGAATATTTAGGAAGTGTCGAATAAAGATAATGTGAACAAATGGTAAATTACCTGTACAATCATACGTTCAGTACAACATTGGATGTTATCACCTCTGTTTCCTCGTTGTTTGTAGAGAAACTCGTAGAATGGATTAAATTTTTTTCTTGTAATCTTCAAAATAAAGTTACTACAATGAAGTATGACAAAATTGGGAAAGAAATATACTTTTTAGTTAGGAAAAATATTCTCCCTTTCTAATATTTGTGAATGTTTATTATTATAGGATAATGTACGTATATGCTGTAAATAGGAAATACTTGTAATATTTTCTTTGTAAAATATACCTACACTATACTCTTTAAACAAAATACTTGCAATCAGTTATTTCGTATTGTTGCTGGTAGGTATTTAGTCATGTCAAATAGTTTACACTGCTATTACAAATATGTATAGTCTTACAAAGATTGTTTGGTTTCCTTGGCAAATTTTAACTCATATTTGTAATTTATATCATAAATAAATCAGCAATCAGTTATTTCGTATTGTTGCTGGTAGGTATGTAGTCATGTCAAATAGTTTACACTGCTATTACAATTATGTATAGTCTTACAAAGATTGTTTGGTTTCCTTTGAAAATTTTAACTCATATTTGTAATTTATATCATAAATGAATTTACATTACAAAAAAAATTATGTTTGTTTTATTATTTTTTTTAATAATAATAAAACAAACATAAAAATACGTAAAATTTAAATAATAAAATTTTCAAAGAGCCCACCATGTATGATTTCTTCACCGGTGAACCATATATTTTCTTTCTGACAAAGTGAAACACGATTGTATGTATGTCAATGGTATAGAATAACGGTGATTTTGTACCTATAGTTATGTAAACACATATAATAAATGTATTGAATGGCAGTGATTTGAATGTTTTGAAAATATCATTGCGCTCAGGAGTGAGTAGAAAGCATGAAATAACCATAAAGGTTTGAACCCTATTTTATTTGTCTTTACATGAGTAAAATATATCTGTTGCCCTCAAAAATGCAAATGCTGATTTTAAGATCTTAATTTCACCCTTATTCCTATTAAAGTAAATATTTAGTTCGTCTGATATATTACAAGACCTGATTCTAAAAAACCATCTTAGTTAACATGATTTTCTTGACTATAAATTTATCCGATTATCCATCGTAGTTTAGACTCCGATAATATAAGTATGCACTGTTCAATCCCCCATCAAGTGGTAACTTGAAAAAATAGTTATAAAATATTGAAAAATTATATATTTGAGACACTGCCACAAAATATATAATGGATAGATTTTGAAACCCCCTGAAAAGGATTCATCACAGTAAATAATTTTACAGTACTTACATTACAGTACTTACATATTACTTAATAAAAGTTAAACCAGGATAATTCATCCTTTTTGAGAATGACAATTCAGTGAGTGGACTTGGTATTTCAGTCAAACATTTCCATCATACAAAAATTTTAACCGTAAAATATCCAACATTTTATGTCAGGAATTCTGCTTTAAAATCTAAAGGTGTTTTCTTCATAT
Source organism: Stictocephala bisonia (assembly GCA_035578905.1). Classification (NCBI taxonomy): domain Eukaryota; kingdom Metazoa; phylum Arthropoda; class Insecta; order Hemiptera; family Membracidae; genus Stictocephala; species Stictocephala bisonia. The sequence goes on along the minus strand of JAQJVL010000128.1, from coordinate 692,458 downwards.
TGCTTCCTAATATAATATTAAACTTCTTGAAGAAACCCCTTTGAATATTTATATTTTAAATAGCACTATATGTTAGAATTGTCATGTCACGTGAAGAAAAGCGTAGTTTTTTGCACATAATGTTATGTCATAAGTTAAGATGCGACTTAATAACTCTCTGAAATTTAACGCCTGAAATTAAACGTCAAAAAGCATGTATTCAGACTTTGGTGCACTCAGATCAAAAGAGACCAATCAACGTCTTTATTTAACGTACAATGTACTGTTGGGTGGGTGCGAAAATGTATCGTTTGCCAAATGGATACGTAATAGAAATTAAATTACCTAAGTAAGTGTTCTAAAGAACTTACTACTGATTTATCTCATCTCCTGGATATTTGTAGTCTCTCGAAATATATTTCCGAAGGTTATATTACAAAAATGTCAATTCATTCAAAATTTAAACTGAATTGTAAAAATAGTAGTTGGTATCATAATTAAAATTGAGAGAATATGACATTATTACATTTCGTTCTCTTAAAATTTGTGTCTTACCAATTTGATTTTTTTACAATGCTATGTACTTATTAGCACTTGTAACGATTGTCTTACATTTAATTAACTTGTAATGTTTTAAAAACCAAACAAGTAATGTAAATAATAGTTTACCTTAAAACCTTGCTCTAGATTAATACATCTCTTATGTAACATAATTCATCCAAATTTTGCTCAACTTTAAACATTGAAACTACTGTACATTTAATCACCATGATATAAACTTAAATAGCCTTACGTTTGATATTAATGTTATTTACAAATATTATTTTTTCCTCTCTTCATTAAATAATTTATTTAATGGATAAAATTAAAGTGTTGCTAGTATTAAACTTATTATCTTATCAGTTTTCTTGTTCGAGCTGATTACAGGTGAACTATTTAAATTAAAATAATATCTTATGTTTATAAATGAAAGAGCGAGATCACAATAAAAGTTGTGGTAGGTTGAAAAAACAGAGCACGTTCTAAACTCAAGTCACTTGGGTGGAGAGAAACATGGATTGAATATTAATGGAAGAGTTAGCGTACGAGTTTACAGTTAATACGACACTATTAGAGATCTAACGGAGATATACTGTGTACAATATATTATTTTCGATGGGAAAAACATCAAATGAGCAATGAGAATATTGATATCAATATTATTTATGGTCTTTATCATTCAATATTGGTGTGAACTTAAAACTTAATTCTAGCCTACTTAATGTTTACACATATTTTAATTAACTTTAATCGTCATAAAATTTCCGTATGCAGTATTTAGATCATCAGGTTGTGCAAACGTCAGGATTAAGATTAAAACTTTTTATATTAAACTTGGAAATTTTCCAAAACACTCTTTTTTATTCTGTAATAGTACAAAGTATTGAACTAATGTTTTTAATTTTTTACTCTATATTAAAATGCATTAATTTATGTTATGTATGGGACTTTTACCAAAATAAAATATTTACATTCATATGGATCCAAAAGTTCCATCTCATTTTGTTAGCTATTATATATATTTAAATATTTACATTACAAGATATATTTTACAATCATGTTCAGTTTAATTACCATTCACCTCTGCAGTTCTCTTCATTTATAACTAAACTAGCTTTACCCACCCACTTCGCCGGTCATAATATTGAGTTTGATAATATATAAAAATAATTCAATTTATAATCAAGCTGTCGATTTACACTTCATCCTATTTATATCCGATTTGGAACAGCTGATGTTATGTATAATTTTCTACTGTACTCAATTATTTTTAATTTTAAAAGTTTAGCTTACCACAGTTTTATTGAATTTGTTATTATTTAACAGTTGTTAATCAAATACAACAACCAGTAAATCTAGCATGGGCATTTTGGAGGCCAGTGGGACTGATTCCTGATTTCGGAGAGGAAAATCCATTCTTAGTGAGCTTCTAGGGGCCAAGACCAACCTGCGTACAAACTTTCAAGTCAATCGGACGTATAGTTTTGGATATAAGTGGTAAATGCCCATGGTATTCTTATGGAGCTATATTTACTGATTGTTGTATTTGATTAACAGCTGTTAATTAAAAACAAATTCAATAAAACTGTGGTAGGCTAAACTTTTAAAATTAAAAATAATTGAGTACAGTAGGAAATTATACATAACATCAGCTGTTCCAAATTGGATATATATATATATATATATATATATATATATATATATATATATATATATATATATATATATATATATATATATAGATACCTAAAAGACCTTTGGTTTCAAAGCCTAGACAAATATGTAAGTCTACATTTAGAGGGCACAAATTACTGTACTTGACTCTGAATTAGTGAAATTTCGGGTTTCTCGCCATATTTAGCCATGTCTTGTGAACTGGCTATGGATTTGGACTAATTAAATTGTACATTTTCTGATTAAAATCAGTTTTTCTTTTATATAAAAAAGTTTCAAAGTCTAGAGAAATCTGTAAGTCAACTTTTTGAGGGCACAAAGTAATATATTTGACTCTGAATCAATAAAGTATTGTGTTTCTCGCCATGTTTATCCATGTCCTATGATCTGCATGCTGCATGCTTTAAAACTAAATTGTTAATTTTCCGATTGACGCATCTTATTTCCAACGCACTCTCAGTCAGATCACTAATAATTTTCATTTTTCCATGTCTTTCTTCTTCTGTCTGCTTCAGGGGCCATTTTTCCTCGGGACCTTTCTTCCGCAGACCAGGGCTGCATGCTTGCCATGAACGTTGCGATGCAACACTCTTTACCTACCTATTTTAGGCTGAAGAGGGCCTAGTGACCTAAAACAGCCGTAGCACCCTGCTACACCTTCACGATCCAATCTGATCCGATTCCGTTTGAAAACAGGTTGTTCTCCTAGATAACAAAGTTTCATAGTCTAGAAAAATCTGTAAGTCTACTTTTAGAGGGCGCAAAGTACAGTCATTGACTCTGAATAAGAGAAATATCGTGTTTCTAGCCATGTTTAGCCATGTCCTATGACCTGGCTGTACATGCTGTTTTTGGCATTTAACATTTTTGTCAGTAAAAAGGCTGCCATCTTCGATTTATTTTTTCAAAATCTCTTCTTATTGCACATCTACAACATAAGACCTTTGACTCTAAAAAATGTCAGCCTTGTAGACTTAGTATTTTTTTAGTTACAGCGATGAGTGAATAGTGTGAGTTACTGGTATTTGCCTTTTATAGGTATAGAAGATTATGATTGACGACATCAGGACCAGCAATTACTAGCATTTTATTCCGTTATCAAGCCAACTTTATTTTATTAATTGAATTTAATATTTTTTACATTATAATAACTAATTATAATTAGGAATATATTTTCCATTTCCATTAACTGCCGCTGTTTTCTAAATGTTTCAGTTTTATTCATGATTGTTGTACTATAGGCCTATACCTTAAAATTAGTGATGATATCCATTATGCATTGGAAAAACAACTTTAATTTTAACTGTATTTGACTTTTATAAAGTCTTTGACTGTGTTTACCACCTTCTTCTTCTGATAAAGTAAAAAAAAAAAAAAAAAAAAACTATGGATTTTCTAACAGTTATACTGACTGATTTGAATCCTATTTATCTAATCGGTGTCAGTGTATAAGTATTGAAAATATATCTCACGAATGGGGTCCCTCAGTTATCAATTTTGGGCTCATTACTGTTTTATCTATAAATAACACAACTAAGGGAATAAAGTATAAAAAATATCACTTATACACCGATGATCTACAAATATATATATTTTTTCCTACTACTAAAATTGACGCATTTGTTTCACTTATGTATCATGAGATTGAAGCCATTTCTTCTTATGGTAGACGTCATGGACTAAAACGTAATGTCGAAAAGACACAAACTATTATCATGGTGAAGACTCTTGTTTTTCCATATTTTAACTACTGTGACACTATGATTGTTCAAAGCATCAAGTATATTTTCAATCCTCGCCGTCTGGATCATGCTGCTACATTTTTACACAAATGTCAGTTTTGAAACTGAAGTACAGGTAGCTAAGTGAATATCATATTCTTCGTCTTCTTTTTAGTTTGCTTTATTAAAAAACCTCATGTTACCTGTCCGAGCGTTTCAAGTCCAAGTACGAGATAAGCAAATTCAATATGCATCAGGAAGCGCTTCTTTGATCAGTCCCGGTTCATCGTACCTCATTATATAATACATAACTTTTTATTTCCGCTTGCCCTTTATAGAATATGCTCCCTGATAATATCTGAATAATAGATAAGCGCACTAGTTTTGGGATGGAAGTCAAACGGGTGCTTCTGCAGGACGTGTGGGGATGGGGGTGGGTTGCGTTTTGGTCGTGGTATGTGTTTGATAGTATGAATTATGTGTGGTTGTATATGTTTAGTTTTGTTTTGCTTATCTCTTAGAATAATATTGTTTATTTTTCTCTATTATATGCTAGTATTATTAATTAATATATTAAGGTATTCTTACTTGTTTCTCCTTGTTTTATTAATACATTAAAACATTGTATTTGTAAGTTTTCTATAATCTGTAAAAGGATACGTGTTAGAGAGGACTGCTCAATCCTAAACCTGTCCAAATAGATAAATTTTTCATTTAATTTAATTTCTTACTCATCTAATCAATGACTCTTAAAACTATTTTGAAAGTATTAACGTGGTAAAAAGAAGAAAAAAAACACGTCATGTTATACTCTAAACTTTAAAATTTCCTTTGGAAACTTTACGCTAAAATGACATATTTTATGTACAAAAATAACTTACTGTACGTTTTAAATATTAAAATGTATTAAAAGGCAAACAACTACATAATGTTTCAAGGGAATTTTGTTTTACTGCATTAAAAATTAATTGTATCGCACAAGTCTATTAGATTTTAACAATTTTTTATGCCAAGTTTAAAATGCAAAGGCTGTCGGCCATGTTGGCTTTAATCTCTTAAGAACCATGATATTTGCAAACCCATATTTTTGCTCTCAATCATACATTTCACAACACTGTGACAGTTAACCCTTACTCCATTCCGTTGTCATTACCAACTATATGGTTTGTAAATTGTTAACAAATCCTCAATATAAAATGCAAAGTAGGGGATTAAGCCTTTTAACCAGTTATAATGCCTTTGGATTTGTGGCGATTTTTATATAAAAAATTGGGCATTGTGTTTTGGAGATTCGAGAAACCAGCGTCTAAGAGAAAATTATCGTGTTTCACTATTTTGTACCTTCCTACATAACAATAAAAGGCAAAGTAAAACTAGTTCCTTTTCCTCCATGTCATGACGCATGATTTTTAGTGTTGAATTTTATAAACATTAGTAATATTGTCACTTATTTATTACTATCTTACCAAATGGATGTGCATATTTTTCTTTAATTTTATCTTTTCACTATAAATACATTTTAAAACTGTATTTAACTATACTCAAAATAGTAAAATATTCAGTAATTATTTGATAATAAAATTCCATGAGACATTTAATATTAAAATAACTTTCAGATGTCATCGTAATCTCACCAACTATTGAATGAAAACTAACATTTCACCAGACTAACTGCATACATTTATCTCATGTATTTTAACTTGCAATACGAAAAGTTTGCAGCAAAGCGTATCAAGTGAAGCTCATTTGAAAGTCAACGTCACTGTCAGTTCTCTGACTTGACACTGATGTGATTCCTTGTAGTGGTTTCCTTTGAAGGTTAATTATGTATATTAAATTGTTAAGTACTTTTTTACTGATTAAATAAGAATATATTATTTTAGTTTCATATATTTTTTGAGAGGATTTGACTTATTGGAAACATATTTTACATATCTACAATAAATACAAAAATAAAGATGGCTGCAGCTTACTGCTCAATTACTTTGTATATTTCAGTATATAGCCAAGGTATATGTTGTACAGTTATTCGTGTTATTACTTTTTCTCAGTGATAAATACATTATACAAATTTAACTTTCATATGACAACTTACCCATATGGCCTTATTTTGGAATATCAACTCCAACCTTTATATATATTTACAGGATATAATAGTGGTAAAAACAATGTTGACACCAAAATATTAGTAATATTACTTTTACATACTTCAAAAAGTTAGGAAATTTTGAATAAATCTGATACAAGGAAATTTAATAAAAGTAATAAGAAAGTAAATATAAATGTATCATCGAATATCATCCTATAACTACAAAGACGGTTGACTTAAATTAGAAAAACTAGTATGATGAACTGTGATGAGTGCTTTTATGAAAGTATAAGGTTCTGTATAGATTACTAATTTAATACAAAGTAATAAGAAAGTAAATATAAATGTATTATCGAATATCATCCTATAACTACAAAGACGGTTGACTTAAATTAGAAAAACTAGTATGATGAACTGTGATGAGTGCTTTTATGAAAGTATAAGGTTCTGTATAGATTACTAATTTAATACAAAGTAATAAGAAAGTAAATATAAATGTACTTATCATCGAAAAAATCCTATAACTACAAAGACGGTTGACTTAAATTAGAAAAACTAGTATGATGAACTGTGATGACTGCTTTTATGAAAGTATAAGGTTCTGTATAGATTACTAATTTAATACAAAGTAATAAGAAAGTAAATATAAATGTACTTATCATCGAAAAAATCCTATAACTACAAAGACGGTTGACTTAAATTAGAAAAACTAGTATGATGAACTGTGATGACTGCTTTTATGAAAGTATAAGGTTCTGTATAGATTACTAATTTAATACAAAGTAATAAGAAAGTAAATATAAATGTACTTATCATCGAATATCATCCTATAACTACAAAGACGGTTGACTTAAATTAGAAAAACTAGTATGATGAACTGTGATGAGTGCTTTTATGAAAGTATAAGGTTCTGTATAGATTACTAATTTAATACAAAGTAATAAGAAATTAAATATAAATGTATCATCGAATATCATCCTATAACTACAAAGACGGTTGACTTAAATTAGAAAAACTAGTATGATGAACTATGATGAGTGCTTTTATGAAAGTATAAGGTTCTGTATAGATTACTAATTTAATACAAAGTAATAAGAAAGTAAATATAAATGTACTTATCATCGAATATCATCCTATAACTACAAAGACGGTTGACTTAAATTAGAAAAACTAGTATGATGAACTGTGATGAGTGCTTTTATGAAAGTATAAGGTTCTGTATAGATTACTAATTTAATACAAAGTAATAAGAAAGTAAATATAAATGTACTTATCATCGAATATCATCCTATAACTACAAAGACGGTTGACTTAAATTAGAAAAACTAGTATGATGAACTGTGATGAGTGCTTTTATGAAAGTATAAGGTTCTGTATAGATTACTAATTTAATACAAAGTAATAAGAAAGTAAATATAAATGTATCATCGAGTATCATCCTATAACTACAAAGACGGTTGACTTAAATTAGAAAAACTAGTATGATGAACTGTGATGAGTGCTTTTATGAAAGTATAAGGTTCTGTATAGATTACTAATTTAATACAAAGTAATAAGAAAGTAAATATAAATGTATCATCGAATATCATCCTATAACTACAAAGACGGTTGACTTAAATTAGAAAAACAAGTATGATGAACTGTGATGAGTGCTTTTATGAAAGTATAAGGTTCTGTATAGATTACTAATTTAATACAAAGTAATAAGAAAGTAAATATAAATGTATCATCGAATATCATCCTATAACTACAAAGACGGTTGACTTAAATTAGAAAAACTAGTATGATGAACTGTGATGAGTGATTTTATGAAAGTAGAAGGTTCTGTATAGATTACTAATTTAATACAAAGTAATAAGAAAGTAAATATAAATGTACTTATCATCGAAAAAATCCTATAACTACAAAGACGGTTGACTTAAATTAGAAAAACTAGTATGATGAACTGTGATGAGTGCTTTTACGAAAGTATAAGGTTCTGTATAGATTACTAATTTAATACAAAGTAATAAGAAAGTAAATATAAATGTACTTATCATCGAAAAAATCCTATAACTACAAAGACGGTTGACTTAAATTAGAAAAACTAGTATGATGAACTGTGATGACTGCTTTTATGAAAGTATAAGGTTCTGTATAGATTACTAATTTAATACAAAGTAATAAGAAAGTAAATATAAATGTACTTATCATCGAATATCATCCTATAACTACAAAGACGGTTGACTTAAATTAGAAAAACAAGTATGATGAACTGTGATGAGTGCTTTTATGAAAGTATAAGGTTCTGTATAGATTACTAATTTAATACAAAGTAATAAGAAAGTAAATATAAATGTATCATCGAAAAAATCCTATAACTACAAAGACGGTTGACTTCAATTAGAAAAACTAGTTTGATGAAATGTGATGAGTGCTTTTATGAAAGTATAAGGTTCTGTACAGATTACTAACTTCCTCCTGTGGGATAGACTTCAAAGCGTATTTTACACAATATGTTTTACTTACGCCCAATTAATTACTAAATATCCTAAGTGAACTATTCCAAAATACTATCTTTATTTAAAAAAATTCCAGTAAAGCTATTTTGTACTTTCGGGATGAAGCCTGTTTTGCTGTCTAAACGTTTTAATAGACCCTAAATATAAACATTTTGTATTAATCTCTAACCTCTTATAGTTTACGTTTACGGGGTATGCATGTTATTGGCTTATTTCAATTTAAGAGGGACCTTTATACCTTCAAATATATTATGTTTTTAAATATTATAAAACTATAATCCGTCTATCTCCATTACACTCACTAGGGAATGAAGATTATTTTGGATTAGAGGATAGTTTTACACCATTGACAAAGGTAGTTGTTTATCAATTTGAAAGAGCTGTTTATCAATCAACAAAAATTTGAAAGAGTTCATTTTTAGCCCAAAAAAACGTCCACAAATATCAGTAATAATGTTTTCTCTAAATATCTTTTTATCTAAACTTAACAATTCCCGTGGTCCTCAAATCTCTTATGTGTGAACTTTATTAAAATAGTCATGTACGTAACTTTAAATCAATTGGCAGTTAAAACCCTGAATCTTACATTGCTATTTAAATATTTACCAAATGCGTGGTCAGCAAAAATTATGTTGCTGTGTATTTTACTGTGGCTCCACAGTTTGAATTTGAAAACTGAAGATATCCGATATGATGCTAGAAACTTTAGTTTTAAAATAATTAAAGGTTTTGCCACCCGGTGCACTTTATCACACAAATTTGTTATAGTGTATGTATGAAAAGGAGCAACAGAACTGAAAACAGCTCCAGTTGTATTAACAGAATACTTTTTTAACAAAACTTATTAAATTTTAAAGGATCAACGGAAATAATACTCAACTATCTAAAACCTCTACATGTTTCCTTTGCACCAAAATTTACACCCAACACTTAAATGTCAACACCACGAAGCAAACGTTAAATATTTAATTCAAAAAAGATAAATAATACCGACACTATTTTTTTTTTTTTAATAAAAACTACTAACAAGAGATGTAAGATTTTTTGTGTTAACTTAGAAATATTGTTACTTATTTCCGTATTCCAATAATATTAGAAAAAAAGTAAATGTTATTTAAATGTATATATTCTTCTTTATATTTAAATTGTCTCACATTTATAATCTCGAAATACTGTACCATTTATAGATAATCTATAGGGGGCATATAATTTTGAAGTTTCTAGGTTGATGTTTAAATACACTGTTCAATACTTTGAAATATTTTAATAGATTAACGAGTATATTTACAAGAAAATACATAAATATAGTCCTACAATATATGATGCCTTAACACCCATGTTATAAAATATTTTGACAAATAATTGAGTCAATATATTTATTTTGTAATAATACCAATGGAATTACGTACGTTTCCACATGTAACGTTGTACGTAATCGTTGAAGTTTTAAAGATACCCTTGTTTTCAAGGTATGAAATCTGTAAAACATCAAAGTATAATATAAAAGAACTCATGGTATAGGCCTTCCCAGAGTGGTATTCGGGCAGAAATATTACGTAGTAAAAAGTTGGGGCCCTTTACCTTATAAAAGCCCAGATACTTTTCTGATTATGTTAGTTGAAAAGATATGACATGTCAGAAAAGACTGTAAAAGTGAAGTATCTCTCCCTAGACTGTGCTTTCAACTTTATGATAACTCTTTACCACCCCAACCTATTACCTTATTCATTTTCAATGTATTATTCCTTGGGGCGAATTTTACTAAGTTTCAACCTATATTGGTTAATATTAAAGTATATGGACAGTATTCTTTCGAGTTTCTACATGTCAAGTGAGCAGGTTTATTGAACATTCATCCTGAATGGTTTTGTTATAATACACCTATCCCTGAGTGGTCAGTTATAAATATTGTAGAGAGGGGGAAGGGACGCTATGTTTATGTTACGATACATATTCAGTTCCGCGTCTGCCTTACCGGCGGTGACTCCCGTGTCTCGCGATTTCTCATTGTCACGTGGTTTTTATACGATTTCTGATTATGCTTAATTCAGTGTTTTATTTCAGTCTTCATTTTACGTTTTATTGAAAAACTTAGATTAAATTTCAACTAAATCTTATTACAATCAATAACTCAAGCTAGGTCAAGAAACATCAAGAGTTTTCAAGCACAAAAAACGCTTCGTTATGTTTCATATTAAATTTAAACTACTTTGTCATTTTACTTTATCTAAGGCATTTAAAAGAATGCCAAGTGTTTAATTGTTTAGTTTTAATTTCACCTAAGGATAGGAGTATTTTTTAGTTATTTTTATGCAGGAGAGCATTATTAATTTTTTATTTTACGATCTACAACTCATCGGCATCTCTACAAAACATCAACTATACATCGAGCCCCACAACAGAAGGCACCTTCTACAACTTGTACATACATACATTCAGCCCCACAAGAGAAGATACCTTCCTCTACCAACTATACATCCAGTCCTAAAACAGAAGGCGCCTTCTTCTATCAACTATACATCGAGCCCCACAACAGAAGGCACCTTCTACAACTATACATTCAGCCCCACAACAGAAGGCGCCTTCTTCTATCAACTATACATCCAGCCCCACAAGAGAAGGTACCTTCTTCTACCAACTATACATCCAGTCCTAAAACAGAAGGCGCCTTCTTCTACCAACTATACATCGAGCCCCACAACAGAAGGCGCCTTCTTCTACCAACAAAATATCCAGCCCCACAATAGAAGGCGCCTTCTACCCCCTCCCCCCCCCAGCTGTGAGGCCCTCACCACTCTGGATCTTCACAATACTTTATATCTACGTCTACAGTACCCAACATCAGCTCTCCATCCTTCTATCAGTTTTATAATTTTTATATCAGGTATTTTCTCGTTGTTTTCATGGTCTGGAAATTTTCGTCTTTTTTATCATTTTATTATGTGCTCTTATAATATTTGACTTTTTATCACTTAATTATTAGGTCGGTTCGACTCCAATTGCGGCATTACTTTCTGTAGTTACTATAAACCACACCTTGCGCTACTAATCAAAATTGAAGACGGTCTCTTCTCTTCTAATTGAAAGTACGAAAAGTATCATACATTATAAACACACCTTTATTTATTATTTACAGTTATTACTACCTTAATTCATCTCCTTTATTAAATGTAATTACCACAATTTAAATTGAAATGTAAGAAATTAAAGCCGAGAAAAAAGTTTTAAATTTTTTTTCCGAGGGAAAACGTGTTATGTTCTTTAGGACCTTCGCTAATGCCCCAGAGAGTGGAAATTACACCTACTAAAAATCTATTGGTTCAGTCATTATTTCCTCTTAGAACCAATGTGAGCATCACCATGAGGCCCACCTGGAGCTCCATCTATTTGTTTTGGCTTACAAAAACGGCTGTTTGATGCATTTCTACTACTGTTCTGCTTACATCTCCTCCTCGACGGATAAGAACATGCTAGTACAGTTCTACTGACCAAAAATCATATTTCAGTCTATGGAGTCCAGTGAGAGTTGGCCTTTGTCACTTCAAGCCTCCGTCTTTGTTCTGCCCCCTCACATGCAGAGAGAACATGTGCAGTGCGTTGACTTCTGCGGAGTCCGTTCCCATAACGGTATTACTTAGGACCTTCAGCATACTCTATTTTGAAGAGGGAGTCTAGGATGTAGTCATGACCGGTGAGGGACTGAGGTAGGTAACAATTCATCCCCCATGTACCTTGCCCACCCACTCTCATATATGACCTGGACTCTCCTCCCTTTGTCATTTCTACTAATGCATTGTAATGGTAAATGGTTCTTATGTATCCTAAAGTCTTCGAAGACTTTAGGATACATCAAAACTAACCATTAAAAAAAATAAATAAAAATACACTTATATTCTAGGAGAGAGTTTTGCTGTAAAATATATATGAATGAAGTATTGCATTAATTCCATATAATTTCATTCAACATATAATTTACATGTATAAAATAATAAGAATTGTAGGATATTTAGTTATTGACCGAAAATATCTTCTGACACTCGGCAGAATACACGTTGTATATTGGATTGACACATTTTAAATTGGTCATCATCATCATTCTTAACTTAATACCAGTTGGCTAAATCCTACATAACACTAGTTTTTATTTTATACCCACAACCTTATGAACCCTATTATTTCACTCTATCACTAGCTGGACTGAGGCACCCACCCATTGTTAAAACATGGATGACAGTTGTAATACGCCAGATTTGCAAGGTGTTGCTACTCTTGAGGTCATTATGTATGCAACTATAAAACCTATTACAACTAATGGTGAATAGAGAGTCTATCCTGACAGTTTTCTAAGGTCATCTTGGACTACATTTTCGAATTACTAGAAACATGAAATATTCTAAGTAGTAATTATAATTATCGGTGATGCTTATGCAAATAATCATATAATTTCATTGTACACAATTTTTTTTTAATTTAAAGTATAATATATAAAATTCAAACCAATACTATTGATCAGGTTGTTATGACAGTGTAGAACTCTGAGAAAGAACCATCAATAGATAGAGATATTGACCCACCCACATACGTACTGTCATATTGACCCACCCATCCATACATGTACAATGTAATTACAAACAAATACAAACAGAAAACATGCTTTTAAAATAACCAGTAAAAATATGCGTTTATTAGTTCTTGTTTTTTTTTTCAAATTACTTTTCTTAAATTATTATATCATAAGTAGATTATGCTCTTAACTAGTACGTACAGTATTAAGTATTAACGATATCTTTGTGCACCTAATTAAAATTACCTTGATTTTAATTGAAATTAGGGCTATGATATTCTAGATATATTCTTCTGTTTCAGTAGTTATTATTTAATAAAATTTTAGTATTTGATTAAATAATATATATATAGTCTACAAATTACGTACAGGAAGATCTACATTATACAATTTACAGCCTGATAAATATAAAAATGCAGAGCATAACAGAACTATTGTTTGTTTTTAAATCTGTAAAAAACCAATTATTAGCCATTTATTTTCTATAATACCAAAATAAAATGCACTATGTAATAACAACTATTCTTTATCAAAACATGTCTGATTGCAGTAGAAAATATAAAACTTTATAATAGAAATGCCTTTAGTCATGTTGAAACCTAATCCACAGCATCACGCCCTGTCGAACGAGTTAGAAACTTGATAATTGTTCAAGCAAGATATCACTTTCCTATTACAAGTTTTACTGTGACAGTTATATGAAGTAAGAAACTTTATCCCTAAGGTTTGTTTGAGTAACTTGAACACGTAATGAGTTAGAAGGAAATACTTTTATAGGGCTTTGGTGACGAATTTCAAAGTTGGTTGGGTGTTTTTCCGAAATGTACTGAAAAATGGGTAATACATATTAAGTTGTTTTAATTATATTATATTTTAATTATATAATAAATGTATTTTTCAATCACATATTTTTTAACTTACTTAAATGTATATAGGTTGTAAAATACATTTCTTACATTTAGCATATTTACAAAGCATAAAATAACACCTAATAATATAAACAAGCTCTGAAACTTAACAAACAATTGATAATGTTAATTGAAATATATAATCAAGCTGCAATTTTTAACCAACATTGTGATTATTTGAATATATTGTCCAAGAATAATTTAAGTCATTGAAACACATTTCTAATAAAGAGTAAATACACTTTATTTGATGTTATACAGAATAGGTGAAAACTATAATCAACTACACTTTCGTCACCATTTGAATCAGAAATGTTATATTCAAGGGTCAATATAAATGTCTTTGATAGGAAGTAACTGTCTGTCTTAAGGTTTTTTTCTTTCCTTTTTTTATGATAAGTTATTTTAAAGAAGGATAGTTATATTCCAAAGCTTTTACAGCTTGTAATTAAAACTTAAAATCGGGAAACGTTGGTAATTGGAACATAAGTTTCTTTTTCTTAGGGATTATTAAATACAACAGTATAAGGTTAAGATAAAATTCTTACATGTTATTTTATTTTATTATTATTATTTTATTTATTTATTTTTTTTTTTTTAAGTCTTACTCGGGGGGCCAGCTATGAATTCTTTGATAATAGAATGCGTGTCTTTTATCTTGCTAAAATCAGAAACATTAACAGATCTTGTTTCCTCTTATATATTATATGAACTCTGATACAAATTATGTTGCTCGTAGATTTCTTCCACTGTGTTGAAAGTTAAAAGCTTTACTAAAGAACATTTCAAAGTAAACTTGAATAAAATGCAATCTTTCAAAAAAGTTACAGTTATATAAAAACAAATAAGGAACTATTACTTTTAAATATAAATCAAATAAACATAAAATATGTAAACAATTTGAGGTTTGAATATATATAATTTACAATTATGTTTCAATGTGGACGAATTATATTTTGGTTTATTTTAATGTTATTATGTTTGTTTGAAATAGAAGTTCATACTTGTTATAATTTAGAAATCGTACTTTAATCAGAATATACTTTGGTTGATCCAAAAACATCTGAAAAGCTTTTTCATTATATTTTGACTAAAACCAAGCAAAAATAAGAATAAAGGCTAGATATAGTTTATGAAAATAAAAATAAAGAATTATGTAAAAGGCCGACACCCTTTTATTTGTATTTTTTATTATTTCCAATCCTACTCAACACAATTATCATAATACACTGACTAACTATTGCTACAAGGTCTACTCTTGTAGCTAATAAATTATAAATTATAGCCTATGTCTTACCATAATTATTTAAACAGTTATATTTACCGTTCTAACTCTTGGGTATTTTACAACTAAACTTGTATTTCACGTGAAAAAATATATTCACAAACCTGAATCATTCATCAAATTTATGTTTGACCAAATAACACTGATAAAGAAACAAAAATAAACATAATAAATAAACGATTTAACATTATAGTAATAATAAACTTTATAGTAATAAAAATGTTATTATTAATATGTTATTTTGGATATTATATAAGTCTTCTACAAAGACACACCTACTAAATATAATGTATTGCAAAAATATAGCAGTGAGATGTTCAGTTGGTTCGAGTTACGTAATGATAACAAATGAATATATGTCACCATTGTGGGTATTTATATATAATTCATAACCTAATTATTTTATTTGCTATCTTTAAAAGTATATAAGTAGAAAACTAGGTGTTTTTGTGCATTTGGCCACTGCTGCAATCATGTTTCTCATTTTTAATTTTCCTAAATAGAACTAGAAACAAACTGAAGAACCATATGTGGTATACTTTTTTATACTAAATTTTATTCAAAGAACACCACTGGCTTCGATAAAGAAATTCAATTGAGTCTTTTTGCTACACTTTACTAAAAATATGTAAGACCTAAAGCTTTCTTATTTCTATATAGTGAATCCAACTCAATGTTTGAGCTTAGCTTAAAGAATTTGAGGTAATTTGATATTCAAACACTGTTGGACAACTTCATTGCCTTCTCTGGAAACGTACTTGTCCAGACTTATCCTCCAGTTTCTACACTCAGAGTTTAACACAAGGAAAACATCGCTAGGACATGTCCGGTGTTTTTTTTTTTTTCTACTTTACAAATACACTGGAGATATTTCCTAGGGGAAATCACTAATATTGAGTATTAGTTGATTGTTGACACTTAATCATATCACAGTCCCGTGGTCTCAGAGGGTGATCATTGTGTGACTGACTGTATGTTTGCATCTATATATAATTGACTTATCATTATTAAAACATAGTATTTTGACCGTAGGTCAGATGGTACAGTTCGCCGATGATACAAATATATCATTCCACGGAAATTATAAAGAAACATTGAAAAAACTAAGTTTTATTAATTTTAACGTTTGTTTTCAACCTTTATTAGACATTAATTTATAAACAAACGAGTCAAAATCCAATTCCATATTTTTTTATGGACGTAGAGCACTCCAAGAGTGTGGTCCAATAGTAATACTCAATGATACTGAAACTGAAGAAGTAAATGAGACCAAATTTCTAGGAATATACCTTGACAGAGAACTCACGTGGAATGCACACATATATACTATATGTGATAAAATATCCTCTGGCATTCATGCACTTAGACATTTGGCACAGTATTGCAACACCCAATTATTGAAAATGGTTTATTACGTTGTATGGAATTACGTTGTGGGGGGGTTGTGTAAGATTAAATTTGTTGAGATGTTTTAGTATACAAAAAAGGCTGTGAGAATTATTGCAAAATTGGAATTTAGAGATTCTTGCAGAAAAAGTTTTAAAATGTTAAACATGCTAACACTTCCGTCCCTTTATATGTTTGAAACAATTCGATACTGTCAAAATAAATATACATGAACAAGGGGAAGGGACGTGCATGATCACAATACCAGAGGGCGGAACATGCTCAGAACCGTACAGCATAAGCTCCGGGCTTACGAAGCACTGCCGTCCGAAGTAGGGGCCGAGCTGATCAACGCGTTAACGGAAGATATAAGAGGCGAACCCAACGAAACACTGTTTGATGGGAAATTGCGGTGCTTCTTCGTCAAGGAAGCTTTCTATAGCGTATCTATAGTTAGCTTTGGAGTTTTTGGAGATAACTGCGCACTAAAATAAAATATTTTAACGACTCCTGTGTAGGCTATTACATATATATATTTGTTTTAACCTATTTATTTGTAAAACTTTTACTTAATTTTGACGTATGCTATTCAACAATGTATTGTGTTTATGGCAATAAGGAATATTATTATTATCATAGTGTTAAACAATAAAATTTTACCCTTTAAAAGTGATAGGTTAAATGCTTATACAAAAAGTTAAAAGTTTATCATTAATGCAATATACATTTTAAATGCCTTCATTCATCTTCAGGCACATTATAATGTTATAAATAAATGGAGATTTATATAAATAAAATATTATATTAAATAATAATGTAGTTATTTAATAAATGTTACTCACCCTTAAAAACTTGACGCCGATTTCTTTACATTTGGGTACCATTTTACTACACGTTGGCCACATTTAAACATATTAAACGAACTTTTTATTCAGTATCTTTAAGTGAAACGTATCAGTTTTCTTTTGTATTTTTCACTTTATTCAATGTCTTGCCATTTTTAGGTACTATCAGTAAAAATCTAAATCTTTTATTTGTTAAAATAGGGCTTTGGGTGATGAGGGTTGTACACAATCTCCTAGGTGGACAGATACACAAAATTGGTATATGGTTAGATTGTTAGGTCTAATTTAATAAACAATATAAGTAGTCTGCGATTGTCTGTGTAATTTGTAGATTGTGTCATATGATGATGGGGATAAAGATATGTCGACTCGTATAAAATGTAGGGTGGATAGGTTGTACAGGCACATGTGTAGTTAGTAGAAATGTGATTTCAAAGAATCGTTGATTGACAATTATATGTCTAATTTATCAATAAAATAATTTGGTAATAATTATTATAAGATACGTGTTAATATAATTAAGCACTTCTTGTGATATGGTATATTAAAGTCAAAATTATAATATACAAAGTATAAAAGCTATTATAGAGCTAAGGTAATAAAAATCTGTGTATTGTACAGCATTATTAACTCCAGTTTGGGCTATTATTCCAGTCAAAGCGTCCTAAGGCTATTGTGTTTAAAAGCATTGCTTATAAGCTAATAAATTTGAAGCGTATATATTCTGACTGTAGAGTGGAATTAAAATTACATTTATATGAAGAAAGCTGATTTATTATACATTCAATTTGATGAACCCATTGTCCTGTACTTGTTTCTTTTATCTTACTTTCATTAAAATTCACAATATCACAAAATTAGTTTAGTTTAAAATATACTATGATTATTTACTAATATCATTATTTGTTTACTTTTAACAATTTTATGTTTTTATTATGTATTTACTATTAATAGCAATAAAAAGTAAAATTAATTACCGCATTTTCATTAAATATACATTTTTTAAACAACCATAAAACAGTTTTTGCTTATAACGAATAAAATAACAGTATGTAAATGAGAATATGTAAATGAGAGCCTGTAAAAATAGTCTGTAAATAATAGTATGTAAATGAGAGCCTGTAAATAACAGTCTGTAAATGAGAGTATGTAAATGAGAGTATGTAAATGAGAGTATGTAAATGAGAGTATGTAAATGAGAGTATGTAAATGAGAGTATGTAAATGAGAGTATGTAAATGAGAGTATTTAAATGAGAGTCTGTAAATAACAGTCTGTAAATGAGATTATTTAAATGAGAGTATGTAAATGAGAGTATGTAAATGAGAGTATGTAAATAACTGTATGTAAATGAGAGTTTGTAAATGAGAGTTTGTAAATGAGAGTATTTAAATGAGAGTATGTAAATGAGAGCCTGTAAATAACAGTCTGTAAATGAGAGTATGTAAATGAGAGTATGTAAATAACAGTCTGTAAATGAAAGTATGTAAATAAGAGTATGTAAATGAGAGTATGTAAATGAGAGTATTTAAATGAGAGTCTGTAAATAACAGTCTATAAATGAGATTATTTAAATGAGAGTATGTAAATGAGAGTATGTAAATGAGAGCCTGTAAATTACAGTCTGTAAATGAGAGTATGTAAATAAGAGTCTGTAAATGAGAGTATTTAAATGAGAGTATGTGAATGAGAGCCTGTAAATAACAGTCTGTAAATGAGAGTATGTAAATGAGAGTATGTAAATAACAGTCTGTAAATGAGAGTATTTAAATGGGAGTATGTAAATGAGAATATGTAAATACAAGTCTGTAAATGAGAGTATTTAAATGAGAGTATGTAAATAACAGTCTGAAATGACAGTATGTAAATGAGAGCCTGTAAAAATAGTCTTTAAATGATAGTATGTAAATGACAGTATGTAAATGAGAGTATGTAAATGAGAGTATGTAAATGAGAATATGTAAATGAGAGTATTTAAATGAGAGCCTGTAAATAACAGTCTGTAAATGAGAGTATTTAAATGAGAGTATGTAAATGAGAGCCTGGAAATAACAGTCTGTAAATGAGAGTATGTAAATGAGAGTATGTAAATAACAGTCTGTAAATGAGAGTATTTAAATGAGAGTATGTAAATAACAGTCTGTAAATGAGAGTATGTAAATGAGAGCCTGGAAAAATAGTCTTTAAATGATAGTATGTAAATGACATTATGTAATTAAGAGTATGTAAATGAGAGTTTGTAAATAACAGTCTGTAAATGAGAGTATTTAAATGAGAGTATGTAAATAACAGTCTGTAAATGAGAGTATGTAAATGAGAGCCTGTAAAAATAGTCTTTAAATGATAGTATGTAAATGACAGTATGTAAATGAGAGTATGTAAATGAGAGTTTGTAAATAACAGTCTGTAAATGAGAGTATTTAAATGAGAGTATGTAAATGAGAGTATGTAAATAACAGTCTGTAAATGAGAGTATTTAAATGAGATTATGTAAATGAGAGTATGTAAATAACTGTATGTAAATGAGAGTTTGTAAATGAGAGTATTTAAATGAGAGTATGTAAATAACAGTCTGTAAATAAGAGTATGTAAATGAAAGTATTTAAATGAGAGTATGTAAATAACAGTCTGTAAATGAGAGTATTTAAATGGGAGTATGTAAATGAGAGTATATAAATAACAGTCTGTAAATAAATGCATTTAAATGAGAGTATGTAAATGAGAGTATGTAAATAACAGTCTGTAAATGAGAGTATGTAAATGAGAGCCTGTAAAAATAGTCTGTAAATGATAGTATGTAAATAAGAGTATGTAAATGAGGGCCTGTAAATAACAGTCTGTAAAAAGAGTCGGTAAATAAGAGTATGTAAAATGAGAGTCAATAAATGCTGTGACAAATACGATTCTATTAAAAAACTAAAATATTAATGCTAATTTACCCTGATTTAAGCCTACTTAATACAAAGTTCAGACTACTTGATAATTTCACAGTTAGATGATAGTGCTTTTATTATGTATAGTAAAAATTTAAATTTACTCCGTCTTTTCAAACCTTTTAGGTACTGATGCTTAATTTGATGACGTATTACACGAGAGCCATTGACATTTAAGTTCATATCTAGACTTTTATCTAAATACACTAACGTTTGCAATCTTAAAAATATTTATAAAATGATAATTTTCGAACTACAGAACTAATGCGTCGACAGTCCCTCCCTCCTCACCCCACTGTATTAACTTTGACGGTTATATCTGCAAGATCATGCCTTCTTACCTCCATAACTACTTATTTAGAGACCCTGCTACCCATACACGATCATGCCTTCTTACCTCCATAACTACTTATTTAGAGACCCTGCTACCCATACACGATCATGCCTTCTTACCTCCATAACTACTTATTTAGAGACCCTGCTACCCATACACGATCATGCCTTCTTACCTCCATAACTACTTATTTAGAGACCCTGCTACCCATACACGATCATGCCTTCTTACCTCCATAACTACTTATTTAGAAACCCTGCTACACATACACGATCATGCCTTCTTACCTCCATAACTACTTATTTAGAGACCCTGCTACCCATACACGATCATGTCTTCTTACCTCCATAACTACTTATTTAGAGACCCTGCTACCCATACACGATCATGCCTTCTTACCTCCATAACTACTTATTTAGAGACCCTGCTACCCATACACGATCATGCCTTCTTACCTCCATAACTACTTATTTAGAGACCCTGCTACCCATACACGATCATGCCTTCTTACCTCCATAACTACTTATTTAGAGACCCTGCTACCCATACACGATCATGCCTTCTTACCTCCATAACTACTTATTTAGAGACCCTGCTACCCATACACGATCATGCCTTCTTACCTCCATAACTACTTATGTAGAGACCCTGCTACCCATACACGATCATGCCTTCTTACCTCCATAACTACTTATGTAGAGACCCTGCTACCCATACACGATCATGCCTTCTTACCTCCATAACTACTTATTTAGAGACCCTGCTACCCATACACGATCATGCCTTCTTACCTCCATAACTACTTATGTAGAGACCCTGCTACCCATACACGGTCATGCCTTCTTACCTCCATAACTACTTATGTAGAGACCCTGCTACCCATACACGATCATGCCTTCTTACCTCCATAACTACTTATGTAGAGACCCTGCTACCCATACACGATCATGCCTAATTACCTCCATAACTACTTATTTAGAGACCCTGCTACCCATACACGATCATGCCTTCTTACCTCCATAACTACTTATGTAGAGACCCTGCTACCCATACACGATCATGCCTTCTTACCTCCATAACTACTTATTTAGAGACCCTGCTACCCATACACGATCATGCCTTCTTACCTCCATAACTACTTATGGAGAGACCCTGCTACCCATACACGATCATGCCTTCTTACCTCCATAACTACTTATGGAGAGACCCTGCTGCCCATACACGATCATGCCTTCTTACCTCCAAAACTACTTATGTAGAGACCCTGCTGCCCATACACGATCATGCCTTCTTACCTCCATAACTACTTATGTAGAGACCCTGCTACCCATACACGATCATGCCTTCTTACCTCCATAACTACTTATGTAGAGACCCTGCTACCCATACACGATCATGCCTTCTTACCTCCATAACTACTTATGTAGAGACCCTGCTACCCATACACGATCATGCCTTCTTACCTCCATAACTACTTATGTAGAGACCCTGCTACCCATACACGATCATGCCTTCTTACCTCCATAACTACTTATGTAGAGACCCTGCTACCCATACACGATCATGCCTTCTTACCTCCATAACTACTTATGTAGAGACCCTGCTACCCATACACGATCATGCCTTCTTACCTCCATAACTACTTATTTAGAGACCCTGCTACCCATACACGATCATGCCTTCTTACCTCCATAACTACTTATTTAGAGACCCTGCTACCCATACACGATCATGCCTTCTTACCTCCATAACTACTTATTTAGAGACCCTGCTACCCATACACGATCATGCCTTCTTACCTCCATAACTACTTATTTAGAGACCCTGCTACCCATACACGATCATGCCTTCTTACCTCCATAACTACTTATTTAGAGACCCTGCTACCCATACACGATCATGCCTTCTTACCTCCATAACTACTTATTTAGAGACCCTGCTACCCATACACGATCATGCCTTCTTACCTCCATAACTACTTATTTAGAGACCCTGCTACCCATACACGATCATGCCTTCTTACCTCCATAACTACTTATGTAGAGACCCTGCTACCCATACACGATCATGCCTTCTTACCTCCATAACTACTTATTTAGAGACCCTGCTACCCATACACGATCATGCCTTCTTACCTCCATAACTACTTATGTAGAGACCCTGCTACCCATACACGATCATGCCTTCTTACCTCCATAACTACTTATTTAGAGACCCTGCTACCCATACACGATCATGCCTTCTTACCTCCATAACTACTTATGTAGAGACCCTGCTACCCATACACGATCATGCCTTCTTACCTCCATAACTACTTATGTAGAGACCCTGCTACCCATACACGATCATGCCTTCTTACCTCCATAACTACTTATTTAGAGACCCTGCTACCCATACACGATCATGCCTTCTTACCTCCATAACTACTTATGTAGAGACCCTGCTACCCATACACGATCATGCCTTCTTACCTCCATAACTACTTATGTAGAGACTCTGCTACCCATACACGATCATGCCTTCTTACCTCCATAACTATTTATGTAGAGACCCTGCTACCCATACACGATCATGCCTTCTTACCTCCATAACTACTTATGTAGAGACCCTGCTACCCATACACGATCATGCCTTCTTACCTCCATAACTACTTATGTAGAGACCCTGCTACCCATACACGATCATGCCTTCTTACCTCCATAACTACTTATGTAGAGACCCTGCTACCCATACACGATCATGCCTTCTTACCTCCATAACTACTTATGTAGAGACCCTGCTACCCATACACGATCATGCCTTCTTACCTCCATAACTACTTATGTAGAGACCCTGCTACCCATACACGATCATGCCTTCTTACCTCCATAACTACTTATGTAGGGACCCTGCTACCCATACACGATCATGCCTTCTTACCTCCATAACTACTTATGTAGAGACCCTGCTACCCATACACGATCATGCCTTCTTACCTCCATAACTACTTATGTAGAGACCCTGCTACCCATACACGAATTAAAAAACTAATCCTCTCATTCACACTCATAATGTAGTGAATGAAAACAGTGGTATGATACACTCTTACTTTAATAAGAATAAAATGATAGTGACACGATATGTAAATAATTCTAAACATGAATTCATTTCAATTTGTAAATTGATATTCGTTTTGCCAGTTGAACCATTTATTATTCTCTTTGAAAATAATTAGAAGTCTTTATTTTTATTTGTTTTTTGCTGAAGAACGTCACATATAATAAACATTACTCTGTGTTTTTAGAGGAAAAAATATAGGTTTGTTCCAAAAGATAATTTGAATATGTTATTATTTATCAAAGATATGGCGTAGTGTTGTAACCCAGTCACTTGGGAGTGGTCTTTTGGTACAATTATTATTGTAGCCAAGGTACCTCCTTTCTCATGTCTCTTAATATGACATGTTATCTACTTAGTGGTTGCTTACAATATATACAATCCTAAAGAATATGTGTATATGTTGTGTGTTTGCCAAGGTTTATTTGTTGTTAAATTATATGTTTTGTACCCAATTTAACATATTAAATTTTTGTTTGTTGTTAATGTCGTAAGTGCCATAGTTTTAATCTTTAATTGCTATTGATGATTGAGATTTAACCTTATGTTTTTTTCAATAAATAATTTTTACTTTGATTCTAAAGAACTGATTTTTAGGCCTGTCAATTGGCTGAAAATTAGACCAATAGTATGTGAATAATATTCCATAAATTAATTATAAATGGTCCAACAATAAGATGAAATAAGATAGTAAACCAAGTACACAGGCCATAGAGCCTCTTTGTAACTCTCTAGAAGTATATACACTTCAGAAGCGCTGTCATAGATTAATAGTACTTTGCTCAAGACCTTAAATTGACATTACTTTTTGTACAACGTAAACATCAAGAAAAAACAACATCTTAACATGTATTTTTTGGGAAATCTTCATACAACTAACATTTCCTATGATAGCCTATGTTCATCTCAATACTATATGTTTGATTGAGGAGAAAGATTTAACTTTGGAAAACTTATGAAACAGGAAAAAACAAAAGGTCACGATATGAAATACATTATAGGTAAAATATCTAAAAGGAATTGGCAATAAAACATATATTCCTAGGTATCAGAAAATAAAAGATACTGAAAGGATATTTCAATATAAGTGAACTGAAGCAATTTTAAAAACTAAAGATTAATGATGTTCATAGCGTGCAATTGGTAAACTTTAGTATAGTTCCTAAATATAGAGCAACAGTTAAAATGGGACTAATTAATGAATAAATTAATAATTTGTAATACTGACTTCAAAATATTTACCCGCAAACAAAGAAATTAAAATTAATGAAATTTCCATTTCGTTAAAATAGATTATATTGTAATAATTAGTAATAACTTCAGTTAAACACATACATTTAATAATCCACTGTAATATAACTTATAATTACTTAATTTGAAAGAAAAGTATACTTTTCTATCGGTTATCAATTGACACCTCAACAGAATAAATGTTGCATACAATATGGACAGAAGGTGTTTAAGACGTTCTTTCAAATAAGTTTACTTTTATAAGATGTAATGATAAACTTGAAAAAGAGTTATGATAGTAGATATGATATGGGGGTTGACAAACGTCCGATGGTGAGGCTTCGTCAGATGGTGAGTCGAGGTAGGAAGAAAGTCACGTGACCACTCCGGATCCAAGATAGCGGCCCCGGATCCAAGATGGCGGCCGGACACAGTGCTACCACCCTCTCCTACCAAAATTCCCTCCAAATTCCCAAATTTCCCTCAAAATTCCCAAATGTCCCTAAAAATTCTCTCACTCCCCTTATCATACTGGTCCACTTCCGGTCTACTTCCGTTTCCACTTCCGGTACCCTTCCGACTTACATCCTACCAAGACAGAACTGACATTAGGACAGTCCGGCCTCGAGACAAGTTTTTACCGTGCTGACCTCCAGACAGTCCAGCCTCGAGACAAGTTATTACCGCGTCGACCTCCAGACAGGTCCTGACTTGACAGCCATAACCTCGAGACAAGTTATTACCGCGCTGACCTCCAGACAGTATAATTACAACAACCTTGGGTGTGCCGGACGCGGTAACCTTTCCCAAACCTTGTCTGGTGTGCCAAGTGCGGTTACCTAACCCCAGGCGTGGTCGTCTGATCCTGGTATAAATACCCCTCACTCACAACGGTTGTCAGTGTGCCTTCCAACTGTGGACCATCAAGTACATACCTGCCTGTACAACCGCTCTTCTGCTGCGCAACTTTGAACCTTCAATTTGAGTAAGTACCCAAAGTACATAAAAACAACTACCTTATAACCACAGTTAGTTACTACAACATTCAATAGTATACTGTATTAGTCCTTAACATAGTCACGTCAGATGTAGAATACTAAAAACTCATACCACTCGCTCACAAGCTTAGCCTATTATATTATGATACAATTGTGTTAGTCAAGACCCCCAACATTACGCCACTTTCAAGGTATACGTGGCTATATAAACCCTATTTTTACCATAAATCTAGTTTACAATGCAACTAAGATACATCCTTCAAACATAACCTCACACCTTTAAACATAACCTAAAATATAGTTGGAACTTTGTTACTTTTTTGATTTACGTAGTATCCACTAAAATACTATATTGATCTACGTAGTAGTATTTTAACCCATATATTTCGATGATTTCAGACCAAACCTTAGTCAGTCTACGAGATTCAAATTGACAACATCTCTGCTATCTCCATCTACTATTATTACAAGTAAGTCTTCATAAATATCAAACATAACCTCACTTCTTAACAAACACCACCTTCTAGAGTATATGAATTCTAAAACATTTCAACATTTGTTGCAGATCAACCATCCTCACAGAAACCTGCTACCAC